>CM076999.1:70172834-70765744 GCA_039090855.1 Macrothele yani | reverse complement strand
ATTGATGGGGGCATTTCGAGGACTGATCACAAATTCCTTTTTTTAACATGATTCTATGACATAGCTCAGGACGTAATCAGAGGCCATGAAAGCCGCTCACTTTTTTCCTACCATCTGTGGGTATTAAAATGGTAAAAACACTTTGGAGTTTGTTGACAAGAAGAAGATTCAACCCCGACAGATTGAGTGGGTTGTGTGTAACGGGGAAGGGAGGTATCTGGCTGTCTGCATTTGGGTGGTGTGTGTGTGAGAGAGAGGGAGAGAGAGTGGGACGACATCGGTTGTTTCTCCTATTCCTAATTCCTATAGGGACTGACTTTTGCAGTGTTACTGCTTGTCAGTTCAGAAAAATGATACATTATTACACTGCTATGGCATTTCGCTCGGAAAACTTATCGATAGCAGTCCCCTGTCTATGTTTTCATGAACTCATAGTTGCAAATATAACTTCTTTTACCATGGAATTTAATAAATCAAAAGAATCAGGGTAAAACGTTTATTTGGGAGCATTTCAAACTGCTTGTCCATGCAAAAACCTCTCTGTCAAAAACCTTCGGGCAGTGCATTAAGTGCAACAATTTTTTGAACAATGACAGTTTAAGATCAGGAACATCTTATCTTAAGAGAAATAAATACGTTTCTGCTGCTACAAGCACCGCATCCAAATTTTATGTTTATATACTGCATAGACGAAGTGTTTCCTTCTGCAATCATGCATGTAATGTACTTAGGCTTACTCGGAAATTATATAAAAATTAAAGTCATTTAATCTTATTAAAACTTTAAGTTTATAAATTGACTAGTGTTTAGTCTAGGGATTGGTAGCATTTCAAAGAAGAGTATCCTTTTTTACCTTTCTCTCATTGCACACGCAAATACGTTGCATGCTTTTTTTTAAGTGCGCTGTACTTTGAAAATTTATTTCGAACGTGCTTAGTCTGTTTTCTCCTTTAAGGTTATATTATTCTTCGATAATTTCCAAAATTTAGTTAATCTTATATCTTATTTATAAATAAATATTTTCATTTCTGTCATTATTTAATTTTCATGGTTTAATAAAATTCAATAGAATGACAAAACAACGGAAAATTGGCGCATGAGGGGTCGGGCCTAAATAGTAGCTACAATTGACGGACTGGGCTTCGTGCATAATATCAGAAACGGGCAAGGCCGGGCTAAACAAATAAGGATCGTATACACCTTTAAGGGACGTATACAGAATTTTATTTCTAGAGGTGGGGCGACGAAAAAGAAAAGTTTTTTAAATCCACAAGAACAAAATAAAAATTAATGACAAACAGAAGAAACAAAAAATATGACACCGAATTTTCGGGTGTAATAAGCACGTCTTTTGAATCCGTTCTAACGCAAATTAAATTCATCAAAGCTATTCAAAGTCAATGGAACCGTTATGGAAAACAATAGTATCTGACGGAAAAAGAAGTTTTTCTATCGGGTTTTTAATCTCTCAGATATTGCTGTAAACGGAATCGTGAACTTACGCCCTGTAGTTGCAGACCTGTGCATTAAGAAAAACATGAATTTATAGGAAAAGCATTTCGCACCGGAAATGCTCTAAAACACAGAATTTTTTTTCAAATCGGACTCTTAGAAACAGAGATATCGACAAAAATATGATGTGACTGTACGTCCCCTGTTGGGAAAACCATGCATTATTTAGGGAAAAAGTATTCTTAAAAGGTTTTTCAATATGAGCGCTATCGATCAAGGGAAAAAAATTAAGTCGAGTTTTCAGGAGCCCAGATATTCCTACAAATACATCAGAAACAAAAACTAACACTTATACCCCCAGGTGGCCAAACCATTCTTCACCAAACATTAGAAATTACATGAAAAATATTTTCCATCATGCGTTGTATGCGATACAGGAAGTATTTTTGAAATCGGAGTTTCAGAAGCAGAAATAACACAGAAAACGCAATTTACCTTTGTGCCCCCTAGCGGAAAGTCGATGATTTACTTGAAAATTTTGAATTTATAGGGAAAACCTTTCGCATCGGAAACACTATCCAACAAAGAAGGAATTTTTCAAATCGCACTCCTAGAAGTAGATATGTTGACAAAAATAATATGTACATCTACGCCTCCTGGCGTAGAAACCATGAAATATTTCAAGAGGAAAAGGTTTCTAAAAGGTTTGTCGACATCAGTGGTATTGGTCTACAAAAGACTTTTTTCTTCAATCAAGATTTTAGAAGCTCATATTTTGCTGCAAATATATCAGAAGCGGAAATTAAGACTTAAGGGTTGTTTAAGACCTGGAGGAGTGCCTGACTCCAGGTCTTAAACAACCCTGTTGGCCAAACCATTTTTTACAAACCATTAGAACTTATGTGCAAAAGATTTCACATTAGGAGCTGTATCCCGTGCAAATAGAATTTTTCAAATTGGAAATTTAGAAGCCGAGATCTTCCTCATCACGAAACGGGCAGCTTGTACCATAACTAACCAATCCCATAAATTACATTGTGATTGCTTGTTTCTCTCTCGGTGTTGTAATTTCTATTAACAGCAGTGTAGTTTGGAGGACGGTATATAGAGAGAAAAACTTAACCTTCAAAACATATCTGTATATATTTAGGGAACGTTCCCATCTTCCAGAGTAAAAAGGAGATAATGTTTTTATTCAGAGGTTATGGTATCTAGAAGGTAAACTGCTTTACACGAAAGAAGCTCGATGTTTAAAATAAGTTTCACATTTGGTATCTGATAGCTCCTAAATTTTATATCCATTTCATTGCCTTAAAAAGTAGAAAGAAACTGGCAGCACAGAAGGCGCAAAAATATCAAAACACTTCAGAGGTCTTGCAGATGGGGAAGGCTGAAATGCTTTAGCAGTTATCTAAATGTAAATGAGTGAAAATTAGTAATGGCATAAATCATTCCTTCTTGGTAGGCAGTTTGTCGTTCACGCAAAATAGGCATTCACGAATGATGATTCAAATATTTGGTCTTTCAACTTCAAAACTGTCACTGCACTCGCAAAGTAAATCATTCATTAGAGAGTGCGACCCATGAGGTTTCAAGGTCATAGGGGATATTGCCACCGCCAAATATGAGAGGAGCTCTCCATTGTTATGTGACTGACAAAGAGCGATGTTAAACCACAAAGAGTGACCTCATGAATGAATCACAAAAAGCACCTGCGGGGAAAGTATGCGGCGAACTACCAAAAGAGCAGGAGCTTTCAGTCATGCACGATTCACAATGAATCTTCACTCTCGAGAACCAGTTGGGTACATGATTCAAATGAATACATTCTTGTGTTATTCCCATTCTTAAGTTTCACTATATTTCCCAGCTCGTTTTCATTCAGATAAGGGTTGACACTTATTAAAAGAATTTGTTTTGAACTCATGCTGGCAAAAGGAAATTAAACGCCTTTCGATTTCAGTGTGTCATACTAATGGCGAACTGAATGATTCTTCCCTGCGGTGAAAGGGATCCATCCAGCACTCACGGTGAAGAATCATTCGTTATTACCGAATCGATCACCAGCAGTGCATCACTACTGCAAATATTACAATTTTGTAAATTTCAAATATAGATTTATATTATTTTCCTGATCGAATCTCTAATGCCTGGAATTTTGAAATTTTTAAAAACGAATTGGGGAAAAAGCTATCTTTATTAACTGATGAAAATTTGTTTTCCCGGTAAAATTTACATATTTTTTCTGCACTTAGGATTTTGATATTTTCGCCAAAATTTCTCTCTGGACGCGCTCAAAAATATTCACCTTTTGATTGCACGTTTATATATGATATAATTTCATCAAAATCTCAAGTTAAACCCACCAGCACTTTCAAATCCGGTAACAGCTAGGGTTAGATTAACGTCTAAGGCAGTCTAGGGCAAAGTCAGGGCTAACGTCTAAGGCAGTCTACGGCGTAGTCAGGGCTAACGTCTAAGGCAGTCTACGGCGTAGTCAGGGCTAACGTCTAAGGCAGTTTAGGGCATTGTCAGGATTAACGTCTAAGGCAGTCTACGGCGTAGTCAGGGCTAAGGTCTAATGCAGTGTAGGGAATAGTTAGCAGTGTAATGCAGTGTAGTGGGCTAACGTCTAATGCAGTGTAGGGCATAGTCAGGGTTAACGTCTAGGGCGTAGTCAGGGTTGACGTCTAAGGCAGTCTAGGGCGTAGTCAAGGTTAACGTCTAAGGCAGTCTAGGGGTAGTCTCAGGCCGCACAAATGTGGGTCAGCGCAAATTCCTAAAGGTTCTTCGTTAGAAGCAACAGCAATAACTCTTTCCTAACATTCATGTTGCGTTAGGAATTTTCCTGAGCATGATGGCTTATCAAGAATCTGATAAAAGTTCTCTTAGTGTTCTTAAGAAATATCTTAAGAATTTATTCTCGGATTTGGTACTCCCCAGTTTAGCTAGTTTTGGTGCAAATACTCGACTTGTAAAATAACTTGAATTTGAATATTTCGTTAAAAGTTTTCCTGCCATAATACTACGTTGAGCGGACTTGTAAGAAGAGCTACGATTAAAAACATTTTTTCAATATAGGTAATAATAGTTCAAAAGGATTTTTTAAACTACTAATGCAATCCACTTTTTAAGTTATTTTCTACTTTTTTTACCATTAAAATGATCGTAATCTGTAACTGTTTCATTAGTATTGTAACGATTCTCGCTTCCTTATAGCTCTTACTCAACGTAGCAACGATCCAGGGTGAGCCGTCCCATGACTTTGTTGGTTCGGTCTAAAAAAATCACTTGAAAAGAAAAAATATAGAATCTGGAACCTTTGTGACAATAACAAAAACAGACAGTTTACTTCGCTAAAACTCTCTGGCTTGGGACTTCTAGAAGGGCAGGTTAATGGGGTTATCAATTAGCTTGGTCTCCATCTGCTATTATATGGCTTGGTCTCCATCTGCTATTGTGTGGCTTGGTCTCCATCCGCTATTATATTTATTAGTTTGGCGTCGAATGCGTCATCCGTAGACCGATACCGTTACGACGCCAAACTAACGACCCGACCTCTCTCTTAAACCCGAAATTCCTTCTTTCGCTTTTCCACTTCCGAAGTGTTTCTCCTCTCCGAAGAACTTTCAGAAGATCTCCACTGCCAAATTAATCGGATTTTCGAGTTAATCTCACCTACGTTGGGCTACCTGAAAACACCCTTAAGCTTACATTTCTCTCATTAACATACCCTTGAGATAATCCCATTGCCACACAAGACAGGTACAATACACTTCAAATATTTATGGTCTAAGCCGATCTTAATGCGTCTTATCCCGTGTATCTGAGAGCAACAGGCTTAAAACATACCGATTTCATCCGCTCTGGCCAAAAATGGCGGAAACAAAGAATTTGCACGTGGGAATGAACATGTAATACATATCTGCAATTATTTTTCATGACCTGGATTTAGAGAATGTTATAAATATTTTATGAAGCATAGAGAAGAAATGTTTACTTCTCTCTGTCAGGGCTTTTGTTATGACAAGACACACTCGTATGCAATTTTAAAGAAGGGAAAGTACAAAATTATTGTAAATACCGTAAATGATCAGCGATGCACTTACGTTTCTTAGATATTTTTAGATGGAAACGGGACACCTATGAGCAAGGCTGGCCTAGGCACCTAAAAATTTAAAATCACTCATTGAAAACTTCTGTAGTTTATTTAAAGCATTCAACTTCCTGATTTGCTACGGAAAAGCATAATCACAAATCTGGATGCATTGTACTGTTTTCATCTGGTGATCCATTCAAGGGGCACAGTTCTATCATGTGACAGTTAAATTTTAAAAATTGCATCCACAAGAAGTGTACGTTTCCACATAGTTATGGATGTGGTGTAACAAATGACATGGTTACTGAGTTTATGCTAGATTGACCGAAAAGAAATTTTTATTGGTAAAGTTGCAGGAACTGTGCAGGTTAATTTTCTGTAGAGATAATACGATGATGCAACGAGTACAGTAGACATCCAATGCATTATAATTTCTCACATAGAAACTCATAAATCACTGCAGTAACTACAAGTATTACTGTACATAGCTATGCCATAACAGTGTAGTAAATAAAGTGACAACTCAGTACATAACAGAAATTTTCGTAAAAAATGCTGATATTTCAGTTGTTACGGTGACTATGACTTCCCCTTTAAGGAAAAATATTTATATTTATATAAACTTTATATATCTTTAAATTAAAATACATACCGAATTCTGCCTGATATAATCCCAAGGAACGTGTAATCCTTAGACCATGAAATTCAGGAGAATTAAAAGAAATTCTTCATATAATCTGCTGCGGCGCATAGTCCTCAGGCCGTCAAATTCAGGGGAAAATATCGCAGTATAATCCATATATATATCATCATCATCATCATCATTGTCAACCATTATCAATCCACTGCTGGACGAAGGTCTCCCCAAGTTACCTCCACAACGGTCTGTCTTGTGCCAGTCTCCTCCATGTCACCCCTGCATACTTTCGAATTTCATCCACCCATCTCCCATGTGGTCTTCTTCTGCGTCTTTTCCTGTCCCTTGGAATCCAATCTAAAATTTCGGCTGTCCATCGATGATCTGTCCTTCTGGCAGTATGTCCAGCCCATTGCCATTTCAGGGATTTACCTCTGACCATGATGTCTTCCACTCTTGTCATTTTTCGGATCCACGAGTTCCTCTTCTTATCTCTCCTGGTTACACCAAGTATGCACCTCTCCATGCTGCTTTGAGTTGTCTGCAGCCTTTGTATGTCTCTTTTAGTTAAGGTCCACGTCTCTGCACCATACGTAAGCACTGAAAGGATGCATTGATCAAACACTTTTCTTTTAAGACATATTGGCATATTGCTCTTGAAAATTATGCTGTTTCTTCCAAAAGCTCTCCAGGCAAGTTTTGTACGCCGATTAATTTCCTCATCAATGTGACCCTCACTTGATATCTGCTGTCCAAGATAAACGTACGTGTCTGTTATCTCCAGCTTTTTCTCCATCAATCGATAAATCTTAATTTCTTGTAAAAGCATTGAACATCACTTTTGTCTTCTGAAAGTTCATTTTTAATCCCACTTCTTTACTCTTGTCAGCAAGTTCCTGGATCATACTCTGCAGCTCTGATGGGCTAGTTGCAAAAATGACTACGTCATCAGCAAAACGAAGGTGGGTTAGATAATTTCCATTAATCTTTATCCCCTTGTTTTCCCAGCTCAGTGACTGAAAAACACCCTCCAATGTGGCATTAAAGAGCTTCGGAGATATGGTGTCACCTTGTCTCACTCCCTTTCCAATTTTTATGTGTGTTGTATTTTCAAACAGCCTAATCTTTGCACTTGCATTTTCATAGATGTTATTAATGATATTAATGTATGCATCTTCAATACCGCAGGTTTTCAGAGCCATTGTAACTGCTGATGGTTTCACCGAATCAAAGGCTTTTTCATAATCGATAAAAGCCATGCACAATGGAAGTTCATATTCCCTCGCTCTTTCAATTAGTTCTCTCAGCACATGGATATGATCTATTGTGCTGTAGCCACCCCTGAATCCAGCTTGTTCTCTCGGTTGAGCCATGTCCAGTGTTACCTTCAAGCGGTGTGAAAGAACTTTAGTGAAGATTTTATAAACTACTGATAGGAGGCTGATAGGTCTGTAGTTTCCGAGATCCTCAATGTCACCTTTCTTATGTAGCAGGATCATTGTAGCGGTGTTCCAATCCTCAGGAATTTTTCCTTCATTAAGGCATCGAGTGAAAATTTGGGCGAGTACTGTTTCGATTTCTCCACTTGCTTCTTGTATGATGTCTACAGTAATTCCATCTTCTCCTGGAGCTTTTCCCCGCTTCATGTTCTTGATTGCATGTGCAACTTCTGCTGGAAGGACTGGAGGAACTCTGGTACTGGTATATTTCATGATGTCTGGAGTGCATGTATCATCCCTTTCATATAATTTGGAGTAGAAATCTTTCACTCTTGTCAAAATTTCGCCTCTATTTCTTGTTACAGAACCATCTTCTTTTCTCAGTGCCATAATCTGTTTTCTTCCCTTACTGAGATGTCCCTTTGCTATCTTTAGGCTTTGGTTGTTTTCAATTGCTTTCCTCACCAGTTCACAGTTGAATTTTCTTACGTCTTCAGTGATACTTTTTCGTACTGTCTTGCATAGCTCTATATATTCCACTTTGGAAGTCCTATCTTCTTTAGTTGTCCTCATCTCTCTTCTTTTTTGCATCAACATTTTGGTTTTTCCTGATAATTTATTTACATGCAACTTGTTCTTAGACCCAGCTAATTTTGTTGCTGTTTCTATAAGAGCTTTGGTTACTTTTCTGTCAACTTCAGAGATGTCCACTTCTTCCGATGTTAGGCCTTCTAAAGCAGAGAACCTGTTCTTCAGTTCCAACTTGAAGGTATTATGGTGTTTTTAAGGTTGGTTATGTCAATAGATTTTGTTTGTCTTATGAGCTTGCCACGTTCAAGTTTAGTGTTGAGGTGCATCTTACATCTCACCAATCTATGGTCACTACCTGTGTTGAACTTGTTTAGCACACTGCAGTCTTCTATGACGAATTTTTTGTTACACATAATAAAATCAATTTCACTTGTCGTCCCATTTGGATGTCTCCATGTCCATTTCCTGTGTGGCTTTTTCTTGAAGAAGGAGTTCAAGATGAAAAACCCTTCTGCCTCTGCAAACTCAACGAGAGTATTTCCACGCTGGTTTCTGTTGCCGTGACCGAATTTACCTACTTAAGTTTCATTCTGTTGCCGTTGCCCTATTTTTGCATTGAAATCTCCCATAATTATTTTCAAGTGCTGCTTACCTTTATTATTTAGATGACAAATTTCCTCATAAAATTCTTCAATTTCTTCTTCAGGATGACTTGTGGTGGGTGCATAAGTTTGAATAATCTGAGCCTGGTATCTTTTCGAGAGTTGGATAACAAGCCGTGCAGCTCTGTCAGAGGAACTTTCAACTTCTACAACTTTATCCTTCAGTTTCTTGTTTATTATAAATCCAACACCACTAGTTCTGCCAGTATCTGTCCCACGATAGTAGAAGAGATGTCCACTTTTCAGTTCGATGAGATCTTCTCCTTTTCTCCTTACCTCACTTAGCCCCACGATGTCCCACTTGATCCTTTGTAGTTCCTCTTCCAATTCAAGAAGCCTTGAATCAGAAGATAGGGAGCGTCCATTGTACGTTGCCAAGGTCAGCATCTGATGGCAGCCTAGTCCGGTCCTTCGGGGATTCTTAGCACCCTCTGCCTTCATGTCGCACTGGCCGCTGCCTTGGCCAGGTACATTCCAGCTGCCGGAGACTGAGGGCCAAGATTTAAGTTGTGGAGTCATTTTGGAGGGGTTTGGCCATAACTCACCACGCTGGCCAAGCGGGTTGGTGAGTGTGGGATAGAATTTCCTCTAATCCCGATGGTATAGTTATACCGCTATTGGCGGTCGTCAGAGCCCCTTTAGTAGGAACAGGATGCACCACGAGAAGGCGGGGTTGACATTTGTCAAGGAGAGGCTGTGATGTTACGCATCACCTGACCTTACATCCCCATATATATCATCATCATCATCATTGTCAACCATTATTAATCCACTGCTGGACGAAGGTCTCCCCAAGTTTCCTCCACAACGGTCTGTCTTGTGCCAGTCTCCTCCATGTCACCCCTGCATACTTTCGAATTTCAATATATATATATATATATATATATATATCAGTGTTTCTTAATAGCATATAACGTTATTTTCGTTTGGGTTGTTTATTTCTGTTCTACCAAGGATTTGTAGCCTATGATCTTAACTGCGAGTAACATGTCTTATAAATAAATAAATAAATACTCGTGATATTGATCAAGCCGTCATTTCCACGAAATGATATAGAAGTCATAATGAAGAAGGAAAAACCAGAATATCCTTATTAAAAAAAACGCCATGCTTCAAAGATTTCCTGTTACTTTCAGATTAATAAAGGGTAAAAATTTTGAGTTCTTTTCATCATTACCAGCGTTCCCTAGTTTGTCATGACGGTTCTTACGCATGGAATTCCATAACTAGACTTGCGGCACCCATTAATGTGTGAGACTCCGAAACTACCTACAGCACGCGGTCGTCTACCAGAGCAAATGTGTGCGTGGTTAATCATCAAGCAGTATTACGAAACCACTGCTAGATGAACTTCTCCCCGTTCCTCTTGAACCAATGTGTGCTTGTGTGTTTTAAGAATGTTGGGGAGGGAGACATCAAGTCTCCTCTATGTCTTACAGCATGCTTTCAAATTTCGTCCACCCAATTTCTACATGTATTCCTTGGTTTTTTCCTGTTCATTGGAATCCAGTCTGGTACTGAAGTTGGTCTAACAGTTGTCAGCTCTTCTTGAAATATGTTCTGCCCATTGCCATTTCATTGATTATACCTAGATTATGATTTTCTAAACTCTTGTCATCTTCTATTGATTCACTAGTTCCTCCTTTTAACTTTCCCAGTTGCATCACTATTAATCTCCATGCTTTTTCAGTTGTGTACAATGCCCGAAATACTTTTTCTTTCTTTCCTTTTTTTTGTTAAGATCCACGTCTCTGATACATATGTGATAACTGGAAGGATGCGTTGATTTAACAATTTTCTTTTCAGACGTAAACTTAAATTGTTTTTGAAAAGTGCAACGTTTTAAATCCTCCCCAATCAAGTTTCACATCCCTATTTACTTTTCTTTGATGTGGGCGTCTCTTGTTATCGGTTGCACAATGTAAATGTAGGCATCGGTTACTTCTAGAATTGCTCCATCAGTCACCAAATCGTCAGTGTTTGTAAAGACATTGTAGTTTGATGTATATTTATTTTTAATTATTTTTTATTGAAGAATTACCGTAATTACAGTAATTTTAATAAGGAATTATTGCAATATTTTGCTTTGTTCTGACAACGAAATAGTATGTTTCCTGAACTACAAAATAAAAAGAATAAATTAAAACATCATTGAAAATAATACATATATATGCATTTCTTTAAGAATATTCCCGAAAGTTAACATTCTCCTGTGTTTAGAAAAAAATCAACAGGCACTTTCATTTTGTAAGATTACATACATTGCAGCAAGGAACAATGGTAAGAAAACAAACGCCGAAAGTCAGGGGAAGTGTCAGTGACTCAACAAAATCCGATAAAACATGAACAGTTACGGTACAATTATTCAGTGGCGGACTAGAAGATCAGAAAACGGGGAAGCTATCGAATAACTGACATGCCATTAAATAAAAGACACATAGAAAGAAATAAGAAAACTGTTGAAACTTTCAGCAGCTAAGGACTGTGAAAATGACATCTGCGGCCTGCAGGCATTCATCTCTGTGATCGTTCGAAGCTTCATCTAAGGGCATCATCAAACGGAGGAGGTAATTTAATGCCCATGGTATAAAACGTTATAAATTATTCCTATAAATTACGTGTCATTTCAATTCTTTTAACAATTTCAAAATATAGTGAAAAAGTTGTAAGATTGTAATTTGCAAATATATATTTCTATTATTTTCGGGCCAGCAGTTCTGAAAAAACAAATTTCGAAATTTTGAATATGACGCTATGAAAACGGCATTTTCTTTACAGCTAATTTTTTTTTACCTCATAAATCTTTGTGTGTGTTTAAATAATTAATTTGTTTCATCAAATTTTCCTCAAAGCGAAGAGGCAATTATTAACTGTTGAAGACAGGTCTTAAGCAGAGATTAAATAATGCTCTTGGGGCTTGTAGGAGGGAGTGCAAAAACTCCTTGGTGCAGGGGGGGGGGCTGGCTTTTTACGCTGACGGTCTTTGATTTGAAGGGAGCGAGAAGCCTCTTTTAGGGGCCGGTGCCAAATTGACATTCTGGAAATCGTTGCTGCTTTCTTCCACAGCGCAAATCGTTAGGCTGATTAGGAAAAGCTCGAAGTACGTCTGGGTCAAGAAGGCGGACGAGGAGATAACCAGAATTGCTCCCATTTACCGTCAATAAGTTTATTCTCCAGCCATGGAATAAATTGAATTAAACGTATACTCTTTTCTGTTTTAAATAAAGGTCTGAGATCATATTTTTACGTATTGTTCTTTGTATCGAACCACAACAGTTTCGTCTGAGGCGTTAATAAAATAAAGATGAATGACAACATTTGATCAGTGTTTGATTGAATCAAAAATATATAAAATGTGTTGAATCTCGCTAGATCGCACATACACTCATCGTCAAAAAAATAGTTGCACCCAGAAGGAAGCAACCGACAGGAATGTAAACTTGGCCGGTAGGTTTTGACATCGTGAGAAATGCAAATTATTCAAGTATCACGTTCGGCGACGCATGTGACGCAAGCCAAGAGGGGTTGTAGCTGTGTGCCTGACCGGCTACATAAGATCGTCCTTTTGCGCGTACTTGCCATTCTGACTCGCGATGTTCTGTTGGTTGTATCCTTTGCAAGTGACGTATGCCTCGGAGAAAAGGTCGGAAGCATTTCGAGCAGTTGGAAGAATTCTAGAGGACCGCATCATTGTGAAGCGGGCGGGTCTTATCGCCGTATTGCGCATCATTGTGAAGCGGGCGGGTCTTATCGCCGTATTGCGCATCATACCGGTCGTGCGGATATCACCATAGCACGCTCTGGGAAGAAGTGGGCAGAACCAAGGCACGCAGAAGCGACTGAAAGAGTCTGGGAGACCTTGACGAACCACGGAGATTGAGAACTGACGTTTTGTCCGACATGCGCGTAGTGACCCAACAGCCACGATTGCGGATATTAAGTGAGCAGTGGTGTTCTCCACGAATCGTGCGCTTAGTGCCAGCACCATTGGCAGACTGCTACACGACGTAGGTCTACACGCGCGCCGCCCATTACGACAACATTAGTGTATCGTCGCCTAAGACTGCAATTGTGTCGTGCCAGACTGTCATGGAACCATTCAGAACGGCAGCGGGTGATTTTCAGTGACGAGTCCCGCTTTCGTCTTGGAGGAGACGGCCACCGAATCCGTGTGTGTAGGCACCGTGGTCAGCGCCAAGATAAGCGGTTTGTTTTCGAGCGTCACACGTCCAGAAGTTCTGGTGTCATGGTGTGGGTTGCAGTTGCCTACGATTCCAGGTCACCTTCGGTGTTCATTACAGGTACTTTGACAGCCCAACGTTACGTTAATGAGATTCTGCAAACAGTGGCCCTACCTCTTCTGAATGCTTCAAACACGACAACGTTCGTCCCCATACTGCTGCTGATTTTAGGAAGGGAAGCTAGGAGATTTGGGCTAGACTGCCCGATAGGAAAGTGACACGGAAGTTAGGTAGAAAGGGTGAGGAAGACGCCTTTATTTATTTCCCGGGGGTCAGTACCCGGGAACCGACGGCTTAACGTGCCCATCCGACGCACGGCGGATATTTAGTGGATCGAACCTGAGGTCCTTTCCGCGGCAGTCACGAGCGTTGCCCACTAGGACACCCGCAGACCGAGGACGTAAATGTGAAGTCGTTGGACCCCAGATATAGCCACCACCCACCCCACCCCTGTTATAAATAAGGACGTATTCCTCCTCCTTCTACATTCCTTGGGTGTAATTCTGCTCACGGGCGATCTAACCTAAATCACCTAGGATCCAACTTCTTAGGGTTGTTTAAGAAGGGATTAGACACTCCTTTCTAAATCCTATTTTAATCTTCTTGTTCCGAGAATGACAGAAATAAAGACTCTGCGCACTATTAATGATTTCGAACATGATTTATTGAAGCATATAAGCATCTGCGGTGCGTAGGTTTTACGTACGTATAACATGCATGGTCTAATGCATTGCTCACCAATATCGTACATCGTGTTTTGTAATAAAAATTATGAATTTGGGGTTAATTAGAAACGATGATTGCCTCATTTAGAACGTAAAAATACCACCATTATTGTTTAAACTATGCAGGATGGCAAAAAAAATATTCAAAATGCAAAAGCGTTTCTAGAAACATAAATTTAATATGAAAAGTTACTAACCCCCCCACCGCTACGGACTTTCAGCCGCTGATTGTCCAGCTGGATGATGTCCGTAACTTGAGAAGAGGAAAAGGGAGGAAAGCTTCTTCCAATATCCTCAACGCAGAAACAATAAATTGACAGCAGGAGACACTTGAAGGCGTGGTACTTAAGCAGCAGTAAAAGAAAACATTCTTTGAAGTTCGAAGTCACCCGAACCTACATTTTATTATATCCCAACTACTTCTCTAAAAGGAGATCACTCTGTAAGGTTCGTCCAGTTCTTTTGTTGTTAGATCAATTTCAATGCTCAGCTCCGTTTTGCCCGGGTGGGTATGGGAGATGTGGGGGATGGGGGTCAGTGCAGCAGTAATTAAGTTACAGAAAAGTGACATCATACAGTGCAACACAGATTGTTTCCGTTTTTGTTTTCCACGGACAGGGAGTAAGGAGGCCCTGCTACATTTCACAACAGTACAATCTTAGCAGGACATGAAATAAAAGTCTCAGAACCAAGGTGACTGAAGATTTTTCTGGGACCTCTATGTTTGACTACAAACAATGCTCATACACGAATACACGCGCGTGTGTTGCTTTGTATTTCCGTTCCCTTTGTTAATTTACTTTACTATCAAACAAATTATCCGTACCGAAATTAAAAATCAAGGGAAATTTCAAATATAAAAAGGGAACAGGAGAAATAAAACTGAAATCTCTTGAAATATAAAAAATCAACTCTATTACCAGACTCTGTCTGACGGTGGCTGTTCTGCTGGGTTACTGGAGGACGGATAACTCTCAATTTTAATGAAAGAAAAAACTACTAATATAATTTTTAATTTACTATCCTAGTTCCATTCAACAGATCCAAGCATTGCCATCGAGGAGTTTCTGATGCCAAATTCCGTCTTCTTTTTTTTTAACTTTAATCTCCCATTCTCTTCCGCTTGTGCTTGGAAGGAGCCTCTGCTTATTGTGACCAGCAGCCAAAAATCCCTTCTCCACTCAAAACTCATAATTCTCATCTTTCCGCAAACAAACACTTCTAGCATTCATGCAACGCAAAACATTTCTCTGAAAAGCTTTCTCCCTATCTCCCTCTCGAAAAACGATCTCTCTTCAGCACCGTTTTAAAACGCCAAGAGTGATACATTTAGCTAAAAGACGATCACGCCAACACTTCGCTGTAGGCAGTTACACACTTAGTTCTTTAACAGCAGCAAGGGATCTGACGATGTGTCCTCTACAGTAGTGTCGAGCATTATTGCATTCGGAAGTGAAATTACGCTTCCTCTTACGCATCTCTATCTCTCAATGTATGTGGGAATGCTCTTGCCGCAGTTTTGCTTTTAAAAAAACGTGCAATGCACAAAAAAATAAAGTACTTACGCTTTTAATAAAAAACGAAAGAAATATTTATAAACCACAGAAAATAAAAATTCAGAGAATTTGCAGCAACATATATTTTCGTGAAGGGGATTATATTACAGTGATGCTGAACCTCCTGTAACCCTCTGATAGTTACGGCGCTGTGTGAATGACATTGTTCATTTCAATTTATAAAAAGGAGTACATGAGTTATCTTGCGGCGGCAAACAGAAACACACACAACTTTGAAGACTAAATTTCTGAAAAAAAGGAGTACGGACGGGTGGATGAGCCGTATCTCATGGACTTTACCTTACCATCAAGCAATGATATGAGACTAAACTACACTATCTACCAGCAAGTAATTGGACACCTGTGATAGCAAAGGAAAACGAAGTTTCTTCACCTTCAATAGTTGGTGCGCGAGCGGCGATTACAGCTGCGAACCTACAGGGCATACTCTCAACCAGGCGTTTTACGACGGCTAGAAGTATTTTCTTCCACTCGGCTTGGAGAGGAACAGGTTAGTTCCTTCACCGATTTCGAACGGTAGGGGCACCCCTTAAGTCGAGGCTCCAACTCGTCCCAGAGGTGCTCGATAGGCTTAAGGCCCGTGCTCTGCGCATGCCAGTCCATTCGATTAACCCCATTGTCACCATACCAAGCCATGCTGGACCTCGCAACATGACAGGTGGCATTGTCATCCTGAAAGTAACATGGGTCTACCCCGTAAAACTGCCACAACGTAGGAAGCGCATGGTCATCCAAAATGGTGCACTAGATCTCGGCGTTGAGTCTACCAGGAATTGCGACCAAGGATCCCGTGCCATACCAGGAGAAACACCAACATAGCCTAATTACACCGCCGCCGAACTTCACCGTTGGCACAATACATTCCGGCAGGAGGCGTTCTCCAGGCAGACGCCAAACCCAGACCCTGCCATCCAAACGGTAGAGGGTGAACCTTGATTCGTCGCTTGAGAGAACCTGCTTCCAATGTTCAACGGTCCACTGTCGACGTTCTTTGCACCACGTTAGCCGAGCAGCGCTATTGGACTTGGTGATCAAAGGCTTGTGGGCGGCAGCACGTCCATAATAACCGAGCAGATGGACTTCCTTACGGATGGTATTCATCGAATGAACACTCCCGGATGCCTGTGTAAACTCCTCCTCGCGGATGTGGCCCATCGATTTGGTGCGGTTCTTCCTAATTTCTCTGGCCAGCACCCGTTGGTCTCTAACTCCCAGTTTTGTAGGTATGTCGGGTCGGGGCACATTCCGTCAGTCACTTCTCATCTTCCACTTGCTAATCAAGTAGGCCACTGTCGATTTTGGGTACTTCAACTCGCTGGATATGTCACGTATGGATCGGCCATTTCTGTAATACCCGACGATTAGATCTTTCTCGAAATCAGAGAGCTCCGAACTGCATGGCACCGTGCATGCGACTGGTTGCGTTGTTGTTTCCCACACGATATTTAACGGCGGCGGCCGTGACGTGTATCAGGACCGCAGATATCGTCGATTGCAGGGGTGTTCAATTACTTTTTGGTATATAGCGTATTATAAAATATAAATTTTCGATGAAATTTTCACAAGACACTGCAAGAGTGTTGGCTGCACTTAGCCCCAGATTATCTTCCGTCCAGCTTTGAACGGAATCGTCGCCAAAAGATTTCTGCTATGAAATGTATTTCGATATCATGTTTCTCCCGTTCAAGCACCTTACGCCATTTTCCCACAACGTCTGATTCGTTCCTTCTTCCCCCGATGTGGTTTGGCTGTGAACTCAAAACGGGATTTCTGAACTTTCATGATGTGCATGCGTGTGCATGCCTTTGGTATAGTTGTTTGACATAGAAGACAAACAAAAAAAATGAAAAGCGGAGAATTACATAGAACTATCCGCAAAAAAAAATGACATAAATATTTGTCTCCATACTTCAAATCCAAACGTGTATTATACATTTGATGAGCGTTCCAGTGAATCTTCCGGACTTTGAGAAACGGTTTGCTCGAACATGATTGAGCAAGTTTCATATCACCCCAGGACATAAAAGATTAAGAAAAGCAAACCCCACCCCCGTTCTGCATTGTAAGAGGTTTAAGGATAAGTCGCAAGGCGCCGGAAATATTCTAAGAATCCCTTACCCTTAATCAGGGATTAAGGTGCGGTGTTTGTACAATTCAATGCAATAACAATATCGACCGCGATTATTGCAATTGGGCGTTCTAGCTTTATTCATCCAATCAGAGTAAAGGTATTCAGGGTGCGTTTTTAATACCCAAGTACTACTTTGCAGTTCACTCACTCAGTACTTGCTTGTTGTCGAGTTTGTTGTTACTTTAGTTTTGAAGTTAGAAGTGGTTACACCTGCTTGTGCTGTCCTCAACGTTATCGACAATATTTTAGTGGTCTTGATTTGCGTCCGAAGACATTCTTCACAAAGTAAGTAGCATTTTATAATCAGCTATCTGTTTATTTATAGTTATAATATTTGCAATGGTTTTTTCATTATAAAAAAGGCAGAAATGCCTTTGCCGTATTTTTGTAGGAAACACGGGCTGCAAAAGGGCACGCTCGAATATAGTGCACATCAGCTCCATATAATTAAGAAAATGTGTAGCACCTTAACACTTATTAGTATCGATGCAGGGGTAGAAGTTTTACTCATATTCTTGATTTTATTTTTTTTTAATTTTGAAAACCGTTAGTTTTTACTATTTTGTTCCGAAACTAGAAATTTTTGAGAAATACTAATCTAATTTCGACGTTTGAACTTTTTTTAAAAATCGAAAGCAGGGAAATCGGAAAAAGAGAACGTTTGCGTGAAAGAAAAATTTCAGCACATTTAATGTATATTCTTCTATTGGAAACTGTTCCAGCAATGTAAAAACCATTACTGTATTTCCCTCTTTGTTATTATTATTGAGATGGCATTATTTCTTGCAGGTAGTGTTGTGTCCTTTCGTCAGTCAATCTTCAATGCATTCAAAAATGGAGCAATTTCAACCTTTACAAAAATCTTTGTTTGACTTCACTGAAATTGTTGCCTCACTTCAAAATTACAATCAGTATTTTTAGCATTTATTATTATTTCTAAGATTACTATGAATTCGCAGATTAAAAATCAAATTCTACAACTTTTCAACAATTATCAGGCCTCGATCCAGATAGCATCTGATATAATTGAACCTCATAAAATACTTTTTAGCTGACACAGTAATTTTAAAAAAATATTCTAAAGAATAATAGTGTCTTCACTAAATATTTTAGGTGAAATTTTATATAAACAAAAAATATTTTAGCCTAAGAGGAATTTTTGATGCTGTCGTGCTGAACTCATGTTTTTTTGTTGTTTTTTTTACCGGCGGTATTAAGACTCTGTGTTCTGAAAGCAAATTAGAGCATCAGGTGTTTTTGTTTTTTATTTATTCATCCAGGCAACTGGTTATATTATTTATATTCACTGACCGGTTATTTCGATGACCCTTGAATTTGGGCAATGATCGTTCTGACTTATGTATCTACACAACTTTGAAACTTTGTGTACTTTTGATTGTTCTATCTGAACGAAATTTTTGCTAAGTCTATTCTTAAAATTTCGCAAACCTAGAAAATATTCTCAGAAATAGGGCACGACTTCTCAAAAATGGATACCAAATTTAAAAACCTTTACTAATCCCAGAGTGCAAAGTGCAATCTGGGATAAGTCCAGGTTTTCAATCTGGGATTAGTCCAGGTTTTCAATCTGGGATTAGTCCAGGTCAATTCGAATAATATTTAAACCGCTTCCTTATTTGTTCAAATGTTAAACAGAAGAATATATGCCCTTATTTATTTACATACCGTTTGTACAAGCTGGGGAATTCTTCCATAGGCATTGGTTAAAATTTTTGTTTCTCATGGGGGCTTAGCCATTTTCCTGGTCCTGGGCCCCCGACAGTCTTAGTGAAGCTATGCACCGCACTTCTACGAGTGCTTTAAAGTGCTGATAATATAGAACATCAAGATTCTGTTCATAACATAACTTGGGAACAAGTATTTGATTTATTTAATGCAGAGGAGTGTTTGTCGACGAAAAAGGTACATCATATAAGCTCTAGGTTGAAGCTTAAAGATATTATATCGTTGTGTTAAACAAAGTAATGTCGAAGAAGTTAGGAAACACCAAATTGGACAAAATAGATAAAAAAAAAACTTCGTGCAATTTTCCAAGACGAATTAAAAACAACAACAAAAAAACTCTTAAAGTCTCCACAAAATGTGTCACTACAATAACAATTTAGGTAGCCTCCCTACCATAAACTTATCCACAATTCTCTTGGATATCTCGGACATTTACTGCACAACTCAAAAGTTTATTTTAAGAACATTTTTTTCTTCATCTGTATTCATATCCACTGAAGTACAGAAATGTATCAGATTAAATAATGTTTTGTATGAAAATTTTATGGGTCCTAAATAATGACCATATGCGACCCATATTATATGTCGTGAACTTAAAAAAAGCCTTTTCTTAATTCTTTTGCAAATCATAGCACTGAAAATGTCAGTCAGTTTTCAGAACATTACGGAAATTATTAAATATAGTGCATTAATAGGTATAATGCAACGCTGTGTAATATATTAAGAAAACTCCTGTCCTAAATATTGCATAGGAGCTTTCTGAGAAATAGCGCGCAAAGTGAAATTGATCTGTTAAATGTAAAGTACAGTATATTTCAAAATCAAAATATATATATATATATAAAATATCAGCATATTTCCAAAACTTTTTATCCAATGCCGAAGATACGGATCGTAAAACATTTTGGAACCATTTCCTTCAGGAAATGGTTCCAAATATTTTAGACGAATTCGGACTAATTTTCTGAAAGGTTTGACACGAATAATGAATAATTTTCTGAAAGGGCGTTTGTTAATCAAAGCTCGCACCTAAATTTAATCCCATTTCATAAACAATCGCTATTGCTGTTTTCCATTTTGAAAAAATGTAGGAGTTGTGTCTAGTTTACGGGTCTCGTTATAAGCCCATGAGTAGGCCTCTCATCCATCTATCTTGAAATGTCAATTTCTTCCTATTATATAAAAAAAATATTGTGTGCAATCGGAACAAAGGAAAAAAAAATTGTGTAATGACTCTCCCTTTCACCGTGGTTTTTCTTGCATTAGCATAAAATTCAAAAAATTTAGATAGGTCATGCACAATTTTAATCACAAATTAAAAAAACAATTAATACCACTTAGCAATGAGCAAGGGTGGTATTCAAATTTTTCTAGACATTTTTTTAATATTGAATGGGTACTGACAAGATTTTAGGGGTGTTAAATAATAATCGTTAAATGTGGGGAATGTAATCAAAAATTTTGAATGCTGATATTTTTAGTGAAATGTATAGGCTTTTTTTTTTTTTTTGGTCCAGTGTTAAAAATAAGGGAAAACTGTAAAAAATGGAGAGCTGTTTATTTTTTTACAGTTAAGTTATGTTTCATCTGTGATTTTATTCCAGAATTTCATGCGGTTCTTTTTTTCTTGCGCTGGATTTATTTCTTATTTCTTATGTGTAACTGTTTCCCAAAACAAGGAAAAGACAATTAAAATGGAATGCCGAAACAATAGATATTGTGTTTTTACTAGTATTGAAAATGGGAGAAAGCTGTTAAAGATGTGATTCTTTTCCGGAACTGCATGTTGCTGTTTTGCTCCTGCGCTTTATTCATTTTTTTAACTTTCATGTCTAACCGTTTCCCAAGATGAAGCAAAAGCACCTAAAAAATTAAAAATGGATTGCTGAAAGAGTAGATATTGATGTTTTCACAAGCCTTGTGCATATTGAAATGATTCACATGTTGAATCTGCAAACTATGTACCAGACGAATATGAAGAGATCTGTAAGTACATTTTGTTGTCACAATGACTCACTTCGAAAATATCATTTAAAAATAAAACTTAAAAAGAGACGTTAGATGACCATATATGTAAATACTAATCAAATTGAAAGAAAAATATTGCATTATGGTTGAAGATACTTCAAAATAAAGTTGCTCAATTCACGTAAATGCTATTGTGCAACTGTTCTATATGATAATAAAACAGGTAATTTATTTTGTTATAATTTTATCCCTGAGAGTGTGTTACACTCTTTTAAGGGAAGGGTGTTGAAACTTATATTATTGAACGTGATGAATAAACTTTGGAGGATGTTGACGGCGTTAGTAGTGGTAAAATTCCTGGCAGTTACGGCTAAAATCATGGGCTGGCGAATTTTTTCTTAAGTCACATATGTATTTGCCTCCATTCCGTACCACCTCCGATATTATGTTTTGCATTTTACTAGTTCGCCCCTGATTATAATATATTTTATTTGCTAGCAATAAATTAGCGTGGTCAACCATAAATCATGGTGGTAACTATTATTCCCCTAAGCTGCATGTCAGCGGACGCGTTGGCTTTGAAATCCGTATCCCCAAGTCGTGAAAGGGCTGAAGAGAAAATTTAAAGGAAATACAGTTTAACGGTAGAAGATCGGAACAAAAACAAACTTGTCGGTGAGAAAGTAGCAAAGTTCAAAAGCAATGAAAATGTCTTTTCCGAGAAAAGAAGGAAAATGAGAACTTCTGAAATAAATGAAATGTCTTGCTCATTCTCGAATCAGCAATCCCCACTTAACTTGATTGTTTCACAAGAAAATTTCAACTGTGCACAAGCTGTAAAATTTAAGGTGAATGTTGAAATTTGATAAAAAGGAAATATTTTTACTGATCCCTGCTAAACTTTGTGTCACTAAAGAAATGCCGCCGGGAAAAACTCACATAAAAGTGCCCAAATTTCAGAAATCTGCAAAACTCCTTAGAGAATTCCAGCAAAATTATAGCCTCTTAGCTTTCATTCTCATCCTCGTATTCTACTTGATTTTATAGCTCTATTGTTGGAAGTGTAAACATTTTACAGTCTTTGTTAGTACTTTCAGAATGGTTTATCATTTTAGGGATACTACTCTTATCTTGCCATTTTCTTTATTCACGAGTTCCTATATATGCATATAAAACGAGAATTTTGAGAAACACTTAAGTCGAGGTAAAAAATTAAAAAGTCGCATGAGAGAATTATTCTAAGTTCCTAGGTATTTAAGAACTTTGCACATGTGTCTCATTACAACACATTGGAGAACAACCGAAAATATGAAATCAAAATAATTAAAGTTACAAACGATTTTCTTTGTTGTTCTGATTTACTTAAGTATGTTATCATGGATGAAAGAGATTTGCAGTGACTAATTCAAAATTTTATTGCAGAGGTCGAGGAGATAGTGTGAGAATATTGCTTTGAGAACAATATTGACTTAAAACAGTTTTCACTGATCCAGACTTTTCTGGAACGTATAATAAAAGTGATTTGGGGAAGGAAAATTAAGTTTGTGTTTAATGGGGACACTAGACGATAATTTTAAAGTTTTTTTTATTAAATATCGTTTAGTGGTTTGGCTTCTTTGGCCTTTTTTTAGTGGTTTGGTACCTTTTGCATTTTTCCCCGAGAGAAAACTTTCTAAACTTGGTATTATTGTTTCGTATCACGCAACCGTGTTTTTCAATGTCATCCATATTTTAACTGTATATAATTCAAATTCTCTTTCCTTCTGCTTTGCATACAGCTGGTCTCCTGGGTGATCAGCACCAGAGAATCTGTTCCGTTCTCTTCTCCTAAAGTCGGGTACTAGTTCCATGCAAGAACACACTGACTGAATCTGTAATGTTTGATTTCCTATATTCTTGAAACTAATAAAATAGCTAAGTCCTGTACGAAGTAAAGAGTTATCCCTCTTAACAGGTTCATTAAACATGTAAAATTCCTGTGAAGAAGTTATATTAAGCTTACGTTACGCTACTGGCTCTGAAAAGTAATGGAGTTACTGAAGTACACTGCTTAATCTGAGACGATGCGACCCATTCATGTAGCCCTCTGATTTTTGTTGGTGGGCTTGCTTTGGAATCCTGGAAATGTTCTCTTATCCACTCTAACGTCTAATATGGAATCCTATGAAGAAAAGCATAAGATGTATGGCTAGCATTTTCATAGCGAAATAACACGTAATACAAAATGAACTTTTCACATTTGACTTCTAGAAGCAGAGATAAAACAGATAGATACACCCATCGAGGAATTACTTCCCAACGGTGTTCTTTTCCTTTATTTAAAACAGAAAATGTAGGCGAAATTCTTTCTATATTAAATGGAATTGTATGAGAAAAAATAATTTTGGAATCAGATTCCTTAGGAGTGGAGATATGTTTGAAAGAAATAAAAGTAAACATATATCCCTTACCAAAATAATTGTGTTTCATGAAATGAAATACATACATATTCGAGATATTGCACATGCTGGAAGGTATCTATGCATGAATCATTTTATTCGACTTATCCACGGATGAATGCTTATTTGTATACAGAAAGCACAAACTTTTGCACTTGTAGCATATCGCGAAAGACACGCCCCATCTTGTAGTACCATTCCCCGGGGTCCTGTTCAGAATTCATTAGCATCCGCAGCTGTTTAGATTCTAAACACCCCACAGAATAAATTCTCAAGCGGAAAACATCCATACTTGTCAGTTATGATGTATATTGATTATGCCTTGAGAAAGCTGCTTGTGCACTGCAAAGGCTTGGCAGCTATCTTTACTTTTCCGCTTTGACCTATTAATCGTCTTTAATTACACTAGTCAATATTTTTAAACTTTGTTTTCATAACATTGGTGAAATAACGTGTTTTTAACTAATTTCGGGGTACTGAATTCAAATATGACTGTAAAAACTCTTCATCGCGTACAGTTTTTTGTGTATGAACATTTGCCATATTTCCAGATACATACGAGGGTTGTACCGAAAGTAATGCAGAAGAGGGCATAACTTTATTAAATGACAGAGGTCGTCCAATCGCACATGTTGGTAGAGTAACCCTTTCGCTATACAAAAAGGTACTACCGAGTATAATATCCATCAGAAGCGATGCGTTTGCGCTATCGTTGGACCCAACTCTCGAATCCTCTTTGAAAAAATTCAGGTGTAGACTGTTTTACCCATTTCTTCACAGCCACTTTCACTTTGTCTGTGCCATCAAATCGTTGTCCCCGGAGACTGTCCTTTACTGTACCAAACAGGTGGAAGTCGCAGAGCGCCAGATTTGGGCAGTACGGTGAATGGGGGACCACCGACTATCCTAATTTGCTAATCGCCTGATTTGTTACCAGAGATGTGTGTGATCTCACATTGTCATGGTAAATGTGGATCCTTTTCATACTTTGGTTCGATTTCTTCCTCCTTATGGCTTCTTGAGTTTGCTTCTTCATCTTAGGCAACCGCTAGGGCCCTTGCAATTCGATATAGTCATCAAATGGGCAGACATGTTTAAACAAATATTAAGACTGTTATTGGATCGCAGATGAAACTATTGTCATAAGTGATTAGTTAGTTTGTTAAATTTCAAATTACTAAATTTCCCCAGTTAGGGTACTGTTGATTGCTTCTTATGTATTTTCACTGGTCCAACTTTAATGTTGGTATAATAGGTGAATGCATTACTGTATTTGAACTTACTTTAAAAAATTAAAATACAAATTCACATTATTTCCTGAAAAGTCGTAAAACTAAAGACAAAATTAAAAGTCAAATTCGAATTTTTACTGAAACGCATGGATTAAAAAATTCTTAAAAGTTCATAAAACATTTGGACAGTTACTGTTTACAGTGATTAAACATTATTTTTAAAATCTTTTTTAGGATTGTAAATATTGTCTTTGATAAATGAAAACACATTTTTGCATCAGAAAAACAATACACGCCAATTAGTTAACATTCAGGTAGATGGGCTTAATGCTGTCCGGCTTTAAATTAATTCGTTTCATGGGTGATCAACAACCTTAGAAGACATTTTAGATGATATGTGGTCACGCCCACCCGGTAGCCATATCTACCTAGATGAATAAATAATTTGTCTAATACAAAGCTGAATTGTCGCCGAAAATTGAAGAAAAATATCAAAATTCATTTCACGTAATGGGAAAAACTGTACTTCAAATATGAGCTGGACGAACTTTTTTCTTATTAAAAACCGCAATGGGAACCAAACAATGAATCTGTTGGTGAATCTTTAAAATGGAGTTGAGTTCCGATGGTTTTTTTATTGGAGGTTTAACGACAACGGTGAGCAACTCAATGCGCTATAAGCAGGCGCCCGTCCCTAATGTAGGTCCATTGGTTCCAGGGAAGGAAGAGAGCCAGTACCGTAAGAAAAACACAACATTCGTGCCTCACGGGGATTCGAAAACGTACCCATTTCGCACGAATGATCAGAGGCCATCGCTTAGACGACTGCGCCAACGGGGCGGCGACTGATGTTTCAGCCGCTGCTTCGAAGCAGTGATTCTGTTCAATTTAGAAACGAAAATAAAGCTATACCAAGTTTATCTCATGAAAACAGTAACTGCTGACCTTAAATAATAATTTTCCTGATCAACCACCGACTTTAGAATATTAGTTTAGTTTTTTCTTCTTGTTATATCGTTTCTTTCGACATAATTTAAATTGTTTTGCGATGAGTTCTTATTCAGAAATATGTATTTTGAATAAATTCGTTCGGAATTCATATTTTGCATATTACATTCTTGAAGTACTAAACGACGTAACATGTTTTGAATGTCAGCTCTTAATGACACTCAAATAGTTTCACAAACCATTGTTACTTCAAAGATGGCGTTTATCACGTTCCTTGCACAGTCTTTTGTTCTTCGTACATTATGACTGACTTACACCTGCAAATAACGGCAGCTTTGAAAGCGAGATCTTTGCTACTTAAGTACAATCTTTTTTTTTTGAAGAATTTTCCTAAGACGACCCTCAAGCCCAACCCTTCATCATATTGTAAGCTGCGAGATTTAAAAAGGGGAGCTCGGGGACTAATTCCTGGAAATCCTGCTCATTTTCGGTTTACAGGGTACTTTTAGTTTGTATAATAAGTTTATCGGTAGAAACGTATTGAATGAGTCACCAGTATATATTCGGACTGAGCACAGTGGATACAGGCGTTTGCGCTTGAAAGAGTCTCCGTCGTCAAAATCGGATAGGAGTCAAAACCGCTTCAGAACTGCAGGAATCTCACCAGACTTTGAAAGAAATATCCAAGGTATTAATTGATCACGGGATAGGATTATTAACCTCCAGATTCGCTAAACATGAATGCCGGTTGCTTCGACTAGCGAATCCTGTGAAGGTTAAATTCAAATTGATCGGAAACTTGAAACTTGGTCGTTTGGAGTGGTGTAGTGGTTAGCATACCTAGGCGTCTTCTGGGAGACGCGAGTTCGAGTCCTGCTCCAGGACGATGAAAATTTTCAAATATTATCTAACTTACCATCTTTGTCGCATTTACGCCAATAATCGGATTGTCATCTTCAAAATTTGCAATATGTGGCGTAATCCCGTATTTCTTTCATGAGTTATATCGTTATTTTTCACTCCGGCTCTCATAATAATTAATTTGTGCCTGGAGTTTTTAATTGCATTCATTGTCGATGATTTTTTTAATTATAGAATTGATATCTGTGAGACAGTTCAAATAAAGCTAGGTTTTGTGCTGGCCAAGAATTTATCTCTTTAGCAGAATGATTGGACAGTGAGATTATGGTCATATACCTATAAAATATCACGCTCTTTCAAGAAATTCCCTCTGTAATTTCATACGATAAACTGCGATCATGTAATTCCGTTACACGTATATAAGGGCCTGACAGAGACGCCTGTAGCCAAGAAAGTGGAGACGATATATATATACAGTAGAACCGCGGTTATGAGTCCCCCCTTTTACACATATTTCTGCATTAGTCACGATATTGTATTTCTGTCGCTTTTGTAATTCGTTTCTACATAAACTTTCCAACAAATGGTAAAAAGGTACCTGCGTAGCGAATATTTTTCTATTGCACATATTTTTGTATAGCGAATAAGTATCCCTCTGAAATAAATTCGTATAAATCGCTTTTCCCCCTGATGCACGTTTCAGTGGTTGATCGTCAATACAAAGTGGAGTAACTGATAAATTAGGTACTTTAGATTCTATACGCTTGATATGTAAAAATCGCTTTTTTCTTAATTTCTAGTAATGCTTTTAAAGTAACTCAATAATTGGCTCCATATGTAGCCGCAAAACGACTTTAACATTATACTTTTTATTTATTTTTTTATGTGAGTATGTGGTTCAGACACAAATTTTGGTCTATTAAAAAGTAGGAAGCCACAAAATGTTGGAACTCAATTTGCTGTTTCTTGATTGCGGAAAATGTTATGGTGGTTACACTACTCCTTTGAAATTTGCAAATTTTAGTATATGTATGGCAAAGGGCGGAAAACCTATTCGAAAGGTGCGAAACACGGTCAACCTGGGGGATTATCCCTGTTACCCCTGTTGTGCAGCCAGCCATGTATATGATCATAATATTTACGTAATAGTTTTCATTAGTAATAAGCTAATATATATATTTATATGTGTCTATCATCATAATCGTTAACCATTATAATTCCATTGCTTTATGAAGGTCTCCCAAGTTTTATTCCTCAGCACTCTTTCTTCAGCCTCTATCATCTATGTCACTCCTGCATGCTTTCAAATTTAATCCACGAAAATCCCACGTGATCTTCTGGGTCTTTTCGTGTCTCTTGGAATCACGTCCAAAATTTCGGTTGTCCATTAGTGGTCCGTTCTTCAGGCTATATTTTCTGCACATTGCTATTTCACAGATTTCACTCAGAATATAAGTTATTCCACTCTTGTGATTTTCCTGATCCACGAGTTCTTCTTATCTTTCCTGGTCACTCCAACCAGGCATGTCTTTTCTCTTCTTTCGGTTGTCGACTGTATTTGTATGCCTTTTTTAGTTAAAGTGCACGTCAGTGCTCCGGGCGTAAACATATAAATGTCATATACTTTGTGCTATATGTTCTTTTTGTTTCAAAAAACTATGATCACCTGTTAGTGTGAGGAATTACTTCCACGTGCCACCTATACCGCAAGTATACGCCGTAGCATTGATTCAAAGAGTCCCCTGAACAGTTCTGTAAGGCTTCTATACCATATAAACAAGATAGGTTCTCGCATATCTTCAAGAATCATTAGTCGTGGATCTACAAGTCGAACTTGTTGTTCAAGATAGACCCACAAATGTTCAGTGCGATTGCTGTCCATCGAGTACGGTGGCCATGATGTAAATTAAAGAACTACAGACAATGAAACACTCCTCAAACCATTTCCGCATACGCATTGCCACATGGAAATCTTTCTGCAAACTATCCGTGCATTTGGGTATATAGCAACAGATCTGACACAGTAGATAGGTAGCTTAAAGCGTTCATCGTGAGATGGAGGTGGACGTTTTCTTCCAATGATTCCCAGAAAATGATGCCCCACACTAGCACACTGCCACATCTTGCATGTTTTTCCTCGAGCATCCTGCTGGGATGTTTTCTGTCAGAAGTGCTTCGACGTAGTCTCAATCGATTACCTTTACGATAAAGCAGAAAACTTGATTCGTCTGAAAATATTAATTTTCTCCACTTTTCGATGGTTCATTGTCATCTCCGATGCAAATTCACGCCGTAATCGTCAATGTCTCTCAGTCAGCATGTGTATCTTGAGTGGACGATGGCTTCGAGAGACCCGTAGAGAGCAGATTTTGTTTGTCTATGGTCTACGATACACTTGCCGATGTGTCTGCATTAAATGTTCCGGCCCCACGGTCAGTAAATGCTCCGTCAGCGAAAGGCCTTACATAATATGTCGTCATCATCGTCAACCATTTTCAACCCTCTGCTGGATGAAGACCTCCCCCAAGTTTCTTCCACAACTGTCCCTCTTGAGCCTATCTCCTCAATAATACTCCGTCATGCTTTCGAATTTCATCCATCCACCTCCCATATGGTCTTCTTCTTGTGGGGCGTTTTCTGTCCCTTAAAATCCAGTCTAAAATTTCGTGTTGTTCATCAGCGGTCCGTTTTTATGGCAACATGTCCAGCCCATTCCCATTTCAGGGATTTTATTCTGTTCATGATGTCTTCCAATCTTATCATTTCCCTTATCCACGAATTCCTCTTATCGTTCCTACTCACAGCACTTATTTCTCCATGCTTCTTTCAGTTGTTTGCAGCCCTTACATATTTTTTTTAGTTAAGGTCAATGTATCTGCTCAGTAACTAAGAAATGTAAGAACAAAATGATTAAACCCTTTTCTTTTAAGACATAATGGGATGTTTTCTCTTCAAATGTGCAGTGTGTCTTCGAAAAGCTCTGCTACCAAGTTTAATACGCCGATTAATTTAGTTATCAATCTTTCTTTTGAGATGTGTTGCCCTAGGTAGATATCGGTCATTCCCAGCTTTTTCCCATTAATAGATGAAATTTCATTTTTTGTAAAACCATTATGCATCAGATTTATCTTTTGAAAGTACATTTTTAATTCCACTTTACTGTTGTCAGCAAGATCCTAGACCATACGCTGCAGCTCTGAAGTGGAGGAATTACAGGATCTATTCTATCAACCTCCTATCAGTGGTTTATAGACCCTTCACGAAGATTATTTCGATTTGCTTGAAGGTAACACTGGACATCGCTCAACCGAAAAAACAAGCTGCATTCAGGAGTGCTGCAGCGCTATAGAACACATCGATGTACTGAGAGAAGGAGGAAATAGAACTCCCATTATGTGTAGATTTAATCGATTATGAAAAGAAAGGCCTTTGATTCCGTGAAACCATCAGTAGTTGCAATGGCTTTGAAATCCTATGGCACTGAAGTTGCATACACTAGTATTATTATTAACATATATGAAAATACGAGTGGCCGCCCCGGTGGCGCAGTGGTCTAAGCGATGACCTCTGATCATTCGTCCGAACGGGGTCCGGGTTCGAATCCCGGTGAGGCATGGATGTTGTGTTTGTCTTACGGCACTGGCTCTCTCCCTTACCTGGAACCAGTGACCCTAAATTAAGGACGGGCGACTGCTTATAGCCCATTGAGTTGCTCATGGTGGTCGTTAAACCTCCAATCAAAAAAAAAATACGAGTGTTAAGGTTCGCGTGACAATTATGTAGGACCGCTTTTCACAAGGTAAAGAGAATATCTATGTCTTACGGGATTCGAACCCGGCTCATTTCAAACGAATGGTCCGAAACTAGCGCTTACATCATTGCGCAATTAAGCTGTCAGATAGTCAAACACTGTTGGTCTGATCATTGACTAAAAGGTAATTTAAAAAACTTAATACTCAATATTTCTTTGCACTGATTTTCACATTTTCTACGCTCCCTCAGCATAGTTCTTACGATTCACGCAAATGAAAGATTAGAAATTTTATACTTAATACGCGCATAAAACTTCCGTTTCAGTTAAGTTTTTATTAGTCTTGCCCTATATGTCTTATTAAAACAGCAAGCAAAAACCACTGCTTTTTCTGTTCCATTTCTAGTTATATGTTTCATTAGTCTATTACAGTTATATGTCTTTTAGCACTGCAAGGAAAATCCACTTCTTTTACGGACTGTCTCTTCGGTGTCCTTTTAGCATATGTTTCGGGACTTTCTGATAATAAATTGTTTAAATTTCTTATTTGTAAAATCTAATGCTCTAGTGTATTCAGCATCATAATGCGGTACATGAAATTTTCCACATAAATATGGTCACAAGTCTGTACGGTTATTGCGATTCTTATGGGTTATGCATTTCAGTAAAGTGGGACGTTTTCTACGACGTTCAGTGAAAAACAATCGCTTTGGTTTTTTAAAAGGAATGGGAAAAATTCTACAGAAATCAAAAATTTGATAGCCAGACTGAATGCAAAGTTGAGAATAGAAGTTTTACACTTTTTCCTTTATGTTGATTGTATTTTCGTTTTACATGTTCATGGGGAGAAACATTTTGAAAGGACTAACCCAATCCCAGATGTGTTGAGGTTGATATTCCGTTTTCCGTATTCCTTGTTTCAAGAATATGACTGAATTGGTCATAGGTTTTGAAGTGTTTCATGTCAAGAAAGTCGTGTCACCCCGACGACTCAGTGGTCAGATAAGTTTGTTTCAAAGTTTTATGGAATACGGCCCGGGCTCATGTCACAGGTGAGGCCAATGAGCGATGTACAGTTCGCATATTCTCTGGTTTACGTTCACGCACAAATTAGCAGATGTCTTTATCATGGTCAATGGGACCACTGGGGAATAGTTCTAGTAGGCTGCAGAATTTAGAACGTTATTAAGAATGTGTAATGTGTTCGTTTGAGGGTGATTCTCTTCTATTCATGAACACGTCTATCTACTTATATTAGAGACGGGCGACTCTTCGCATCATGGAAATTCTCTGTCGCCATTAAATATACCCTCTCCTCCCCCCCCCAAAAAAAGATATGGAAAACTCCAGATCCTCATTTTCAGATGCAAAGGTTTAGTCTTTAAAAACAACGTATTATTCGTGCAGGGATGAACATGAAGAATAGGTTGTATTTAGCTATTGAGCATGGTAGATCATCGCTCATTTTTTGTCAATGAAACAGTATAATAACCAGTTTTCATTCTTCGATGTTCCAATATAGTAATATAATATGTAATAACTTCAAATTTATTCGAGATATTATGTACATACGACGTTTTCTGTAGTAGATCCACATGCCAGCATGTCACAAGAAATGATCTGTGTATTTTGCATATGCAAACTTATGTTGTACCAAAGTGATTCACTTCATTTGTGGCAATTTCCTTTATTTTACACAAACCGTATATCCTGCAATTCAAAATGATACATGAAAAATCTCGCAGTAACATGATTCCGCTTCCGAAAATAATAAAAGTGTCAAAAAATATCTCTAATTGCTGGTAACTAGTGTGGTGTGACAGAACAATAAGACTGTGCAGTCTTTGACAACCTGCTCTCTTTGCAAATAAATATAGATTTCATGAAATTTTTGGAAGTTTGGTATTGAACAGAAATTATCGTTGTGGTTAGCATTCCACCAACTCTGAGTGAGAACTTTTCTAATATACACATTCGAAAAGTTCTCAATCAGAGTTTTATTATTCCTCTTTCTAAATTCATTTTTTGCAAACATCGCTGACTTTTGAAGAAAATCACATTAAACATGAAAAATATTTCGAATTGCAGTATTGATAAAACCATTGCAATATAAATGAAACTTATAATGTACAATCTTATTTAACTTGCTTGGTTGTGAACAGTAGCTATATATATCTTCTATTTTTTGATGTTAACTTCTTTTCTTCATTTTATAGGTCATCAACATGTCATCAACCGGTCAGTTTGATCATTATCATACCATCATTCGACCTTTTACTGCAGCACTGAGATATATAATGGAGGTACGTAGAAGTTTGAGTATTTATTTTTACTTCTTTAGTTCTTATTGAGACTTAATTCTCTTTTTATTGAATAATCTGTGATATGTATCGTAAATTCTGAATTTGCAGTCTATGTTGGCGGAAGTTTTATACTAGATAGCCAGTAAAAGATTATCCAAGTAACTCACCAATCCGAATTTGTCCAAATAAAGCATGCCGTTGTTAGATATAAGTTATTGCAAAAGTTATAGATCTTACGTAGAGTTTTATTTAAATGCTTAGTTAAAATAAAGGTTACAGATAATGCTTTTAAGAAAAATTACAAGATATTTAGTTTTTTAACATCCGGAAGGTTAAGCTAATCCATGCATTCCAAAAATCTATTTAACCAAATTTATAATTTCGTTGCTATTTTGGAAAACGGCGTCCATGTCTTTTCATTTATATGCAATTTGGAAAATTCCTGTGCTGTTTATAAAGCAGCAGATTTCTAAGAAAGCAAAAGAAAAACTAGTCAGATATAAATTTTGAAGATGACAATCCGATTTTCTGCGTAAATGTGACAAGAATGGTAAGTCAGATAATATTTGAAAACTTGAAAATTTTCATTGTCCGGGAGCGGGACTCGAACCCGCGTCTCCCAGAAAACGCCCGAGTATGCCAACCACTACACTACCCAGAAAGACCAAGTTTCAAGTTTCCGATCAATTTGAATATACCCATCACAGGATTCCCTAGTCGAAGCAACCGGCACTCTTGTTTAGCGAATCTGGAGTTTAAAAATCTTATCCCGTGTTTGACCGGAGAAGCAGATAAATTATGAAAGAAATTCAGATATGTTTGCGTTTCATTAAGGGGAAACTATGGTTGCTTGGCAGGGGTTCCGCAATTTACAGCTTCTGCGTGGGAAAGCCAGTCAAAGGAAGCTTTCTGAAGTTTGCACATTAGCTTAGAAATGCGGACAGAAATTCCTTGGGTTTTTACCCTTTCATAGCAGAATATTAATTTTAACAATCCGTTTTTAAGATTAAGTTCAAGGATAAAATACTCCAAGGGAAAAAGGTACTCTACTGTAATTACAAAATTCGTTTTAGATATGAGGATGGTTTCAGTTATCATTGATAAAGCTGCTCATCACACTTTTTCATTTCCCGCTGAATTAGCTAAACGAACAGTAATTTGTATTTGGGCAGTAGCTATTGAGATGGAAGGGGACAGAATCTAAAAAAGCAAAGATCATCTGACAATCATCTCAGTACTTACCATGTCTTGAAATAGAACCAGGAAATAAACTGTTTGGTGGTGATCTCAACAGCTGAAGACTGAAATTCTTGAAAAAGTAGGTGACATTCATTATTTCTGTATTTGATTAACTGCCGTGGCAATAGCAGACGTTCTGAGGTCCACCTAGAATATTCTGAGCCACAGATTAAAAGGAAGATAGTCGTCGACTCACTGTGTTGAAACAGAATGAATAGAAAATATCTGAGCCGTCTAGGGGTGCAGTTGCCTAAGATCTGGCTTATGATCACTCATCCTAGATAGCTCCGAGTTCGAATACCGGTGAGGCATGGCTGTTATGCTTGTCTTAAGGCACTGGCTCTCTAGTTTCCTTGGAACCAGTTGCATTAAATTAGGGACCGGTGACTTCTTACAGCCCTTTGAGTTGCTCACTGTTGTGACTAAACCCCTAGTAAAAAGATCAAGGTATCTCTGCCATTTAGGTGATAATAGGTAAATAAAATTTGGACCCCTCATTTCGGCAAAATATAAAACAGGAAAGATGACGCAATAATTTCAGCTCTTTTGAGTACGTCTTCTGAATTCTTTCCGATAGGAATAAAATTTCCCAAAGTTATTCAAAGTCAATGGAACCGGTTGAAAAATCAACCGGATTTCTACAACCGATGAAACATGTAGAAATAGAAAGAGCTACTTTCTTTCACCGCTGTCTGAAAAGTAGTTTACGAAAATTAACAAATGGCGCATAAAAAGTTTCTCGTAGCAAAAGGACGACTTTAGAGATTACGATATTTTCATATCGAAGAGTTAAAGAAAATATATAGAAGGAAACATGATATAACTGTACGCCTTCTAGCGGAAGGATTTAACATAATAGAAAATTTCAACATAGATGAAGAATTCACCCATTTTGAAATAGAATTTTTCATGGCAAAACTTATGCTAAGGAAAAAGAACTTCTCATACGTCTCCGGAAAGCAGAGATACCGAGAAAATGGTTTTGACCTTCGTGCCCCCTAGCAAGAAGCTGAGCATATTTTAAAGAGGAAAATGCACATGATCGTATACGGAAAAAACTGAAAGTTCTGAATTGGATTTCTAGAAGCACAGATACAGCTGCAAAAGAAGTATAGAAACACCTCCTACCCAGAGAACTGTGAACTACCAAACTAATCAAATACAAACTTAAAGTGTTCCACAAAGTAAATGGCATCCGGTGTTAAACGAATGTTTGGAATTGCACATTTAGAAGCACAGATATTGAGAAAAACAGTAAATATTTGCGTCCCCTAACAGAGATTGTGCTTTATTTTGGGAAGAATATATATACAGAAAGGGTTATCATAGTTAGTAATATCTTACTGAAAAACAAATTTTCGATCTGGTTTTTAGTCCCGGAGATATCGCTGTAAACAAAAACTTGATCATATATCCTCTAGTAGCACACTTGTGCGTTAAGAAAATCTGGAAATTATATGACAAACACTGCACCGGAACAGCTATGCAGCAAAGAAATAATTTTTCAAATCGGACTCTAACAAACAGAGACATCGGCAAAAATAAGATAATACATATACGCTCCTGGCGGAAAATTACGCACTATGTTAAGCAAGAGATTTTTCTTAAAAGGTTTACCGAAAGTTAGTGGTATGGATCTACAAATAATTTTTTTCGGTCGAGTTTTCAGAAAATCACAGTTTGCCGAGAATTCATCAAACAAAAAAAGCGCTTACGGCCGTTTGTGGATAGATCATTCCCTACCAAAAATTAGAAATTATATGCTTAATATTTCCAATCAGGAACTGTATCTGGTGAAGGAAGAATTTTTTATTTTTAGATCTGACTTTGAGAATCAGAGCTAGGGGGGGGGGGCAACGCAATTGAACTTTAAGCCCCGTAACGTAAAATGTATGCTTTACTTGAAAAAGAGACTGTTCGTAAACTAGTCATCGATACAAATGGCTTCTGAAGCAAAAATAATTTTTTCAATCGGATATTAGAAACAAATATACGGAGGACAACGTAGTTTGAAGTAATATCATCTGCTTTAAAGCCCTCTAGGGGCAACGTTGTACATCGGAAGAAAACCGAAAGGCAAGGTTCATAATTCTCATATTTCAAGCTTCCGAATACCGATCGATTTTTTAAAATCGAACTTTAGTTGCAGAGTTATGATGAGCACACAGAGACGGTCGATGACGCGCGGGCAAAGTGATAACATAAGCACGAATATTTTTACTAAACACGTCCTAATATTTGAAAGTAGACATGGGAGTGTAGGTAGTAAAATGTAAACGATTGACCTATTCTAGAAAGAGAAAAAAAGAAAGAAAAGTAATCAGTGAGGTGGTAAAATTTCTTTTCTTTTCCTTGAGACAATCGCTGCCCAGAATGTACACCCACACTGAATGACGAAAATTAGGAAACAGTTTTTAAAAGCTTTTCAGTATAACATGCTAAAAGGAACAATTTGTCGTACTCTAGCAGCTGAACATAGCAATTTCTTTAACTACCCTTTTAAGGTTTTGTTCTTAATGCTGGTTTATAACGGTTCGACAAAGTGGATTTGGGGTTAAATCCTGGTATATTAATGGATGGAATGCTGTTACCACGTCTTTTGTAAAAAAAGGTATGTGCTTATGATTCCGCTTTGAGCGTCCATCTGCGGACATCATATCTTCGTTACTATCAATCTGATTTGAAACATTTGTTTTTTTTTTGCATTCGAAAGCCTGAAATGTCAGAACAGTGTTTCTTGCTCTCCGTTTTTTACAGATGCATAACTTCGCCGAAAGAGGGAGTGAAGGCAGATGCCATCGAATTGAAAATACATTATATTCCATAGATTTGCTTGAAAATACTCTACTGAAAAGTGCTTTCCTCCAATTGATGCCATTTTTAACGAGCACTATTTTGGATAAAGATTCTTTTTCAAATAATGCATAGATGACCCGGTAGGGGTAGTAAAGTGAAATTGCGATTTCCCCTACATCTCTTAGTGCATAGTTGTTTCATGAGGGGCGTAGATGTGTATCTCATTTTTGTCGATATCTCTGCTTCTAAGAGACAGATTTGAAAAATTCTTTTTTTATCGGAGAAAGCTTTTCCGGTGTGAAATGTTTCTCATATAAATTCATTTTTAAGCGTAACTGTACCACTAGAAGGCGCATTTTAACGTTTCTTTCACAGAATGTTTGCAACAATATCAGGGGGGATTAAAAACCAGATTTAAAAATTTATCTTTTGAACAGATACTATTAACGATGAAAACATTTTGAGTGTATATATTTCCCAAATCATACACAATTACGCCGCCAGGGGGCGCAAATCAGTATTTTTTTCAGTATCTCTTCTAAATGTCGTAGAACTGTATGATATTTCTTTCTATATTTCTTTTTTTAACTATTCCATTCGAAAAACTGTATATTTCTAAAACCGTCTTCATGCTGTGAGAAAGTTTTTGTGCATCATTTATTATTTACGTATCATATGTTTTTAGCCGCTGGTGGCTAAAATTATTAAACGTAAGCATATTTACTATTTCTGGGTTTTTATCGATTGCAGAAAGGGAGTTGATTTTTTTCTAACCAGTTTCATCTACTATGAATTTTCATAAATGTTATTCGCGTCGGAAGGCATTCAGAAAATCGACTCGTCACAACCGAAAATTCGGTGACATATTTCTCGTTTTCTTAAGGTGCTGATCCTCTTCTTTCCTTAGAACTAACGACTGTTTATAGTCCACTGAGTTGCTTCCTGTGGCCGTTTATTTCCCCTCCCCTCCACCCGCAAAAAGCAGTTTTTTTAAATTGAATTCTACTTAACCTCAACTAATGCAAGCAATACTTTTACGATAGTAAATGCGCCGCCAGGGGGCGCAAATAGTAAATGACGGCTGGAATTCATGCCTTTCATTAAATCCATGGAAATAATCTCAAACAGTGGGTTAACAGAAGGCTTTATCATCAAATCATTTGAAGGAAGGGAAATAGAACACATTCATTTAATATGTAGGAAAAAGGATTGATATATTTCATTAACAGTAAATAATTCCTTTCTGTTATTTGTCGAAATTGAATACAATACCTGAAATAGTACAGAAATTAGACTCCTATCGAGAATATATGGAATGTAGGAGACATTTATTTCGAATCTTCATTACAGTGTCGTATTAAACAACTGAAAGGCACAGCAAATATGTTATTGATATAGATTTTTTTACTTCTGTTCTTTTGTTTACTTGCATAGATGAATTTTTCGTTTAATTCGAAATTTATGTGTATCGAACAAAGTTCTTCTTACAGATTTGTCTAATATGGTTCGCATTCAATCTTCCTTCCTCCGCTCTTGTTACAATTTCTATTTATATTTCCACCCGAAAGATATATTTACTAGCCCATATGTTGTATATTTTAAATATATTCCGCCAAAGCATTTGCATTAAACGTACGTTAAAAAACGAGTTTGACCTTGACCATTATTATCGAAAGGTTTTCCATGTATTCTTCCGCCAGAATGAAAGTTGTTATGAAGGTGCCTCAATTGTTCATGTTTTCCTCTGTTGTTTTTTTTCAATCATTTTTTATTTTTGCCGTCATGTACTGCTTATTTTACTGCTTTAATAATCTCGGTTTTTCTTTTATTGAGAATTTTACGAGCTTATGCTCGTTGACTTAGATTACCATAGCTTCCGCTGAAACCATGCGGCTTTTCAATGCAAATATTTTTAACTGTTTGTGTTTGGTTTATTTTCTCGTACGTTCTAATGAGTTCAGTTTTTCCTGTATGGTGTAAGACTCTCATATGTCCTTTATCACATTTGTGTGACTTTACCTCATTGTTTTCCCTACTTCTACGCCATGAAAAAATGTTTCAAAACTTTGTCTCATGCCTTCATTCCTCGAATGCTTTAATCTTATTAAAAACTTTGGATGGACACTAGTCTCATGTTTACAACTTTTTCAAAAGCGTTTGATTTTGGTATTTCACATCTTTTAAAAAAAATGCTAACAACATCACTATATCTTTCCGTCTGTAAGTGCACATGCTCTATGTCTAAATTTATTACTCCGATTAGAAAAATTCCCTTTTTATTGGGAAGTTTAAATTGTTAGAACGCCTTTTCAGGGCTTTAATTTGCTGTTTCAATGCAACCGAAGACCGAGAGGAGGAATACATGGAGATGATATTGTAAAAAAAAAAAAAAAATCAGTATCGCTTGTTACAAATATTCCATTGAAACATTTTTTGATTCGTTCCGGTACTTTCTATCATGGTAAAAAAAGCTTCTGTAATTTCAATATCGAATGATGCACACATTTTTCATAATGGAGTAAATGACGATTGCATTTCCTCTATAAATTTTATCTAAATGTCCGATAAAAATTCTTTTGCTTTATATAATAATTTTAGATATATTAAAAGCTAACAACAGCTGAAGTTTAATGACTCGTAAATTCGCTACCAAACGAGGTAATTTATCCGAAAACCCGGCTAAAAAATTAAGTTTCGATCAGATTACACTTACCACTGATAGCTTTGGAGCGTATTTCCTGGTTAATATATATATAATCTTAACAATAGATTTCGAAATTTTATAATTTCGTATTTCCTGTGAATCTCTCTTAAAATCAGATATTAATAATTTTTGGGGTCTCAATACCTTAATCGTTACAAATACCTTCCGTGCATCATTTACCGATTTTTACAACTCACACCTGTAGCATTAGTGATAAAACTGCATTTTTCTCTTTGTAATCTGCTTGAAACCTTGTATCTACTTTAAACAAAGCAAACAGGAAAGCCTGAGAGCTTCCCCATGGAAACGAAACTCATATTCTCTGCTCAAAATAATGCAGTTTCCACGCTCAGAGGCATAAATTGGTAATTATTTCTGGAAAGTCTTAATCTGACGGTTCTTCCTCTAAATGGAGTAACAGGGCTCCTGTGTTTTAACTCAATAGTATCTAAAGTTCCGAATAAAAATTTCTTTCGCATTGTATGTCACTCGCTATTTTGAACGCGGAGAACACCAAATTTAGAAATTGCACACTCATCCTTCTAGATAGCCTGTATGTAATAACTTTTTCTGTATTTCTTCTTCCGAAAGTTATAATGGGAAAATTGTTTTTTTTTCTCATCGCTCACATTATGAAATACATTTTCTTCACATTTTGCACTTTCTCATGGTGCACATTTCTGGCAAAATTGTCGTCATAATGCATTTGTATATTAGGAATAATGCAAGATCCAGTCACATTATGGTGATCACCAGCTAATATCCAGATCAACCGCCGTGTTCAGCTCGGACAGCAGCTAGACGGGTTGGGAGTGACTTGATAAGGTGCTGGAAGGTGTTCACAGATTTGTGGAGCAATACGGACTGCAGTGCATCTCACAGCTGCTGGAGGTTGCGTTGTTGAGGATCCATAGAGCGAGCAACAAGATCGAAGTGGTCCCACAGATGCTCAATTGGGTTTCATTCTGGGGAATTAAGGGACCAGGATGTAATTTGAAGTCCTCATCGTGCTTTTCCAACCACTCTCGGACATTTCTAGCTGTGTGATACGTCGCATTATTGTGCTAGAAGATCCCATCCGCCCCAGGGAAGACAGTCAGGAAGTGTAGGTGTACATGGCCTGAAAAGATGGATTCATAAGAATATCGACCAACAGTGCCTTCTACAGGTATAAGTGCACCCAGAGAATGCCACGAAAATATTCCCTAGACCATAACGCTGACACCACCAACTTGTGTCATTCCAGCAGTGTTGAAGAGTGCTTGTTCTCCGATGTTTCTCTATTTGTACGCCAACGTCCATCCGTTCGATGATGCAGAAAACGTGACTGTTTTGCAAATGGAACGTTCCTTTGTGACAACCTGTCTGCTCATACCTCTAAATTACATTTGCTTTAATTATTTTTTCACTGCAATTTTTTTGGAAGGGAAGGGGGTAAATGCTGCTGTGCGCTTTTTACACATGATACCTCGAATTTTACAGTTTTCTTAACAGATTGAAAATTAAAAAAAAAATATTTTATAGCGTTCTTGTTTGATGTAAGTCTTTTTTCTTTGCAGATTATTGTACCTGATGGTGAAACATGGCACAGCATAGTGCGGGACGAGATGCTATCTTTTCCCCACTTAATTCAACAGATTATGCAAAGAGTAAGTCACTGTTTTTACGTTCGAGTGATTTCATTTCTCATTTCGTATCGAAAATAAAGTAATATCTAACTATTTATTGTATAATTTCTTCAAGTCATTTGTGTGCAATATTTGGTATTTTTTGTTTAAGAAATGAATCTTCTTTTGTGGAATATTAAGCATAAACCACCGGATAAATCCTTTTCAGCAATGTTATTCTTATTCTTGAATCAAAGAGTGTTTTAACTGTATTTTACTTTTCTTTCATCTAAAAAAATAAAACGAATCTGTATCATAGTTAACTGAAAAGTTAAGTCAATTCCTATGAACCACAGTCTTCCTGTTAAATTTACACAAACAAAACGAATATTCACGTACGAAATGTTATAAGATTTGAAGCAAAACCTGCAAAATTGCAGAAAAACATAAAGAAATATTTCGACATTTCCTACGGCACTGGCACACTCAGTGAAGGTAGTCCAAGGGTCAGGGCGCTTCCCATTAGGTACGATTAAGTCCTTCGCGTTTTTTCTTCTTATCTTTTTTTCAATATATTTGTATATGTTTCCAAATATATATTTTACGAATAATTGGAAAGCCTGTTTTATATTGCGGAGCATTTTCCTAAGAGGAATTTACATTTGTATTTTAATTACTTTGATCCATGAATAAATTATGGGTGCCCACATACATATAGAATAAATTTAAAATAAAGTTCTAATAGGAAAAGCAAAATTCCTTGACACAACCATGAATCTTCGTTGCGACAAGGTCATAAAGAATAAATTTCAATTAAGTTTCATGTTACGGATTGAAACAAAAATATGAAATTTACATCGTTTGCAGCGAATTGCTCGGAGTACACGCTAAAATAAACCGTTTTTCGGTCCTTATGATACTTCAAGAGCTATTGTATTTCAAAGTTTAGGTAAGAAAAAAAAGTGTCCTCTTTTTGCGTTCCGGACACACTAACAGCAACAAAACCACGAAACTTTGTAAACATGCAGGGCCATGGCCGAAGTTTTGCACCTCGTTGCCGTTTTTTAAAATTTTGATTTAGTTTACGAGAAATTAAATTTTAAACTTTCACCAAATTCTTTATTTCGTGATGGAATTCATTTTAAAAAGCGGATATATCGCAAACTAAAAATCATAACGCATTGTAATTTTCAAAGCATAAACTCACCACTGTCATCTCTCTTTTACAAAAAAGTTTTTTAACAAAAAGTAATTTTCTGAATTGTAACGAGAGGCTTACTCTGTTTTCAGGGTTAGCCACACAGGGAATATCTGGTCCCATGGCCATAGTGACGCAGCTGTTTTTTAGCACTCTCTTCTCATTGAGTGCAAGGACAGGCTACGATCAAACTGATAATGACGCAATTCAGAATGACGTAGCAACGCTTTTAAATGTCGGCGCTTTCCGCCAGCATATGTAAATATCTATGTAAACATAGGCTTTCTTCCTCGTGTACCAAATGCAAAGAGGGAAAATGCGAGTGAGTTTATCCGCGAATTGTTCGACCACTTCTAAATGACCTAGATAACTGAAAATTGGCATGCTGATAGGTCTTGAGGTCCGGATACCTAGGAAAGTACGAAGACCAAAATGGTGGTTTCGGAACATTGTCAGCTTGAACTTTTTGGGAGTTGTTAGACCACTCCCGAACAACATACAGATCTAAAAATTGCCATGCAAGTAGGTCTTACCGGATACCTGCAAATGCACAAAAAAAAAAAAAAAGAAAAAAAAACGCATTTTGAAACATTGTCTGCTTGAACTTTTCTGCCTCTTCCACACCTCTAAAAACCAAAAAATACAAAGGAGGGGCTCAGCTTTAATGTTTCAATTGCTGATAGGTTAAAAGAAAATTTTGTCAGAATTATTGAAATGTTTTCAAAATTTCAAATTTTGATTTAAAATTAAAGGGCGCCAAAGCAAGCTCCGTATTACGTCATACCGTATAGATTGACGTCCCGACGCTGTTCTAAACCGTAAAACAGTTACGTATTTTAAATTAATTTTCTTTCCCTTAATTACTTTTCCCTTTCTTTACTTTTATGCCTAGAAAATGATTTTATAGATTCACCGTACGGAGAACGGGCATGATTGCTTGATATCATTATCATCATCATCATCATTGTCAACCATTATCAATCCACAGCTGGACGAAGGTCTCCCCAAGTTTCTTCCACAACGATCTGTCTTGTGCCAGTCTCCTCGATGTTACTCCCGTATACTTTCCAATTTCCTCCACCCATTTCCCATGTGGTCTTCTTCTGGTTCTTTTCCTGTCCCTTGGAATTCAATACAAAATTTTGGCTGTCCATCGATGGTGTGTCCTTCTGGCAGGACAAACCATCGATCCAGCCCATTGCCATTTCAGGGATTTAAATCTCATCATGATGTCTTCCACTCTTGTCATTTTTCTGATACACGAGTTCCTCTTCTTATCTCTCCTGGTTACACCATGCATGCACCTCTTCATGCTGCTTTGAGTAGTCTGCAGCCTTTGTATGTCTCTTTTAGTTAAGGTCCACGTCTCTGCATCATACGTAAGCACTGGAAGGATGCATTGATCAAACACTTTTCTTTCAAGAAATAATGGCATATTGCTCTTGAACATTATGCTGTTTTTTCCACTCTCCAGGTAAGTTTTATACGCAGATTAATTTCTTCTTCAATGTGACCCTCACTTGATATCTGGTGTCCAAGATAAAGTACGCATCTGTTATCTCCAGCTTTTCTCTAACGATTGATAAATCTTCATTTCTTGTAAAAGCATTGTACATCACTTTTGTCTTCTGAAAGTTCATTTTTAATCCCACTTCTTTACTCTTGTCAGCAAGTTCCTGGATCATACACTGCAGCTCTGAGTGTGTTGTTGCAAAAATGACTACGTCATCAGCAATACGAAGGTGAGTTAGATAATCTCCATTAATCTGCATGCCTTTGTTTCAAATTTCAGTGATTGAAAGGCACTTTTCAATGTGGCGTTAAAGAGCTTGGGAGATATGGTGTCACCTTGTCTCACTCCCTTTCCAACTTTTATGTGTGCTGTATTGTCAAACAGCTGAATCTTTGCAATTGCATTTTCATAGATGTTATTAATAATATTAGTGTATGCATCTTCAATACCGCAGGATTTTAAAGCCATTGTAACTGCTGATGGTTTCATTGAATCAAAGGCCTTTTCATAATCGGTAAAAGCCATGCACAATGGAAGTTCATATTCCCTCGCTCTTTCAATTAGTTCTCTCAGTACGTAGATATGATCTATAGTACTGTAGCCGCTCCTGAATCCAGCTTGTTCTCTCGTTTGAGCCATGTCCAGTGTTACTTTGAAACGGTGTGAAAGAACTTTAGTGAAGTTTTTATAAACCTCTGATAAGAGGCTGATAGGTCTGTAGTTCCTGAGATCATCAATGTCACCTTTTTTTATGTAGCAAAATGATTGCAGCATTGTTTCAATCCTCAGGAATCTCCCCTTCATTAAAGCATCGAGTGAAAACTTGGTCGAGTACTGTTTCAGTTTCTTCACTTACTTCTTGTATGATGGCTACAGTAATTCCATCTTCTCCTGGAGCTTTTCCCCGCTTTATGTTTTTGATTTCATGTGCAGCTTCTGCTGGGAGGACTGGAAGAACTCTGGTACTGGTACCTTTCCTGATGTCTGGAGTACATGTATCATCCCTTTCAAATAATTTGGGGTCGACTGGGCATCTGCATGTCGTTGCTGAAGAGATTTCAAGGGAAGACTTTTCTTGTAGAAGATAGTCACCTAGTATGAAAAATAGGTCTATTGCGATAACTCCGTACGCAAGCGATCTAGGGTTGACCCAGGCCAGCCATCAGTATCCACTGCAAAACAGGAGATCAATGGGGGGAAAGTGCTGTTGTCTGTGTGGTCGGATATTCATAGAGTGTTGTATTTCAAACTGTTGAAACCGGACAAAACAAGCACTGAACAACTATATAGCAAACATGTGGTCAGTTGATGAAACGGAACACCGCAATCAAGCAAAAATGCCCATGGGCAGGTAAAGGACGCCACCCAGTCATTCGGTTATACGATGATGCCAGAGCACATGCTGGTGCCAGCAGGAAATCCCCTCTTGAACAGTTACACTGTGACGTTTTACAACACCCAGCTTACTCCCGGGACATGGCACCCTCAGACTTTTATCTGTTTCGCTCTATGCAACAACCCTACCCCAACAGCAGTTCACCACAGTTCCAGAAGTGGAACATTTTGTCTCTGCGTTCTTCAACTCAAATCCCGAGTCCTTCTGTCGCCGGGGTATTCATTTGTTGCCTGAAAAATGGTAAAATGTCATTGATGCTAACGGCCAATATTTCGTTGAATAAATGTGTACTAGTTTCCTGATTGTTCCTGTCTAATTTCTCCTTAAAACGTAGGAAACTTTTGCATACCCCTAATAGGTTGGTTGGTTGGTTGATGAATTTTAATGGCGCAAGGGCCAGGTTTGGCCAAAGAGCGCCAGACAAAGGACTATCAGCGACAGATGTTTAAAAGCGGGGAAAAGGATTAAGAGAAAACAGGCTTGGTAAAAGTTGGAAAAGAGGATGAAGAAAGCTGTGAAGACACGTCAGTGAATTAGGTTTATATAAAAATTTAGGTATGTAATAATTAACTAATATAATGATCAGCGGTAAACACAACTACACAAAGGATGATTCACCAGGAGGGGGACGAACCGTCACTCTCCTCCCCCACACTCCTCTGCAATGCTGGCAGAGGGCGGGGACGAACTGTCACTCTCTTCCCCCCATGTTCCTCTGCAATGTTGTTTGAGGCTGGGGACGAACTGTCACTCTCCTCCCCCCTATGTTCCTCTATAATGTTGGTTGAGGGTGGGGACCGCGCTGAGTCCGAGACAGTTGCAAAGTCGGCCATGATGGCCGCGACATGTGGATGGACACTGCACACCTTAGAGGATTGAGGGCCGGCTCTCCAGCACGTGCAGGCCTTCCGCTGGGAACTGGAAGAGTCGGTCGTCTTCAAAAGAGAAGGCGCAGACTCAGCTGGTCGAATAAGCTGGAGCTCGGTGAAATCCACCTGTGTCGCTTGTTCAACTGTAGATCGCTTGGCAAGTGCGGCGAGAGCTACAGGGCGCGGAACAAAGGGCTGCACGGGTGGTGGCTGAGACTGAACAACTGCGGCAAAACTACGCTGTCGGGTGTTGGGAATACCCAACTTGGCTTTGGCAGCAGGGTACGAGAGGCCGTCCAGGGTCTTGAGGCGCTGGATTGCCATCTCGTCCTTCCATTTCATACAGGTGCGGGAGTAAGCCGCATGGGCCTCACCACAGTTAACACAGGAGGCCGCAGAAGTGCAACCTTCCCCGTCATGTTCACTGGAGCCACAATTTGCGCAACGAGCGGAACTCTTACAAAAACGTTGTGAATGCCCGTACCTCTGGCACCGGAAACAGCGCAGAGGACTGGGAATGTACGGGCGAACTCCACAGACCAAGTAGCCAGCCTTGATTTCGGTCGGAACCTTCGGGGAGTTAAAAGTCAAGATAACATTTTTAGACTTAATCAAAGAACCATCGCGCCGAAACATCATACGGCGCGCAGCAATAACACCTTGATCTGCAAGTTCAGTCACCAATTCTTCTTCACTGCATGGCAAGAGATCAAACTCAGAAATAACACCCCGAGAGGTGTTAAGAAACGGGTGAGGTGTCACTTTGACAGGAATGCCTTGAAGACTAGTGAGGTGCAGAAAAGTGTTACTCTGAGAAACACTGCAAGTTTGGACAAGCAGGTCCCCAGAGCGAAGCTTCCTCACAGACCTCAAGGGGCCAACCGCAGCGTCCAAAGCTTTAGAAATGAAAAAGGGAGATCTGGTGGACAGTCTCTCATTCGGATCGATGGATTCTACAAGCAAGTGAGTAGCATGCGTAGTCACAGCAATTGAGGGGAGACGACGCTTCGGAGCGACTGGTACAGCTGCCGAAGAAGAGGTTCCACATTCTTGGTCCAGGTCATGGTCTAAAGATCGTTTAAGGGTATGAGACTTGGTAGGTTGAGAAGACGAAGGAGAGTCGTTGTCAACAATCATATTCACAGGTGTCCGAAATTTGGAGTTTTGTTTTTTGTTTCTACCCATGGAAAAAAGAAGGAAGATTCGTCTGCAGACTACTCCACCCACCACCGAGCCCTACAAGGGAGAACTGGAGGTCCGCAAGCCAAGAAAATGACGCTAGACACAGTTCTGGAGCTTATACGTTGCAGATATAGTCCGTTGGCTGTGATCACACGCACTCGGCGGACACTTCGGCCTCCTGGTACCGTCATGCCAACGCCTTTGGCATGATCCCACAGCCCCCGGGCTCACCCTGCCGTGCCATACGACAAAAAAGCCGCTAAAGCCCTGTACACAACTTGGTACATGACTTCTGACTAGAGGTGGGTTAGTCTCTAGCCTCCCGTTTACAGCGAAGCCGGGGTCGAAGAGGAGTGTTGGTACACAGGAGGCACTTATCCGGTCTCCTGCGACCTCAGCCGCCAGACATCCCATTTCCGCCTCACGGGTCTCCGCACGCGGCAAACATGCAGGTAGGTCTAGCACCCAAACCAGCTAAAAAGAAAAAAAAGAAATCTAAAGAAGACAAATCCTGGAAGGGAACCTAAACGGAATCTCAGCAACCTACGAACTGAGCGGTTAATATTAAACAGTTAGTGGTGGAGGGTAACAAAACCACAAGACCGGGGTGTTAGTGCATAACGTGGTAGCGATTAGGTAAAGTATACAACACGGGCAACTAGCCAGTGGAGAAAATAAAGAAAAACGAAAAAGCGAGACACAAGACCAGCTCGGGATCGTGGGGCCGCGACTCCCCAACAGCTGGATGAACAGCCGTCCCTGCAAACACCATCGGCACCAAAAAGAAAAAACAAGCGGTGGCATGACATCAGATGTTGACCAGTCACAAGGTCAGCTCGGGCCGTGGGGGCGCCGCTCCCCAAATAACTGGAAAACCAGTTATCCCCGTGCGGGCGCATACCCCTAATAGATCGGTCATGTATAATGTTTTGCGATTGTGGGACACTACTTGGTAATCGCATATACGGTCCCTTATGTGACGTCTCCCATTCGACCAATGAGAAGCGTTGTTAGAAAGGCATCTCTTTCCACTGGGATTTCTTGTACGCTGACGAGAATTTTGTCGTTTATCGACAATTTTTAAGCCTTATTCAGTGTTTTAGCTCCGAATATCTTCCTATTTTCATTGATTCATTTTATTGTTAGGAATTCTGATTTAACGATTTCTCAGTGTTGTTTGTACCAGAACGATGTTTGTTATTGCATGGCTTGAAGCACTAATCATCAATATTTCTTTAATTGTGCTTTATTTACCTGGTTCTTCATCAGCGTTTCACACTTAGGCAGATATCCGAACACCCTCATTGATGGATGAAAACAGCTTTATAAAGATTGAGTGCCTAAAATGCGTGTGATCTTTAACATATTTATTTATGGATTCTCATGAGAGACGAGCATGAAATCGGGGGAAAAAAAAACCCGTACAGCTCGTGTTACTAGCCATGTATGAAGGAAACTTTAAAATTTCTTTCAGTTGGATTTCTGTTGTGGAATTCATTTTTCTTGTTGTTATTTGAACTTTGCTTTTACTACATGAGTAGTCATGATTTTGGATTGTTTTCAACTTACTTTTGTTCAGTGAACGACCTTGATGACACTCTAATGTATGGGGTTCATAGGAAATGAACTCCATGCCGTCAAATGGTATCCTGTTTTAAACATTTTTTTCCTTCGAACATAACATCCGTCTTTACACCTTTAATATCACTTAACTGGGCTTGCCCAAGATTGTGAAATACACCACGTTTTTGAGTATAATGTGTATTAGTAGAAATCTCGAAGTTTTTGATAACGTTTAAAGCATCTTCTAACGAAAAAACGTATCCAAAATAATCATTAATAGAATGACGAAAACCAAAATTCATTTTAACTGTTATTTTTAACAGCTAAATTAAGCTAATTATCCACTCAAACCATGCGCGCAATAACTGACAACAAAAATACAACTTCAGGAGTAAAGCCTACAAGAAATCACAGTGGAAGGAGATGCCTTTTCTACCAACGCTTGTCATTGGTCGAATGGGAGACGTCCCATAAGGGACCGTATATGCAATTACCAAGTAGTGTCCCACAATCGCAAAGCATTATACATGGCCTAATAGATCTAATGGGCACACTGTCCCTTGGGGTTTACGTAGTTCCTTTGGTACTTCCGCAACAGGTTAACATAGGGCCAAAAAACATTTATCTGCACCGGCGGCGCAGTGGTCTAAGCGCTGGCTTATGACCATTCGTCCGAGAAGGGGTCTGTGTTTGAACCCCGGTTAGGCATGGATGTTGTGTTTGTCTTACGGCACTGGCAGAGTTGCTCACGCTGGTCGTTAAACCTTCAATAAAAAAAGGAACATTTACTGCAAAGGCATAATGGATTGGATTACGGCTGGTATAGTGGTATGCTTAAGGGAAAAGAAAGGAGCTAAAATTTTAGTTTCGCATGGACGGGCTGCAACTTTAAGTTATATTTTATTCGCCCACTGGTGCTGCGCGTGTTGTTGATGGAGTCTGGAACTTCGCCCGTATTGGGCGATGTGTCTTGGTTTGGTCCTTGTGGGCTCTGATACTGCTTTACCGCCCGTGGCCAGATTACTGTGCAATCACGCCTTACTATTTAGCAATTTTCTTTTTCCATTCCAATAGCGTGCCCTAAACCTATTAACCCATCTTACTATCTCTAAGGGCTATTTAACACCGGAATCCAGACACCTGTTTTCTTAAAATTCTCTGCCCCGTTAATTACTTACTTAATTATGATGTGCATTTCTATTCAGCAGTCAGCATTAAAAGCATTGCAACGTTTTCTTTATTGTGCGTAGGTTTCATATCTTTATTCTGCTTTTACACAAACGCAGCGGCTTAGCAATGTTAACTTAGGCATACTCTCCGAATAACGGGCACATCCTAACAAATGTAACTTTCTTCCTTCCGAGCAATAACCATTGTTTAAAGGTTTTACTATATACATAATTAAATGTTCTATATATGTACACATATACATTGCAATATGAGCGGAGTATTTTATGAAGATGGAAATTGCCAACTTAAAAAATTTAACTCTGGAGGCTACGAGAGATTCTTAGAGCAGGTACAATTTAATCTTTCTCCTTGACTGTGATTAGGACATTTTTTATGCTGATTGTTAATTTGATGTGTATGCTTGTTTCAACCTCAACTTTTAGTACACGTTCTTAAAACATTGTATCATCATATTCGAACTGAGTATATCAGGTATTACAATCTGGTTGAACTGCCGAGCTCTTCCCAGTTGGAGCAATGTGCTGCTGACACTCACACATCTTTGTATATTAAAATTTAGGAAGTGTTGTTATGAAAACAAATAAGGATCATTCATCAAATTCCTTCCGAGAAAACATCGCCTGCGTTCAACAGTTTTACAGAGGGCATAAAGCATTCTGGTTTCAACCCCAACGCTCTTACATGAAATTTTGGTCATTAGTACACGCATCCAAAGGTGTTGTCCTTGTCCTCGTAATCACTAAAATGAAAAGAAACCCCAGCCTAAAACATCCAACGATGGTGTCATTGGCTTCTTAGTTACTGAAATGAAAACAGCCCCACCATAAAACATCCAAAGGTGTTGTCCTTTTTTATTTACTGGAATGAAAACAGGACCCGCCCTTAAACGTTCAAAGGTGTGCTTGTCTCTTAATTATTGAAATTAAAACAGGCACCACCCTAAAATATCCAAAGGTGTGTTCCTTGCTCTCTTAGTTACTGAAATGAAAACAGTCCCCACACTAAGACATCCAAACGTGTTGTCCTTGTTCTGTGAGACACTTAAATGAAAACGGGCCGCACCCTAAAACATCCAAATTTGTTGTCTTTGTTCTCTTAGTTATTGAAATGAAAATAGGCCGCACCATAAAACATGTGCTTCGAACCACTGTTCATCAATTTTAGGACGATCTCGAAATTGCCATAACTTTAGAATACCTTAGATGTGTGTCTGTTTCAAGAGCAACTTGCAAAGTTAATCATTTAAAATACACGCCGTCCCCTAATCTTCTTCATGAATGCTGGAGAGATCCAAAATTCTGGATGTAATCCTCTTCAGAACTGAACATAAGTCATTACTTCAAAAAGATATGAGATGCAGAAATTACAAAAATAATGTGCTAATTGGAATAATGACGAGAATCGTGACAGATATTTTAATCCGCTGCATTTATGGGAAATTTTAAATCTTAGATGCAATTGATTCGTCGTGTCAATGCTGCACGTAAGAAAAATGTTTTAGGGCATTTGCGATATATTTTTTAAAGAAATACCAAATAACTTAACCTGTTCTGTTTAATGAGGAAATTACAATGAATTCTGGAATGTCTTTTTATAAAGATGATACTCGTGAGCAATGATTGGGACTTATGCTTTTAAAGTAATTAAGTATTTTAAGTAGTACATCATTTTCGAGCAATGTACAAAGTTTCATGTTTACGGTAAATACAATAAAAATGTTTTTTCTTTCTAGATCTCCACCGTGTTTCCTAATGTTGGAAGAAGATGGGAAGAATTTTTGCAATTAGTTGCTCAATTTATCGATTCACTTAATTAACTTGTGGAGGTAAGTCGTGTTTTCTACTCTCTCTCTCTCTCTCTCTCTCTCTTTCTCTTTTCATCCCTTGATTTATTATTGCTATATTTTGTAAAATGTAACTGAAATAAAAATATTTGGCCTTTTCGCGTATTTAGGTATCTTCTAAAATCTTGAAACAATCGCAAACAATTTGGCAGAATGCAATTCAGCTTTAGGCTTACGTTTATTTCTAGCACAAATGTTTCAAAGTGGCTAACATATTCCTATTGTGCAACCTTTTTGCAAGAAGTATAAATTTGTACCCCAACATACAAACCCTGGCCATGAGCAGAAAAGTATACTTTACAATATTATAAGTTATCACACAACGTAAAAGGAAGAACCTATCATTCCGGCCAAAGGAAGATTTCTCGGAATACCTTCATAATACTCATAAATAAACAGAAAAATTCAATTCCGTTCTTGAAATCGGCTAAAATGGCAGTAATATGTCATTTATTTTCTTGTGTCAAATTGATCACAAGAAACTGTGACCAATCGATATTTTTTTGTCTGATATCTGATAAAAGAATTTAGGTAAAAAGAGGAATACATGAGATTTGAGGTTTTACATGAAGCGAAATGTTTCATATATGTGCACTTCAACAGCGTTGGTTTAATTTCAGTATTAATTTTTTTGCATAGTACTCACATCATTTTCCGACAAATACAGTAAAACAATTCGAAATTTATCACATTTCAACTGATATAAGAATGCGCGAGAAAATACAATATTTTCAAAAGTGGGCATATTTGTTGTTTTAAAATTGAGTATATTTATTCTTAGACTCCATTACAAGATTTATCATTTCATGCAAAACACTTTTGCTGGATGAGGAATAGTTTGCGTAGCTCTGATCCGTATAAATTTACTGGAACTTACGAACATTCCTTTCAAAACAATGGTTGACGTGCACATATTTCAAGGCCGCCCCGGTGGCGCAGCGGTCTGAGATATGGCTCATGAGCATTCGTCTGAGATGGGTCCGGGTTCGAATACCGCTGAGGTATGGATGTCTTGTATATCTTACGGCACTGGCTCTTTTCCTTCCCTGGAACCAGTGGTCCTAAATTAGGAACGGGGGAATGCTTATAGCCCACTGAGTTGCTCACGGTGGTCGTTAAACTTTCAATAAAAAAATTCCAAGTTCTCAAATTTGCAACAGGTATCAAATGATGTGTTCCATTCAGCCCTTGGTTTGTATTCGGAAACATTTAAAATTCAGCAGAATACTAGATCAATACCTTCCTTTCAGTCGTGATATCAAAGCTAAAAAATGTTTTCTTTTTGAAAATTTAATCAAATTTCAGTGCTTTGAGTGTTTTTTTACGCATTTTTTTTATTTTTTGAAGAAATCGAAGAAACAAAGTGCTAATTCTTCTTTAAATGCCGGGCAAGTGAGGTTTATGGTATGGAACAAACTTTATTTAAAACTATTTTATAGGAAACGCTGCGAGTGTTTCGCAATATCTGTTCAGGACATGAATAGTTCTTCTAGGAAAAACTGTTGACATATTTGGTTGCATTCAGTGTCACAAATTCGAGTGAGTGGCATGTATTACTTTGCTAAGGGAGTCACACTAGTTTTTTTCATTTCATCTGATGCAATGGTATGCCATAAAAGAAGGTTTTTTTCGGAATTCGTTTTGACAAAAGAAAAATGAAGTTTATTTAATATATCTCTGTTTTCTTGTCTTGAGATGTATTCGGAATTTCCACTGGAAGTCGGTATCATTATCTTATCATGCAGAAAAAAAGAAGAATATTCAGTGATGTAATCTACAAATCTTCGCTTTCCGCTTTCCATCAGCTGCTTCAAAATTACTGGCACAGCACATTCAGAGTTGCAGGATCGAGCGATTTGAAAAATTCATAAAAGGTTAGCTCAATAACAGAAGGAACACGTCAGATGTTGCAATTTGTGCTCTGTCACCTACGTTTCTCATACCACCTTTTGATTACTCTCAAAAATATATAAATATTTAATACACATACCCCGTGTAATGTTCTTTCACGATTACGGTACAAATGCGTGCAAACTAGCCGAAAAGTTCCTAAAAAATTAAAAGAAAGCTCTTTTTACTTTAGTGCTGCAGTATTCTAGCTTGTGACAGTCATTTGAGAAATGTAATTTTGTTTTTCAATTACCCTTTTTCAAGTTTTCATTTTGCTCTCTGGATGAGGGGAAGGAGAAATTTTAAGTTAATGCGGATTTGTATCACGCAGATATCCCTATGAAAAAGAGTACTGTTGTTTTATGACGAAATTTGTATCAAATCTTTCAAGTCGGTTAGACCCCTATTTCAGCCCAATTTCAAATCATCGGTGCTTTTCTTCTGAACAGATGAGCTCGATGTTTTCTTCGAGTGTACTTTTAATTCCTTTGCTGTGGCGCATAATCACAAAGGAAAATTTTGGACGAAGTAATCCATCATCATGCTGATGATAATGAAGATACCCATCATGACTGTGGCATACGATACTTTAATAGCCTAATCCAATGTACGTAGCCTACCATTTGCATTGCCATCAAAAATTCTTATTTTGGAGTAGGGAAGAAGCTTACCTAATTTTTGCGATCTGAAGCAAGAAAATATTCCGATAAAGCTTTTTCGTAAAAGAGAATTTTCAAGAACTTGACGCGTCATAATGTCGACGCATTCCTCTTGGTTGGGGGTGAAGATCCCGTTGCCGCCCGGTGGCGCAGTGGTCTAAGCGATGGCTTCTGATCGTTCGTCTGAGATGGGTTCGGGTTCGAATAAGGGTGAGGCATGGATATTGTGTTTGCCTTACGGCACTGGCTCTCTCCCATCCCTGGAACCTGTGCTCCCAAATTAGGGACGGGCAACTGCTTATAGCCCATTGAGTTTCTCACGGTGGTCGTTAAACCTCCAATCAAAAAAAAAAAAAAAAAAAAAAAAGATCCCATGGCTGAAATGTATAAAACAATGGCTACTCCAGTCTACATCAAACTTCTGGATAACTCTTAAATTCCGTTTACAGAATAAAGGTTTACGTTTGTCAACACGATAAATTGTCGTTTTACATAAGGATCGGTTTGGTATTCCTGGTTTGAAAATTAGAATACAAGTTCAAAGAAGAAACTAGTCGTGATTATTCAAAGTAGAACTCAATTTAGACTTACAGCAGAGAGGAGCAAATTATTGTTAATCCTTATGCAAGAAATTTGTTAACAACAGAAAATGTCGTTCATTTTGTTCAATAAAGACCTATTTTACTTCCCAATGCAGCTGGTCGATACCTGAAAGAACAGCACAGAGGTCCCGGAGATTACGATGCCTAAATGAGCAGTGAGCAAGCACACATATATACATTCACCTCTAGAGTCCCTTTCATTTTTATCACAATGTTTAATGTTTAGAATTCATACAGTGTAAGTACACAAGGTACTCAAGTGTTTCTAACTGCATGTACACAGTACATTAGGGTAAAGGATTCGCCCCTTCGTAAGGAACTCCTTCATGAATAAATATAAAACTCCTACGTCATGTAAATATACTCATACTAATGCAATCTAAATATATTTATCTCAGTATTTTGATTTCGTTTTCTGGCCATTTGCTAATTTTATTTTCAAATCAACTTAACTGCAATGAATTTGCTAAAGATTTGTGATTTTAACAGAATGAAGGTTTTCTTTCTATTTATTTTGACGTTTCTTGGAGCACACAATTTTTATTTCAAAATACATAATTTTTCTTTATTTTCAGCTGAATGTCGTAGAAGAGGAAATGACCAATCTGACACAGTTAATTTTGTCCGGCTTTCTACATGAAGTGGGGATGCAACTTTATGCTGTGCTACAGGTAAAGCACTCTTTCTCTTAGTTACTGCTAGATGTGTTGTTACATGTTTTGAGTAATTTCTCTTTAAGTGTGTCATTATTGAAATTGTATTGCAAAGATTCACCAGTTTTTTAAAATATTTTGCAGATCTCCAAGTTAACGATCCTTATTTTTTAAGTTATTTACGAAACTTTATCGAACGTCTCAAGAACTGCAATTCTTTTTAAAATGTTACTCTTTTTGATAAAATTAACTTCCGTATTTCGACGGAACAGAAAAAATATAGGAATTCTTAAAACTTTAATCTGCGTGGAGGCAACGCACCACCGTGCCCCAGAGAAGTAAATAACTGCATATATGGTGCGAAAGATATATTTTGAAAGACCACGTCATAATATTTAAGATCAAGGCAATCCAGTGCAGAACATCTTTTCTAGATCTGCATGGAGGCAACGCACCACCGTGCCCCAGAGAAGTAAATAACTGCAAATATGGTGCCAAAGATATATTTTGAAAGACCACGTCATAATATTTAAGATCAAGGCAATCCAGTGCAGAACATCTTTTCTAGATAACTGGGGTGATATAGAGATAGGCCTCCACGGTTTTGCAGTGGACGCTGTCCCTGTATCTATCTAAGAATTGATGTACTCTCTCTGTTGTTCTAATCGTTACTAATTAAATTAAGTATATATTGCTTTTAGCGCCTACCTAAATTGAAAACTCGTTTTGTCGCACAAAATTACTAGCAATAAGTGTAAAGAAATTTACCAAAAAGTGGAAACCAAAAACAGAAAAACCTGTTTAAGACGGAACCTGTATAAAACGGAAACCCGTCAAAAACGGAACTTCTGTTTTGGCGCCGCAGTGAAAGAGAGTAAATCTCGTACTATTTAAGCTGTCTTTTACGGAACCGGCCTAAAGCGGAAATGTAATTAGCACACGAGGAACTCTGCCAGGAAACAACGGAAGCTTTCCAGCTGTTGCGGTGCCGTAAAGTATTTTAATGGAATACAAAGCATTACAGGATACAATGAGATAATGAATTTATACGAAACAAATGCTAGTGAAGTCGTAAGAAGTTGTATACAAATATACGTGAAGAGAGAGAGATTGCTTTTTATATATTTTTACAAACACCACTGCCACACTTTCATTGTTCGGCTTCTTCTTAAGCACATGTCACCACTCGGGTTTAGTTCATGTGCTCGTTGTAAAGTACAAAATCTTCACAGCTGTATGTTGCGCATGGATTCAACGAAGCTTTCCGATTTAATTTTCTTACCATTTATACATTGAGATGATTATTCACTACCTTTACTTACTATGGGTTGCTTTCTCTCGCTTGACTCTCGCCATGGCGCTAAAATAATAATATTCTAGATTTAGATACAAAAGTTAAATGTTTTACAATGGAGAAAACGACGAAAATGTGAGTATCAAGCACTTGGAAGAAAATTTCAATGTGAGTAAAATAAAAAAAAGTCATTTTTAAGAGAAAAGACGGGAGAAAAGGGTTATGGAATAATGGTATATAGGTGAACAAAAAAAATGCAGAATGCCGGCACTAACGAAGCCAGGACATTCGACTAAATAAGATTGTCTGGAAATCGTCATTTAGTTCAAATCGAAAAATTTGGCCTTATGCTGTAGACATAAGGAAGCGAAGGAAAGAAAAGAAGCTTGGAAAAAATATCCATGCTTCAGAAAGAAGCTTAGAGTGTTTTCTGACAAAGCACAACATTTCTTTTCGGACTCCTCCTCAATTTCCCCCTAGTGCCATCCATTTCTTTGTCGATTCAGCGTACTTTTGAATTTCATTCACCCATCTTCCACGGAGTCTTCTTCCAGGTCTTTTCTTGCCCCTTGGAATTATGTCTAGTATTTCAGTTGTCGAATGGTGGTCTAGTTTAGAGAGAAATTTTTAAGCATTGCATTCTTTCAGTTCCTAGTTATAGATCGAATACATATATATATTTCCTAAAACGATATACCGAGGTTGCGAACAATTCAGAAAAAGGACAGATATATACTGATTTTATACAATCCCGAAAGTCCAGAAAACCAATATATAGGTAAAGAAAATGCCAAGAGTTGATGGCATTATGGTAAAAGTAAAAAACCTCAACTGGCAGTGGCTTGCACACATTGGTAGAACTGGAAACACAGAGTCGGACACCGAAATACTGAATTTAATATTAAGGACTCGGAAACACCCAGAAGAAAGACCACGTGGGAGATAGATGGATGAGATTCGAAATATGATGAAATTACTTGGAAGAGAATTCCTCAAGATAGAAAGTTTTCAGTTAAACTTGGGGAGAGCTTCTTTCAAGAGTGAATCAACTATGGTTCGTAATTGTATGTATATATATATATATATGGAAGTCTCGCACATAAATGTGAATATATATATATATATATATATATATATATGGGATGTAAGGTCAGGTGATGCGTAACATCATAGCCTCTCCTTGACAAATGTCAACCCCGCCTTCTCGTGGTGCATCCTGTTCCCACTAAAGGGGCTCTGACGACCGCCCATAGCGGTATAACTATACCATCGGGATCAGAGGAAATTCTATCCCACACTCACCAACCCGCTTGGCCAGCGTGGTGAGTTATGGCCAAACCCCTCCAAAATGATTCCACAACTTAAATCTTGGCCCTCAGTCTCCGGCAGCTGGAATATACCTGGCCAAGGCAGCGGCCAGTGCGACATGAAGGCAGAGGGTGCTAAGAATCCCCGGAGGACCGGACTAGGCTGCCATCTGATGCTGACCTTGGCTACTTACAATGGACGCTCCCTATCTTCTGATTCAAGGCTTCTTGAATTGGAAGAGGAACTACAAAGGATCAAGTGGGACATCGTGGGGCTAAGTGAGGTAAGGAGAAAAGGAGAAGATCTCATCGAACTGAAAAGTGGACATCTCTTCTACTATCGTGGGACAGATACTGGCAGAACTAGTGGTGTTGGATTTATAATAAACAAGAAACTGAAGGATAAAGTTGTAGAAGTTGAAAGTTCCTCTGACAGAGCTGCACGACTTGTTATCCAACTCTCGAAAAGATACCAGGCTCAGATTATTCAAACTTATGCACCCACCACAAGTCATCCTGAAGAAGAAATTGAAGAATTTTATGAGGAAATTTGTCATCTAAATAATAAAGGTAAGCAGCACTTGAAAATAATTATGGGAGATTTCAATGCAAAAATAGGGCAACGGCAACAGAATGAAACTTCAGTAGGTAAATTCGGTCACGGCAACAGAAACCAGCGTGGAAATACTCTCGTAGAGTTTGCAGAGGCAGAAGGGTTTTTCATCTTGAACTCCTTCTTCAAGAAAAAGCCACACAGGAAATGGACATGGAGACATCCAAATGGGACGACAAGTGAAATTGATTTTATTATGTGTAACAAAAAATTCGTCATAGAAGACTGCAGTGTGCTAAACAAGTTCAACACAGGTAGTGACCATAGATTGGTGAGATGTAAGATGCACCTCAACACCAAACTTGAACGTGGCAAGCTCATAAGACAAACAAAATCTATTGACATAACCAACCTTAAAAAACACCATAATACCTTCAAGTTAGAACTGAAGAACAGGTTCTCTGCTTTAGAAGGCCTAACATCGGAAGAAGTGGACATCTCTGAAGTTAACAGAAAAATAACCAAAGCTCTTATGGAAACAGCAACAAAATTAGCTGGGTCTAAGAACAAGTTGCATGTGAACAAATTATCAGGAAAAACCAAAATGTTGATGCAAAAAAGAAGAGAGATGAGGACAAATAAAGAAGATGTGACTTCCAAAGTGGAATATATAGAGCTATGCAAGACAGTAAGAAAAAGTATCACTGAAGACGTAAGGAAATTCAACTGTGAACTAGTGAGGAAAGCAATTGAAAACAACCAAAGCCTAAAGATAGCAAAGGGACATCTCAGTAAGGGAAGAAAACAGATTATGGCACTGAGAAAAGAAGATGGTTCTGTAACAAGAAATAGAGGCAGAAATCTTGACAAGAGTGAAAGATTTCTACTCCAAATTATATGAAAGGGATGATATATGCACTCCAGACATCATGAAAGATACCAGTACCAGAGTTCCTCCAGTCCTTCCAGCAGAAGTTGCACATGCAATCAAGAACATGAAGCGAGGAAAAGCTCCAGGAGAAGATGGAATTACTGTAGACATCATACAAGAAGCAAGTGGAGAAATCGAAACAGTACTCGCCCAAATTTTCACTCGATGCCTTAATGAAGGAAAGATTCCTGAGGATTGGAACACCGCTACAATGATCCTGCTACATAAGAAAGGTGACATTGAGGATCTCGGAAACTACAGACCTATCAGCCTCCTATCAGTAGTTTATAAAATCTTCAGTAAAGTTCTTTCACACCGCTTGAAGGTAGCACTAGACATGGCTCAACCGAGAGAACAAGCTGGATTCAGGAGTGGCTACAGCACAATAGATCATATCCACGTGCTGAGAGAACTAATTGAAAGAGCGAGGGAATATGAACTTCCATTGTGCATGGCTTTTATCGATTATGAAAAAGCCTTTGATTCGGTGAAACCGTCAGCAGTTACAATGGCTCTGAAAACCTGCGGTATTGAAGATGCATACATTAATATTATTAATAACATCTATGAAAATGCAAGTGCAAAGATTAGGCTGTTTGAAAATACAACACACGTAAAAATTGGAAAGGGAGTGAGACAAGGTGACACCATATCTCCGAAGCTCTTTAATGCCACATTGGAGGGTGTTTTTCAGTCGCTGAGCTGGGAAAACAAGGGGATAAAGATTAATGGAGATTATCTAACCCACCTTCGTTTTGCTGATGACGTAGTCATTTTTGCAACTACCCCATCAGAGCTGCAGAGTATGATCCAGGAACTTGCTGACAAGAGTAAAGAAGTGGGATTAAAAATGAACTTTCAGAAGACAAAAGTGATGTTCAATGCTTTTACAAGAAATGAAGATTTATCGATTGATGGAGAAAAGCTGGAGATAACAGACACATACGTTTATCTTGGACAACAGATATCAAGTGAGGGTCACATTGATGAAGAAATTAATCGGCGTACAAAACTTGCCTGGAGAGCTTTTGGAAGAAACAGCATAATTTTCAAGAGCAATATGCCATTATGTCTTAAAAGAAAAGTGTTTGATCAATGCATCCTTCCAGTGCTTACGTATGGTGCAGAGACGTGGACCTTAACTAAAAGAGACATACAAAGGCTGCAGACAACTCAAAGCAGCATGGAGAGGTGCATGCTTGGTGTAACCAGGAGAGATAAGAAGAGGAACTCGTGGATCCGAAAAATGACAAGAGTGGAAGACATCATGATCAGAGTTAAATCCCTGAAATGGCAATGGGCTGGACATACTGCCAGAAGGACAGATCATCGATGGACAGCCAAAATTTTAGATTGGATTCCAAGGGACAGGAAAAGACCCAGAAGAAGACCACATGGGAGATGGGTGGATGAAATTCGAAAGTATGCAGGGGTGACATGGAGGAGACTGGCACAAGACAGACCGTTGTGGAGGAAACTTGGGGAGACCTTCGTCCAGCAGTGGATTGATAATGGTTGACAATGATGATGATGATGATGATGATATATATATTCTTTTTTAATTTTCAAAGCATATGCACCCAAGATAAATAGTTGAAATGTTGGAGACATACACTCCTACGTATCAGGCGATCTTAGACATTCAGGGCATTTACTTCCTTTTTGCGAAACGCTGAACTTATATACATACGAACCAAAAATGGAGACTCGGGTGCACTCAACTCTCAAGCGGCGCAGTTTTTTTGTGATTAACTATATGAACAGCAACGTACAGAATCATCTAAAATACTTAACAATACCATTTTTCTCGTCTTCTAATATTGAATATATTATTATTTATGCGAAATAATGTATGCTTTTCTTTTTCAGTGTAATATATTTAAATTGTAAATTTCTGTTAATTATACACGTTTGCTTATATTACTGTTTGTTCTGTATTTCTAGGTCATTCCAGTTCCCCTAGATCAAGGAGATAGAATACGTAATCTCTTCAGTTCTCTGTACCCTTTTACCAATGGTTATGACCGTATCCTACTGGTATGTGATATTTCTAATTACTTCGTGATTTTCTAAATTTCTTAAAGATTAATGTACTTTTCAAATTGTTGGTGTGAAACCATTTAAAGCATTTCCAACCGGAAAGATGACATGGGAGATCTTAAAATGTTTAGCTCTGCTTCTAAGCATATATTTCGTTACAGCATTTTTTATAACCTCTAATTGGAGTCAGAGATATCTTGTCTTCGAAAGCGCTTGCGTTATAAGAAGTTTATTATAAAACAAAATACATGTAACAAAATACACATACGATCGAATTATAGATACACCAATTACAATGCAACGTTATGCTGTTCTCTTTGCGAAAAAGTAATGTTCTATCAGATATTCCTTTAATACTTATCTCTTGTTCTTGCATTTTCTTTCCCAAAAGCTCTATCCCCGACTTGTTATAACGAATTACTTCACCTGTTGTTTTGTACGAGAACGGATGTCATCTGCCATAAGATGTCATTTCCGGAGAATTTACTCCCATATATATGGTGACATTTGAATTCCATTTCCCGCAAGAAGTTTCTTTTCCCAAAAAGGATTAAAATCAGCTTTTCTCTAAAAAGAAACTTTCGAGACTTTGAGGAGCATCTGTGGGTAGGAAAGTGGAAAAGAAGAACTTAAACGTTGCCCGTCGCGTTATCCCATGCAGGAGCAAACAATCTGTGTAATTACCTTGTGCCTATGACGAATTATATAAAATAACTGTTTTATTTTCGAGGGAAGTCTCGCATATAAATGTGAATATCATCGAGTGACTACCCTTATATTGTGACTATCTAAGAGGAGCCAATAGCCCCCTTGTGTAGGTCCGTGTCGGTTCCACGGAATCAGGTGTGCCACACAGGACCGATTGGTCCCAGTTCTTATCTTCATTTATCTGTCAGTAGCATGCGTATCTACACATATTTCTACCGCGGAATTCCATTCCATTCTTTTTCCGACACAGGTATTTGGAAAATTTAGCATAATACTTTACGGTGAGATAATATTTAAAGGAGACGTTAATCAATAACTAGCGAATTTACATAGGCAAATTTTCAAGACATGCCGACAAACTGGATATGAAAGCCTGACAGACGAACACCAACTATTAAAACAGGTGGTCATCGTTTGCTTCAACTCAGTGAGAAAACAAAGTAAAAGTTAAAAATTCTTACCGATGTCAACAACCTGTTTATGAAAGCCTGACAGACGAACACCTAGCATTAAAATAAATTGCCATCGATGGCTACAAGTCAGAGAGAAAACAAAGTAAAAGTTCAAAATTCTTACCGATGCCAACAACCTATATATGCAAAGCAGTTGAGAAAACAAGTAAAAATTCAAAATTCTTACCGATGTCAACAACCTGGATATGAAAGCCTGACAGACGAACATAAAGTATTAAAACAAATTGTCATCGATAGCTACAAGTCAGAGAGAAAACAAAGTAAAAGTTCAAAATTCATACCGATGTCAACAACCTGGATATGAAAGACTGACAGACGAACACCTAGCATTAAAATAAATTGCCATCGATAGCTACAAGTCAGAGAGAAAACAAAGTAAAAGTTCAAAATTCTTACCGATGTCAACAACCTGTATATGCAAAGCAGTTGAGAAAACAAGTAAAGGTTCAAAATTCTTACCGATGTCAACAACCTGGATATGAAAGCCTGACAGACGAAAACCTAGCATTAAAACAAATTGTCATCGATAGCTACAAGTCAGAGAGAAAACAAAGTAAAAGTTCAAAATTCTTACCGACTCAACACAACATATGAAGTAATGAAAATAACGTAACTTACGCTGCTGTTACACAAAATACGTCCGAACATGGCTTCCATTTAAATGCACTATCACTTCATTGCATATGTTGCATTTAAACTAAATGCCAGAATAGGATCTGAGTGACACATAGCTGCATAATTTAGTATATTTAAATTATTGCAATCTTAGAACGTGATGAATAAATTTGAAGGACTTAAATCCTTGCAAGCAACTGGTACTTTAATAGCTTCTTGGGTTCTGTGCTTTCTTACTGGCACGCATAAAATAAAGTTATATAGCTGTAATAAGAACAGTACCAATTTGGGTATCTCTCTGTGTGTGTATGTGTTTGTATAGGTGTGCATGTAAGCGCAAGAATTATATCCGTCAAATGGCGCCCTAATGCAAACAAAAGGCGAATACTTTTTAAGGGGAAAAATTTACTTTCTGAACACTCACAATTTTTTTCTTAGGAAGAACATAAGAGGTACTTAAATTATTAGAATTATACTAGTAATCCAAATAATTTGGCAAAAAATTGAATTAAAATTTTCCAAGCTTTACGTCAAAAAATTTGGATTAGTAGTATAGTTCCACCATTTTAGGTATAGTTGATATACTGTTCATCGTTATTAATTAAAGAGCACTGTTTGATATATTCGGATGATCAGATTTTGAAAATAAATAGATGTACAGGGCGGAAGAAAATTTAACATTTCGGGTTGAATTTACCGCAGAAACAAATTGCAGAGAGAACTTTATGATTTTAAAAAATCTATAATATTGGTCTTCCTAAATAATGGGCCTTCCTATATTGTAAATAACAGCATGTTCACGCACGTCTCGGTCCAATGTCCATGGATCTTATGTTCCTCTTAATATATATAGAGCTATAGAGCTTCCGCAGGTTTTCAAACCGGAGACTTTAAGAGCCAGTGAGTGGTTCCAAACTCAAGTTAGTTTTCCTCAAATCATGTCTTGGAGGTTGCAGTTCGGTGAAGCGGAGCATTGTCGTTCCCGAACAGACCATTGGATGCCATGAAAGCGTGTAGGTTATCAGCCAGCACATGCTGGTCGCGCGCAACTGCTGAGGACCTCTCCAGACACACTAAGGGTCATAATGTGCCCCATGACAAGGCTCCCCAAACGATCAGAAAGTCACTTCTGCCTTGAACAGTCCCAAATTAAATCGACAGGGCCATGACTTCATGATGTCGACTTCACACCTGCACCCTTCCGTCAGTTCAGAACATCTGAAAATGGTATTCATCTGACCACACGACGCAGAGTCATTCTGCAGGAAGTCCAGTTTTGATCTTACAGGCACCAGGTGAAGAGTAATGTCCGGTAACGAGCAGTCAACTGTGGCACAGGAGTCGTGTTTCGGTTACCGTACCCCAGGGTATGTCACATACGCCGTCCCGTTCACCCTCTGCCGCTGTTTGAGCCTCCAACCTTCTCCACCGTTGCCAAGCGATTGATCTGTAGGAGCCCGTACAGTCCAAGTCTAATACGGTCATCAATGACATTTGTTTGGTCACTGCTTGTTCTCTGTGCGCTGTTACCTCTATCGATGGTGTACTCTCATTACACCCTTGATACGTTTACCCTCGGCAACCCTAGTGTTCTTATCACTTTGGCAATAGAATGAGCCATCTGTCTTGCGGCTGCAATGCGCCCACGATGAAAGGAACTCAGATCACCAGATTCACACATGGTCATCGATGGTGATATACTGTCTATAAATACTGATGTCCGCTTATTTATGGCCTGCATTTGGTTTAGATCTGACCTATCCTGCGCGCGAAATGCTCATGCCAACTGCCCATCACCCCCTGTTTCTCATGTTTTGTCTACTGAGTGTATATAACACTGTTACTGCAGATAAATCAGTGGCTTCTGACCATTCGCCCTAGATTGGTCCGAGTTCGAATCGTATTGAAGCAGCACTGTGTCTCTCTTTTCCCTAGAGCTAGTGACACTAAATTAGGGACAGGAGACAACTTACAGCACATCGAGATGTTTACGGTGGTCGTTATATCTACCCCCCCCTTCTCAACGAAAAAAAAGAGAAAACAAAAATCAGCGCAGCCGCTCTGAGTATATCAAGTTTTAGTGACAAAATTAAGTATCAAATGAACATTTAATGACAAACTTTGAAGTCTCTCTTTGATTAAAAACATAAGCTAAATCCTCAAACAGCAAAAAAAAGACAGCAATTTCCTTTGATACACAATCTGCTGATACGCTAAGAAATTATTATATCTCGGCTTCAAATTTTTAGATAATGAATTTTAATAAACGATTTCTGCCAAGCTCAATTTTTTTGAAAGAAATTTTGACAAATGTATGTGAGGGACTTCTATAACCCCTATTTCTTAATTCGTGGATTATACCATTCACAGATGCAACACGTTGATTCAGAGTGATAGTAAATTAGCAATTAATTTTTGAAAAGGAGATGTTAAAAAAAGATTTCGCCATTTTCTTGCCCATAGTAATTCAGTTGTTCAACGTTCTGAAGGCTTCATACCCTATATGAAGCTCCTTGGAACTACAGCCTGTTATCAGGACACACTTTCACAATGTCAAAACAGTTGGAAAACTTGAATAAACTCCCTTTGAATTTTCTTCAGCAGTATAGCAACTGTCAATGAAATGTACTTTGCCATATCAGTTTATTTATCGTGTGCAATGCGTAAGTTTATCAGTATTTTGTGCGTTTTGGTACATTTTCGTATCCTGATTTTTTACCTCTTATCCTTTACAGGAAAGAAATATGCCGTTAGATCCCCAATACCGGTTTGTGTGTTTCCGCTTCTTCCTTGGGCAACTTCAGAGATTTGTACTAGAGGTAAGGCTCATTCACAGTAGTTATATTTTTAGTTGTGAGAGTTGAAATTATTTTACCGAAATTTATGTTAATCATAATTGATTAAAGTGAATAGAAATAATTCTGATTTCATGTTCAGATATGTTACAATGAAAGCAAAACCGTCAGTTCTTTATTTGAATATTACACCTTGTTCGATAAGCACTTTCTTCGTGATTCTTGTTGTGCTTTTCTAGGCAACTGAAAAAAAAAACCAGGCTACTATTATTGTCATAAAACTTTTTTGTGTACCATTACGCAGGTTTCAAGATAAATTTAATAACCATAGCGAAGCAGCTAAATCTCTTATTTTTAAGAAACAGGCAGTAATTTGTGTCATAAAACAGTTCCTGTTGACAGCAACATAGATGTCAAGTTAAAAGTGAATAACTAGGTTGAAGACTAGATCACTTATTTAAAGAATATGCGTCTTGAGGAAAGTGGATATTTTGGATCAGGGCCATTATTAGCCTTGTTACTCCATATCCTGGACAACCAGTATAAGATACCCATAGCCGCTACAATTTTTTTGGGGAGGCAATATGTATTTGGCGTGAAGGCACTTAATATTTTATTTAAAAAATTATAGAGGACAATTTTGTTTTCAAATTCTGACAGTTATAATTTTTTTAAATACGTAATTCTCAGCACATGTAAGATATGCCAGGACAGAGTGGAATTCCTTAACACCCTGTTTTCTTGAAGTGTGTGTTGTTTTTACATGAGAACTCTCTCTCTCTCTCTCTCTCTCTCTCTCTTGGCGTTTTCTTTAATAGGTGATCTGTCACATAAAGAGTCTTTACTTTACTTTAAAAATGTGTACGATCTGTTCATCATAATCTTTCTGGATGTTATCTTACGAAATTCAGGAAATGTTTTTTCTTTGTTTAACATTCAACCTCATACTTTTTCAGTCACCATGTTCGTATTTCCACTTTTTTCCTGTCTTTCTTCCTTTACTTCAGTTTGTTTCACCTGCGTTCCCACATTCCTTCTCTCCATCGCGCTCTTGTTTTCTGCTTTCCCGGCAGTCCCCAGGGTACTCACGTGTCTCCTGATTTCTAAGCTGATCGTGTTCTTGACCCTCTCTCTATCACTCTCTGTCTTTCTCTCTATCTCTGTCGTCTTTATCCCATTCTGTCTGTATGCTCCTACCTTCCACACTGTAGGGCCTTATCCCTACTTTCCGAAATGAAATGCTTTATTCTGTTTCCGTTTCTAAAGTTTTGCCAATATATATATTTGCCATTCTGTCTCCTGACTCTGTAAATTTTAAACTTACTTAGTCCTAATGGGTCTTCCTTCATTCAGCGTTTTTCTTTCCTATTCAGTTATTTGCCGAGAACATTTAACATTTCTTGTCCAAGTTGCAATGGATGTTTCAAGTCCAGATTTCGTGAGAGTGATTTGTTAGGAGTGAAATTCTTAGTATGCTATGCCACTTTACTTGAAGCAGGAAAGTATAAAGACAGAGCTGAATCCTTTATGCGTTCTTGAAGATAAAGACATGCTTGTTTGCTATTGTCATCGTTATAGAAATGTTTCTTTCACGTGCCCATCAGGGAAATCAAAAACACTTTCCCTTATTTTGTGGCTTTTATTCCTGTGGTGATAAAAATTTGGATACGACGAATCTGACTAGGGGACCTTACAGCTGACCACCCACGGATTTCGGTGAATTTTTTTTAATGAAAGTGGAAGAATATGCGGATATATATGTCCCGGTTTTTGATCTAATGCCTCTTATTTTCGGAATAAAAAATCATAACGATCCGAGGACATCATAACGAAATTCGTGATTCCCTGTAAAGGATATTTTACTCTAATGTCACGAGGTCCTGCAGCAGTGCATTATAGCATACATTTTCTGGTATGGTGGCACCTGATGAGAAAAACCATCATCAGATGACTGCGTGCAACTGTGTATGGAATGACTACAAGAAAGCAGTCATAGCAATGCTCGCTATTGCGTACTAGCGTTGTTCCCTTGACTGTATGTCACACTTCATAACATTCAAAAGGCAAAGGATTAGTTATTATTTGTTTCCAATTTTTAAGCTCAGGAGGCACGTACCCCCTTCCCCCCGTCCCCCCCCCCGCCAACCCCAATGCTACGCCTACGTGCGCGATGCTAACGGAAATAAAGCAACAGAGCCGATGGCACATTTAAGGATGAAGACTGTAAGACGGGATGTCTTTTATTTCATTTCGAAGATAATGTTGAAGCAACTGCTACAACTGAATTTTCATCAGCATTTCTGTGCTCATTTTTCATACATGATAAAGCCAGACTATATCACATGATTAGAATCAGGACAAAATAGGAGTTATTTCTAATTTACTTTCTCTATAAAACAGGGAAATCCGATACCAAAATATAAAGAAACTTTTAGAAAGAGTTGTGTTGAAAACCAGGTCGGAACACGGACGTGAAGTGTAATACTACGTGTGCATGGCATTTCTGAACACTGCTACTTTAGTTGATCAGAAGCTTAACTAGTTTCAAGCTCCTTTAGTATTATGTATGTCTCATTTTTGTTGTCATCGGCTACAGTAATAAGGGCAAATTCAGTCTCCGATGTGGGTGAATGATTTTTACTTGTCTTTCAAGGTTCAGATTACATGGTAGATGACAAAAAGAAAACAGAAGACAAAAATCGTTCAACAAATTTGCTAAAACTTCAAAACTGAAGCTCACATTCCGATAAGTTTTGACTTTTTATGTTTTGAATCAGTGGAAAATTTGTGCTATTGCGGTTTCAAGATAAAGTGAATTTATCCAGGAAATGACGTGAGCTGTGTAAACAGAACCTAAAGCAACAATAAATTTTGTGGGAATAATTTTAGTTTTAGAAAATGTTCCGACAATGGAAAGGAAAAACGAAAAAAAAAGCAAACTAAAAGAAACAAAAATGAATTTGCTTCTCACCTTCAAATAAATACTAACGGGTTCCTCTATCCTCAGAGGGAGTTGATGATTACTGAAGGAGGACACACACACATACGAAAAAAATATGCAAATGTTAGCACGACGTTAAAGCTTTTAAAATTGATCCGGTTTTCAGATAGACGACTGCTACACCAAAAATTTATTTCTAGTTTCCCTCAAAATATCAGTTAGTGTATCATTTATTTACAATTTTCTCGCTTCTGATTTTTCTTATTTTTAGAATTACACGTTGTACCTTTCCCTTATAATTATCCCAAACGTTTTATTATTTATGTAAAATGTAGTATTGCATGGATTTATATTCCTCAGAAGCCCTGTTAATTGCTTTAATTCCTTAAAAACTCCTTCACTTTTATTTTCAAAAGTGCGGGGAACAAATTAAGTTCTTTATCTTGTGGCAAAAGATTTGTACCGCCAGAAACTTTCGAAGGTAAGCTGCGCAGCATTGTTGTCAAACAGATTTATCCTTACCTTTTGATGTAGGAATATTATCCCACCAAAAAATCGCATACAAAAGATAATTTTGTCAAACACAACCATTTCCTCGATTTATATTTATTTGGGACAATCAATCTAATTCGTGTAACTATTTTCCGTACTGAACAGTTCCTGTATGCCATTCCGATTTTTGCAATCTTTCAAAGAAAACGTTACCTAATATGCGACTTCCCGCATAGCTACAAAGTTAAAAAAAATGCAAAGGAATAAATGTGTATATATTTTGTATTATATGTTAGAGTTTTGTAACTATGAAGTTTATTCATGAATATTATTTGGGTGAGATTTTAAAGGTTATTTCACATGTAAATTAAAAAATGTTTTTTCGCCGTGGATAGCGCTAAACGTTGTCTGGTACGAAAAGAAAATGAAAGGAGTTATTCTTAACTAAATGCCAGATAGAAAATAAAGGGGGTTATTCTTAACTAAATGCCAGATAGAAAATAAAGGGGGTTATTCTTAACTAAATGCCAGATAGAAAATAAAGGGGTTATTCTTAACTAAATTCAAGGTAGAAAATGGAGGGGGTTATTCTTAACTAAACGCAAGACAGAAAAGCTCCTCTTGAAAGATCAGAGAGTGTTGGATCGTTCAGCTGCAGATTTTGTAAATTGTTTATTTGATTTGAGCAATCGGAATATTTCAGTTCCTGTATAGCAAGCAATGCTTTTATACAGCGAATGACCAAATTAAATTGGAAAAATATCTTAATTTAAACATCTCTTTCAATGACAAATTAGTAGCTAACAAACTAATGCTGATGAAAACATTATTTTAGTATGTCGTATGAATATTCTTGATTTCATAATAGATCTTCAACTATCGTTTATTGTTTTTGTTTTATGTAATGCCGCATTGCTTAGCTAATGTCTCCTTCTCTTTTTCCCTATAGCATCAGGTGCCAATGAATGAGACGGAGTTCCAGGAATTACTTCAGCGAAAAACATTGAAATTCCAGTACGAAATGGTAACATTCAGGAAATGCCTTCATTTGATTTGTTGTTTGGATGTCTTAATTTGATATTTTTTTGGTTTTCTTGACTTTATATGTTCTTTTGTTTGGCAAATATATACTACTCTAAGAATGGTGTGCATAAACATATATACGAGATGTCATCGTTAAAATATTAGATTTACAGACATTTTCTTCAGATGACGTTGGATTTGTTAGGCTATTAAATGTGCACAAATGCACAAGTATTAGACGAAGAAAAACTCATGTCAAATCTACGTGAATTAAATTAATTTTGCGGATAATTTGTTGGGGAAGCAACTTTCATGTTCCAATCTTCCACACAACTATGGATGGCTTTCTCGAGGCAGACTAACACTGTGCGGGAACATCTTCGAAAGAATAGAGGCAACAGCATTAATACGTTGTACCAAAACGTTGGGGATGCATTTCTAAGGTGTTACGTGTTACCTTTCGCCGCAGTTGCCGACATGTTTCTTTACTTTTGAGACCCCGGCTCTCCGTGTGTTTATATACATCATTGATTTTTTTATTGTATGTTTAACGACCACCGTGAGCAACTCAGACCCAGCTCTTAAAAAGCAGTCGCCCATCTGTAAACTAGGACCATTGGTTCCAGGGAAAAGAGAGAGAGAGGGCCAGTGCAGTAAGGCAAACACAGCATTCATGTATAACCGGGATTAAAAATCGGACATATCTCTGATGAATGGTCAGAAGCCATCGCTTAGACCACTGAGACACAGGAGCAGACCCATTACTGATAGTTACACTGTTAAAGAAATAGTTCCGTGATTTTTTGGAGAGGAAACGTATTTTAATGAAATGCAATTAGAAAACAAAAGCGAAATGTAAGAAACGTGCGATTTCTCGTATTTCATTTTTTCAAATCTTTAAATTGCTAGTCCTCTTTTTGTGCATTCTCCTACCTCATTTTAAATATTTTTTTCATCTTCATGCAATCTAGGTCTAACAACTCTCTGCAAAGAAACCCAAGTGAGTATCAAGGAACTCATTTTAAATGTCACCGAATCAGGATTGGCATGCTGCAGGAAAAAATGTTACTATTAAAACCATTTTAATCGTTCCATCTTATCTTTCATTTCAATTTAAATGCAAACAGTTTCATGTTCGACTCAGTTTCGGCACAAGTTCAACAGGTACAGGCCCAGCTCTTTAGAGTTGTAGGGCTCAACCTGTGGAAGCCATATATTCCCTATGGCGACCCTTTTGTAGTTCGCTTGAGTTCGCAAAATTTAAAACCTCTTCATCTTGGCTCCAAATAGAAGAATACTCAATGTCCCTGACCCAGAAGCTGTTCAGGGGAAAATGTACTTATACCTCGGAGGCACTGTGCATTTCACTGATCACAACACATAAGGGAAAATGCAAATGTTTCAAATACTTTGAATTTTTGATATTCACAGCTGCTGCAAGGGCAAAAGAATGGTTTTATTTGGTTTTGCAATCCCTTTGTTTTTGAATACTGGAACAAGTTTCAACTAAATGTTTACATGCAATAAATCATATTCATGATTTCAGTAAAAACTCGGAAACAACTATTTAAGAAAATGTCAGAAGCTGATATATGTATTTTCTGCAAAATAAGGAAAACACCGGTTTCTTTTACTATTAATATAACAATTCCATCTATTCTTTTCCTACTTGCATTACTGTAACGATTTTTACGCTCGCTTTGAATTAGGAGATTATTTCATTAACAGTGATGTAACAAACAGTCAGATTTTGAGGTCAATTGTAGAAATGAGACCGCGGATCTTTCACACTGGACAATTTTTGTTACTACAGCTAATGTATTTACAGTTTATTATTTTGTCATTTCATTTCTTACAAAATAAACATGCATTTTAATAATTAAAAATATTTTGTGCTGCTGTTTTTTACTTGATTCATTTATTGATTTTCTGATTTAGGTTCTCGACAGCAGTGACAAGGACGCAAGAGAGTGCTGCAGTGTTTGCCTTATGGATTTCATGGATCATGAATACGTACGGTAAGATATCACATAAAATTTTCATTTCAATAAAATTCATATGATTTATTTTTAACAAAAACAAATCTGAAAACAGTTCAAAAATCAACAAGAAGTTCGGTTGCTTTGGACAGATATTTTCATATGAATCCTGCGAGGTCGTTAAGATGAGACATATCTGGCTATGGTAACCACAGTTTTGCTTACATTTTGTTCATTGGCTTTAAAAATTAGGAGTTGCCGGATCATTGGAGCTCACACCAATACGCGTAGTACTGATTTTTCGTAGATTTTTCTGGTTAAATTCGCTGGAGATTATGTAAAGTTTCTCGGAGAAACTTACATGAGGTCAGTTTTCCTGAATACGTTTTCTCTAGATGCTCCGCAAAGAATGAAGATTCGAGAGAATTGCACTTCTTTTTAGCTAGAAGGAATGTTGTCTCTTAATATCGTTGTTCAAAAGATTTTCTTAAGAGGGGTGGAATATAAATTAATAATTGTATTCCGGATGATATCTCTTCTGCATGGCATCTCATTTCGGACACATAAATGTAGTTTGTCGTGATTTTTGTTCTGCGTTTTTATTTCTGTTTTTAACCGTTTCTGCAGTGCGCAATTTCCCTCTATTACTGATCTGTCAATTTTTTCGTTATTATAGGAAAATACTATGAGTAGAATATGATCATATGAATGCCAGTAGTGAATCGTATAATGCGAGATAGTACTAAATAAATCAAAAGTAGCAGTAATAAATGGAAATTTATGTAATTTCTCTAATACCTAATAAATTTCCTGCTAAACTAATAAAGAGAAGCAGCGTTTAGTTAAGAGATATAAAACTGAGACACACGGATTTTTTTTTACTTTTATTCAATGACCCAGTGATACGGTGCAAAAGATATTATATCATTTTCAAGGGCAGAGTAACTTCTAACCTGTTAGTAGAATATATATCATCATCATCATCATCATCATTGTCAAACATTATCAATCACTACTGGACGAAGGTCTACCCAAGTCTCTTCCACAACGGTCTGTCTTGGGCCAGTCTCTTTCATGTTACTCGCGCATACTTTCGAATTTCATCCACACTTTTCCCATGGGGTCTTCTTCTGGGTCTTTTCCTGTCCCTTGGAATCCAATCTAAAATTTCGGCTGTCCATCGATGGTCGGCCTTCTGGCAGTATGTCCAGTCCATTGCTATTTCAGGGATTAAGCTCTGATCATGATGTCTTCCACTCTTGTCATTTTTCGGATCCACGAGTTCCTATTCTTATCTGTCCTGGTTACACCAAGCATGCACCTCTCCATGCTCGTTTGAGTTGTCTGCAGCCTTTGTATGTCTCTTTCAGTTAAGGTCCACGTGTCTGCACCATATGTAAGCACTGGAAGGATGCATTGATCAAACACTTTTCTTTTAAGATATAATGGCATATGGCTGTTGAAAATTATGCTGTTTCTTCCAAAAGCTCTCCAGGCAAGTTTTATACGCCGATAAATTTTTTCATCAATGTGACCCTCACTTGATATCTGCTGTCCAAGATAAACGTACGTATCTGTTATCTGCATTTATCAATTGATGGAGAAAACTCCATCAATCGATAAATCTTCATTTCATGTAAAAGCATTGTGCATCACATTTGCCTTCTGAAAGTTCATTTTTAATCCCACATTTTTACTCTTGTCAGCAATTTCCTGGATCATACTCTGCAGATCTGATGGGGTAGCTGCAAAAATGACTATGTCATCAGCAAAACGAAGGTGGGTTAGATAATCTTCATTAATCTTTATCCTTTTGTTTTCCCAGTTCAGTGATTGAAAGATATTTTCCAATGTGGCATTATAGAGCTTAAGAAATATGGTGTCACCTTGTCTCACTCCCTTTCCAATTTTTATGAGTGTTGTATTTTCAAACAGCCGAATCTTTGCAATTGCATTTTCATAGATGTTATTATTAATTATAATGTATGCATCCTCAATACCGAAAGATTTCAAAGCCATTGTGTCTGCTGATGGTTTCACCGAATCAAAGGAATTTTCATAATCGATAAAAGCCATGCACAATGGAAGTTCATATTCCCTCGCTCTTTCAATTAGATCTATCAGTACGTGGGTATGATCTATAGTGCTGTAGCTACTCCTGAATCCAGCTTGTTCTCTCGGTTGAGCCATGTCCAGTGTTACCTTCAAGCAATGTGAAAGGACATTAGTCAAGATTTTATAAATCACTGATAGGAGGCTGATAGGTCTGTAGTTCCTGAGATCCTCAATGTCACCTTTTTTATGAAGCAAGATCATTGTAGCGTTGTTCCAATCCTCAGGAATCTTCCTTTCATTAAGGCATAGAGTGAAAATTTGAGCGAGTACTGTTTCAATCTCTCCACATGCTTCTTGTATGATGTCTACAGTAATTCCATCTTCTTCTGGAGCTTTTCTCCGCTTCATGTTCTTGATTGCATGGGCAGCTTCTGCTGGGAGAACTGGAAGAACTCTGTCACTGGTAGCTTTCATGATGTCTGGAGTACAGGTATCATCTCTTTCATATAATTGGGAGTAGAAATCTTTCACTCTTGTCAAATTTCGCCTTTATTTCTTGTTACATAACCATCTTCTTTTCTCATTGCCATAATGTGCTTTCTTGCCTTACTGAAATGTCCCTTTGCCATCTATAAGCTTTGGTTGTTTTTTTTGTTTTCCTCACTAGTTCACAGTTGAATTTCCCTACGTCTTCAGTGATACGTTTTCGTACTGTCTTGTATAGCTCTATATATTTCACTTTAGAAGTCAGATCTTCTTTAGTTGTCCTCATCTCTCTTCTTTTTTGCATCAACATTTTGCGTTTTGCTGATAATTTGTTCACATGAAACTTGTTCTTAGACCCAGCTAATGTTGTTGCTGTTTCCATAAGAGCTTTCGTTACTTTTCTGTTAACTTCAGAAATATCCACTTCTTCCGTTGTTGTTAGGCCTTTTAAAGCAGAGAATCTGTTCTTTAGTTCCAACTTGAAGGTATTATTGTGTTTTTTAAGATTGGTTATATCAATACATTTTGTTTGTCTTTATGAGCTTGCCACATTCGAGTTTAGTGAGGAGGTGCATTTTACATCTCACCAATCTATGCCACTACCTGCGTTAAATTCGTTTAGCACACTGCAGTCTTTTATGACAAATTTTTTGTTACACATAATAAAATCAAATTTACTTGTCTTCCCATTTGGATGTCTCCATGTCCATTTCGTGTGTGGCTTTTTCTTGAAAAAGGAGTTCATGATGGTAAACCCTTCTGCCTCTGCAAACTCTACGAGCGTATTTCCACGCTAGTTTCATTACCGTGACCGAATTCACCTACTGAAATTTCATTCTGTTGCCGTTGCCTTATTTTTGCATTGAAATCTCCCATAATTATTTTCAAGTGCTGCTTACCTTTATTATTTAGATGACAAATTTCCTAATAAAATTCTTCACTTTCTTCTTCAGGATGACTTGTGGGGGGTGCATAAGTTCGAATAATCTGAGCCTGGTATCTTCTCCAGAGTTAGATAACAAGTCGTACAGCTCTGTCAGAGGAACTTTCTACAACTTTATCTTTCAGTTTCTTGTTTATTATAAATCCAACCCCACTAGTTCTGCCAGTATCTGTCCCACGATAGTAGAAGAGATGCCCGCTTTTCAGTTCAATGAGATCTTATCCTTTTCTCCTTACCTCACTTTGCCCGACGATGTCCCACTTGATCTTTGTAGTTCCTCTTCCAATTCAAGAAACCTTGAATCAGAAGATAGGGAGCGTCCATTATACGTAGCCAAGGTCAGCATCAGATGGCCGCCTAGTCTGGTCTTCCGGTGATTCTTAGCACCCTCTGCCTTCATGTCGAACTGGCCGCATAATATATATATATATCATCATCATCATCATCGTCAACCATTATCAATCCACTGCTGGACGAAGGTCTCCCCAAGTTTCCTCCACAACGGTCTGTCTTGTGCCAGTCTCCTCCATGTCACCCCTGCATACTTTCGAATTTCATCCACCCATCTCCCATGTGGTCTTCTTCTGGGTTTTTCCTGTCCCTTGGAATCCAATCTAAAATTTCGGCTGTCCATCGATGATCTGTCCTTCTGGCAGTATGTCCAGCCCATTGCCATTTCAGGGATTTAACTCTGATCATGATGTCTTCCACTCTTGTCATTTTTCGGATCCACGAGTTCCTCTTCTTATCTCTCCTGGTTACACCAAGCATGCACCTCTCCATGCTGCTTTGAGTTGTCTGCAACCTTTGTATGTCTCTTTTAGTTAAGGTCCACGTCTCTGCAACATACGTAAGAACTGGAATGATGCATTGATCAAACACTTTTCTTTTAAGACATAATGGCATATTGCCATATTCTTAAGAGGGGTGGAATATAAATTAATAATTGTATTCCGGATGATATCTCTTCTGCATGGCATCTCATTTCGGACACATAAATGTAGTTTGTCGTGATTTTTGTTCTGCGTTTTTATTTCTGTTTTTAACCGTTTCTGCAGTGCGCAATTTCTTTCTATTACTGATCTGTCAATTTTTTTCGTTATTATAGGAAAATACTATGAGTAGAATATGATCATATGAATGCCAGTAGTGAATCGTATAATGCGACATAGTACTAAATAAATCAAAAGTAGCAGTAATAAATGGAAATTTATGTAATTTCTCTAATACCTAATAAATTTCCTGCTAAACTAATAAAGAGAAGCAACGTTTAGTTAAGAGATATAAAACTGAGACCCACGGATTTTTTTTTACTTTTATTCAATGACCCAGTGATACGGTGCAAAAGATATTATATCATTTTCAAGGGCAGAGTAACTTCTAACCTGTAAGTAGAATATATATCATCATCATCATCATCATCATCATTGTCAAACATTATCAATTCACTACTGGACGAAGGTCTACCCAAGTCTCTTCCACAACGGTCTGTCTTGGGCCAGTCTCTTTCATGTTACTCGGGCATACTTTCGAATTTCATCCACACTTTTCCCATGGGGTCTTCTTCTGGGTCTTTTCCTGTCCCTTGGAATCCAATCTAAAATTTCGGCTGTCCATCGATGATCTGTCCTTTTGGCAGTATGTCCAGCCCATTGCCATTTCAGGGATTTAACTCTGATCATGATGTCTTCCACTCTTGTCATTTTTCGGATCCACGAGTTCCTCTTCTTATCTCTCCTGGTTACACCAAGCATGCACCTCTCCATGCTGCTTTGAGTTGTCTGCAACCTTTGTATGTCTCTTTTAGTTAAGGTCCACGTCTCTGCAACATACGTAAGAACTGGAAGGATGCATTGATCAAACACTTTTCTTTTAAGACATAATGGCATATTGCTCTTGAAAATTATGCTGTTTCTTCCAAAAGCTCTCCAGGCAAGTTTTGTACGCCGATTAATTTCTTCATCAATGTGACCCTCACTTGATATCTGCTGTCCAAGATAAACGTACGTGTCTATTATCTCCAGCTTTTCTCCATCAATCGATAAATCTTCATTTCTTGTAAAAGCATTGAACATCATTTTTGTCTTCTGAAAGTTCATTTTTAATCCCACTTCTTTACTCTTGTCAGCAAGTTCCTGGATCATACTCTGCAGCTCTAATGGGGTAGTTGCAAAAATGACTACGTCATCAGCAAAACGAAGGTGGGTTAGATAATCTCCATTAATCTTTATCCCCTTGTTTTCCCAGCTCAGCGACTGAAAAACACCCTCCAATGTGGCATTAAAGAGCTTCGGAGATATGGTGTCACCTTGTCTCACTCCCTTTCCAATTTTTATGTGTGTTGTATTTTCAAACAGCCGAATCTTTGCACTTGCATTTTCATAGATATTATTAATAATATTAATGTATGCATCTTCAATACCGCAGGTTTTCAGAGCCATTGTGACTGCTGATGGTTTCACCGAATCAAAGGCTTTTTCATAATCGATAAAAGCCATGCACAATAGAAGTTCATATTCCCTCGCTCTTTCAATTAGTTCTCTCAGCACGTGGATATGATCTATTGTGCTGTAGCCACTCCTGAATCCAGCTTGTTCTCTCGGTTGAGCCATGTCCAGTGTTACCTTCAAGCGGTGTGAAAGAACTTTACTGAAGATTTTATAAAATACTGATAGGAGGCTGGCAAGTCTGTAGTTTCCGAGATCCTCAATGTCACCTTTCTTATGTAGCAGGATCATTGTAGCGGTGTTCCAATCCTCAGGAATCTTTTATTCATTAAGGCATCGAGTGAAAATTTGGGCGAGTACTGTTTCGATTTCTCCACTTGCTTCTTGTATGATGTCTACAGTAATTCCATCTTCTCCTGGAGCTTTTCCTCGTTTCATGTTCTTGATTGCATGTGCAACTTCTGCTGGAAGGACTGGAGGAACTCTGGTACTGGTATCTTTCATGATGTCTGGAGTGCATATATCATCCCTTTCATATAATTTGGAGTAGAAATCTTTCACTCTTGTCAAAATTTCGCCTCTATTTCTTGTTACAGAACCATCTTCTTTTCTCAGTGCCATAATCTGTTTTCTTCCCTTACTGAGATGTCCCTTTGCCATCTTTAGGCTTTGATTGTTTTCAATTGCTTTCCTCACTAGTTCACAGTTGAATTTCCTTACGTCTTCAGTGATACTTTTTCTTACTGTCTTGCACAGCTCTATATATTCCACTTCGGAAGTCACATCTTTTGTTGTCCTCATCTCTCTTCTTTTTTGCATCAACATTTTGGTTTTACCTGATAATTTGTTCACATGCAACTTGTTCTTAGACCCAGCTAATTTTGTTGCTGTTTCCATAAGAGCTTTGGTTACTTTTCTGTTAACTTCAGAGATGTCCACTTCTTCCGATGTTAGGCCTTCTAAAGCAGAGAACCTGTTCTTCAGTTCTAACTTGAAGGTATTATGGTGTTTTTAAGGTTGGTTATGTCAATAGATTTTGTTTGTCTTATGAGCTGGCCACGTTCAAGTTTAGTGTTGAGGTGCATCTTACATCTCACCAATCTATGGTCACTACCTGTGTTGAACTTGTTTAGCACACTGCAGTCTTCTATGACGAATTTTTTGTTACACATAATAAAATCAATTTCACTTGTCGTCCCATTTGGATGTCTCCATGTCCATTTCCTGTGTGGCTTTTTCTTGAAGAAGGAGTTCAAGATGAAAAACCCTTCTGCCTCTGCAAACTCAACGAGAGTATTTCCACGCTGGTTTCTGTTGCCATGACCGAATTTACCTACTGAAGTTTCATTCTGTTGCCGTTGCCCTATTTTTGCATTGAAATCTCCCATAATTATTTTCAAGTGCTGCTTACCTTTATTATTTAGATGACAAATTTCCTCATAAAATTCTTCAATTTCTTCTTCAGGATGACTTGTGGTGTGTGCATATGTTTGAATAGTCTGAGCCTGGTATCTTTTCGAGAGTTGGATAACAAGTCGTGCAGCTCTGTCAGAGGAACTTTCAACTTCTACAACTTTATCCTTCAGTTTCTTGTTTATTATAAATCCAACACCACTATTTCTGCCAGTATCTGTCCCACGATAGTAGAAGAGATGTCCACTTTTCAGTTCGATGAGATCTTCTCCTTTTCTCCTTACCTCACTTAGCCCCACGATGTCCCACTTGATCCTTTGTAGTTCCTCTTCCAATTCAAGAAGCCTTGAATCAGAAGATAGGGAGCGTCCATTGTAAGTAGCCAAGGTCAGCATCAGATGGCAGCCTAGTCCGGTCCTCCGGGGATCCTTAGCACCCTCTGCCTTCATGTCGCACTGGCCGCTGCCTTGGCCAGGTACATTCCAGCTGCCGGAGACTGAGGGCCAAGATTTAAGTTGTGGAATCATTTTGGAGGGGTTTGGCCATAACTCACCACGCTGGCCAAGCGGGTTGGTGAGTGTGGGATAGAATTTCCTCTAATCCCGATGGTATAGTTATACCGCTATGGGCGGTCGTCAGAGCCCCTTTAGTGGGAACAGGATGCACCACGAGAAGGCGGGGTTGACATTTGTCAAGGAGAGGCTGTGATGTTACGCATCACCTGACCTTACATGACCTTACAGTAGATATATATATATATATATATAGAAACAGCATAATTTTCAAGAGCAATATACCATTCTGTCTTAAAAGAAAAGTGTTTGATCAAAGCATCCTTCCAATGCTTACGTATGGTGCAGAGACGTGGAGCTTAACTAAATGAGACATACAAAGGCTGCAGACAACTCAAAAAGCATGGAGAAGTGCATGCTTGGTGTAACCAGGAAAGATAAGAAGAGGAACTCATGGATCCGAAAAATGACAAGAGTGGAAGACATCATGATCATAGTTAAGTCCCTGAAATGACAACGGGCTGAACATACTGCCAGAAGGACAGATCATCGATGGACAGCAGAAATTTTAGATTGGATTCCAAGGGACATTAAAAGACCCAGAAGAAGACCACATGGGAGATGGGTGGATGAAATTCGAAAGTATGCAGGATTGACCTTTAGGAGACTGGCACAACATAGACCGTTGTTAAGGAAACTTGGGGAGAACTTTCTTCCAGCAGTGGATAGATAATGGTTGACAATGATGATGATGATATACTGTGCATGTTGTTTTTATTTTAACTTTTGTATGTATAAAATAAACTACATTTTTTTTCTTTTCATTTATGCTGTAACTATATTACACTCTTCCGGTGTATACTTCTTTCCTAAACAGAAACGCTATATCGATAGCTGAGATGTCTGCTCTTACAGTGTATACTCCTTTCCTAAACAGAAAAGCTATATCGATACATGACATGTCCGCAGTTTTATCAGTTCTGTTGTTGGATAAAAAATCCTTGTATTAAATTAACTGTGCTATTTTATAGCAGCAGTCGGACTACCATGTTACAGGAAACACATAGTTCGTGAAATAATCTCCTTCCTCAGAAATGTCAGAGTCAAGGAACATGTAATAATGCAGTGTTTCTTAGCACACTCACATATGATGCCTACGAGAATACTTGTCATGTTTTTAATATTGTGATGGTAAAATATCGCATTTTTGAGTAAGATTAAAATTATTTTCCGTTTTTTTTTCTTTTAAGGTGTACTTAAATGACAATGCTGCGTTTTTGTTTCTTAATCTTGACTTTCAGACTCAGTGGTGTTCAAATTGAGTCACTCCAGTCTGTCTTACTTTTCCATTTTATTTTTGAATGGAATTAACAATACTCCTCCCCGGTAATAAATCTAACCATTTACATTATATTATTACTCCTGCAACGGTGCCCAATTAACATGCTCCTATTCAGAATGAGATGGTCTTTTAATTATCCATATCAATTAAAACCTCATCAGGAACTGGAGACATCATTTTAGCTATAGTAGTAATTATCATCTTCGCCAGCAGGAAATATCACAATCTGGTAAACTGCAAGGCCTTTTTGCTCATTCTAAATGAGAAAGACGATAAGTCATCTTTCTCATTTAGAATGTGCAAAATTCACCCTTACGTACGACACTTATAAACATCCTTTATTAGACACCTTTTTGAATGTCCAATAAAATATAGAGAAAAAGCTTCTGTATGGTTCACATAAAGAATGGATTTTATCATTCTCATACCGCACGTATGGTGATATAAATTATTCATTTATTTCAGTGATTTTTCATAAGTGATATATTGTGTTTAAGCACTGAATCCGGTAAGAATATTCGACAACTGCAGTAAATATTATCTAATATTTCATCATGCTGTATTAGATTTAGTCATCAATATTTTTTTAGCTTTCTAGTTATTTTATGCCAGATTACGTTCACTGTTCAAAAAGTTTATAATTAGCGCTGTTAAAAATATTTCGTCGCAAAGTGCATCTTACTTTCTACAGTGACGATCTTCTCAATGTAAATGCATGTAAACTTTCGAAGCCTTAATATATTTTGTTTGTTCAACACGTGAATAAACTTTGCATAGAACGACATCATAATTTTTTTCTACTGTTAGAATCAACTTTGTGTCTAAACTTTTATTCACTGCAATGTTTGCTTTCCATAGAATTTGAGTTTTAAAACCAACACGTATCAGCATGAAACCCGACATATACAAACCAATAATTGTATTGCGTTTATCTACATTCAGGAACTATTATTACTTTTTGTCATCTATGTCTTAGAGTCTGTGTTAGTTTCACAATCATTCTTCAAAGTTAAGTCACTGATAAACAGTCGAATAAATGCCTTAATATCAGCGACGAAGTCTCCTGCAGTTGAAAGTATTAAACATGATGAGATTTGATGAAAATACTGTTTTCGTCTAAAGTGTGTTTTTCTGTATCAAATAGTTGGTTCCACAATGAAGTTGTGGACTGTTGCTTGCCGTACCGCATTTGATTAAACGAAGTCATATGCTTCTCTAAATGCTCTAATTAAATAGCAAACAGTTTATTTTTAAAAAATTTAGATGACTTTTACCTGACATGTAAATGTCAGTCTAGTTGTCTTATTACGAGAATCAGTTTCTGAAGTTTATCACACTTTAAAAACTTTATGATTCCTCTTTATCAATCAACACTCACAACAACCCTCTAGAAACTATTTTTCTACTTTCCTCTGACGGTGGTTAAAATGAAAATGAATGACCGAGCTTTCGTTGTTTTTATTTCATTAACAAGTAATAATGATTGCCATTACAATTTTTCATGATTGGCATATCGTTTTACGTTTTTTTCCTGTGTGCATAATGTTCAGGATTTATTCGTTTACGTTCGGTGTACGTAAATGAAATTGGTAAATTTGCTTTAAAATCCACAAACGCATTTTATTTTGTGAAATACAAAAAAGGTTTCTTTACACTCAGTATACTCATTTTTCTCTATTTTAGGAGACTGCCTTGTAACCACTTGTTTCATTTGACCTGTATTGATCAGTGGCTTAGAGGTAACCAAACGTGCCCCACATGCAGAGGAAATCTACACAATTACCCGGATGTTCAATCCTCGTAATAGGAAACACTGAATCGCATATTTGTGTACATACATACCGTATCTATTGTATCACCAAAACCCAATCGTGCCGATATCACGAAACTATGAACATGCCGTTTTATACACGATAAAAATGACAAAAATGGGATTTAAAAACCCCTCCAAAATGACTCCACAACTTACATCTTGGCCCTCAGTCTCCGGCAGCTGGAATGTACCTGGGCAAGGTAGCGGCCAGTGCGACATGAAGGCAGAGGGGGCTAAGAATCACCGGAGTACCGGACTACTCTGCCATCTGATACTGACCTTGGCTACGTATAATGGACGCTTCCTATCTTCTGATTCAAGGTTTCTTGAATTGGAAGAGGAACTACAAAGAATCAAGTAGGACATCGTCGGGCTAAGTGAGGTAAGGACAAAAGAAGAAGATCTCATTGAACTGAAAAGTGGACATCTCTTCTACTATCTTGGGACAGATACTGGCAGAACTAGCGGTGTTGGATTTATAGTAAACAAGAAACTGAAAGATAAAGTTGTAGAAGTTGAAACTTCCTCTGACAGAGCTGCACGACTCGTGTCCAACTCTCAAGAAGATACCAGGCTCAGATTATTCAAACTTATGCACCCACCAAAAGTCATCCTGAACAAGAAATTGAAGAATTTTATGAGGAAATTCGTCATCTAAATAATAAAAGTAAGCAGCACTTGAAGATAATTATGGGAGATTTCAATGCAAAAATAGGGCAATGGCAACAGAATTAAACTCCAGCAGGCAAATTTGGTCTAGGCAACAGAAGCGGGCGTGGAAATACTCTCGTAGAGTATGCAGAGGCAGAAGGGTTTTTCATCATGAACTCCATTTTCAAGAAAAAACCGCAAAGGAAATGGACATGGAGGCATCCCAATGGATGGACAAGTGAAATTGATTATATTATGTGTAACAAGAAATTTGTCATGGAAGACTGCAGTGTGTTGAACAAGTTCAACACAGGTAGTGACCATAGAATGGTAAGATGTAAAATGCACCTCAATGCTAAACTTGAGCGTGGCAAGCTCATAAAACAAACAAAGTGCATTGACATGACCAACCATAAAAAGCACCATAATACCCTCAAATTCGAACTGAGGAATAGTTTCTCTATTTTAGAATGTCTAACATCTGAAGAAGTGGACATCTCTGAAGTTAATAGAAAAGTAACCAAAGCTCTAATGGAAACAGCAACACAATTAGCTTTGTCTAAGAACAAATTGCATGTGAACAAATTATCAGGAAAAACCAAAATGTTGATACAAAAAAGAAGAGAGGAGGGGACAACTAAAGAAGATGTGACTTCCAAAGTGGAATATATAGAGCTATGCAAGACAGTACGAAAAAGTATCACTGAAGACGTAGGGAAATTCAACTGTGAACTAGTGAGGAAAGCAATTGAAAACAACCAAAGCCGAAAGACAGCAAAGGAACATCTCAGTAAGGGTAGAAAACAGTTTATGGCACTCAGAAAAGAAGATGGTTCTATAACAAGAAATAGAGGCAGAAATTTTGACAAGAGTGAAAGATGTCTACTCCAAATTTTATGAAAGGGATGATACAGTACTCCAGACATCATAAAAGGTACCAGTACCAGAGTTCTTACAGTCCTCCCAGCAGAAGTTGCACATGCAATCAAGAACATGAAGCCGGTAAAAGCTCCAGGAGAAGATGGAATTGCTGTACATATCATACAAGAAGCAATAGGAGAAATTGAAGCAGTGCTCGCTCAAGTTTTCACTCGATGCCTTAATGAAGGGAAAATTCCTGAGGATTGGAACAATGCTGCAAACATTTTGCTACATAAAAAAGGTGACATTGAGGATCTCAGAAACTACAGACCTATCAGTGGTTTATAAAATCTTCACTAAAGTTCTTTTACACCGCTCGAAGGTAACACTGGACATGGCTCAACCGAGAGAACAAGCTGGATTCAGGAGTGGCTACAGCACTATAGATTATATCCACGTAATGATAGAACTACTTGAAAGAGGGAGGTAATATGAACTTCCATAGTGCATGGCGTTTATTGATTATGAAAAAAGCCTTTGATTCAGTGAAACCATCAGCAGTTACAATGGCTTTGAAATCGTGCGGTATTGAAAATGCATACATTAATATTATTAATAACATCTATGAAAATGCAAGTGCAAAGATTTGGGTGTTTGAGAATACAACACACAGAAAAGTTGGAAAGGGAGTGAGACAAGGTGACATCATATATCTCAAGCTCTTTAATGCCCCATTGGAAAATGTCTTTTAATCACTGAACTGGGAAAACAAAGGGATAAAGTTTAATGGAGATTATATAAGTCATCTTCGTTTTGCTGATGACGTTGTCATTTTAACAACTACCATATCAGACCTGCAGAGTATGATCCAGGAACTTGCTGACAAGAGCAAAAAAGTGGGATTAATAGATGAACTTTCAGAAGACAAAAGTGATGTACAATGCTTTTACAAGAAATGAAGATTTATCCATTAATGGAGAAAAGCTGGAGATAACAGATGCATACGTTTATCTTGGACAGCAGATATCAAGTGAGGATCACATTGATGAAGAAATTAATCGGCGTATAAAACTTGCCTGGAGAGCTTTTGGAAGAAACAGCATAATTTTCAACAGGAATATGCCATTATGTCTTAAAAGAAAAGTGTCTGATCAATGCATCTTTCCAGTGCTTACATATGGTGCAGAGACGTGGACCTTAACTAAAAGAGACTAACAAAGGCTGCAGACAACTAAAAGTAACATGGAGAGGTACATGCTTGGTCTAACCAGGAGAGATAAGAAGAGGAACTCGTAGATCCGAAAAATGACAAGAGTGGAAGACATCATGACCAGAGGTAAATCCCTGAAATGGCAATGGGCGGGTCATACTGCCAGAAGAACAGACCATTGATTTAAAGTCGAAATTTTAGATTGGATTCCAAGGGACAGGAAAAGACCCAAAAGGAGACCACATAGGAGATGGGTGGATGGAATTCGAAAGTATGCGGGAGTAACTTGGAGGAGACTGTCACAAGACAGCCCGTTGTGGAATAGGCTTGGAGAGACCTTCGTCCTGCAGTGGATAAATAATGGTTGACAATGATGATGATGATCATGAATGATAAGTTAAAACCAATTTCATGAGTACTTTCAATCCTATTTTAGGACCATCCTCAGATGAAATGAACACGACCTAGAGATCACACAAGTTAATATAACATACATATTTCCAGATTACCGTATACGCATGATTAAAATTCAACTCACTATTGACGTAAGCAATTAATGTCCTAAGAAATTGAGTCAGCATTCACGGTGAGGTATAGGGTTGTGACATCCAGACGGTTCACAGCCTTATTAAGTATCTGCTGACATATTCAGGATTTTGCCCAGAGGCAGAGGTTCAGGCTATTTACCAGGCTCTTCAGCTAATTAAAGGCAAGTCTTTTTTCAAGTTTGATAACCAAATCTATCGGCAGTTGGAAGGGGTCCCGTTCATCTCCAATTTCAGCAGAAATTCAGATTTTAGCTGATATCTCCGATTTGATATCTCCGATTTTAGCAGAAATTCTGCTTCAAAATCTAGAAAATCATGCTCTCAGCCAGTGTAGGCTTTCCCTAATTCTTTACATGCGATATGTCGATTATGTTTTACTTTTCTCGCCGTTTACCAATGATGATTTACAAGAGTTTGTTGAATTACTTGGTTCTTTCTATCCTTCCATTAAGTTTTCAGTAGAAATGGAAAATAATTTTGCACTTCCTTATTTAGACATTTTATTAGTTCTGGATCCAGTTTTGCAAAATGTTACTAATCGCAAACCTTCTGCAGTTCCATTTCTAAATCCCTTTACGTCGGCTCACCCTTGGAGTCAGAAGATGTCAGCTTTTCATTCCTGGTCAAACGTGCTTTCTCGCATTCGTCCTCTCTACAATTTAGGAATTTGGAGCTAGAGATAATCAGAAACCTGGCTCGAGCCTTCGGGTACTCTGACATGATACGGAGTGTAGTTCCCTGAGTTTCAAACTAGACAACTATCACGCTGTCCAGTAAAGACCGAATCTCAAGTTATGTAGGATCAGTACAATATGTGCCGCCCATTGTTCAAGCCCTGAAGAATATCTGCCGAAAATATCATATTGATTTTGGGGTGAGGACAAAAAACATCCATACCCTGATCTGCAGCGACCGAGATTCTGTGAAAGACATGGACAAATGGGAATTTACAATATTCCATTGCGTTCTAATGATGCAAGTGACTCGTAGTCTGCATAAATCGGCTGTAGATCCAGGAAATTACAGACTTGAATTATGGAACACAAATATAATGTTCGCAATGGTGCACAAAACACAGCGTTGGCAAGAACTGTTTGCGGAGGAGGATATGAACCTGAATGGGACAAGGCGGCTGTAGTGGTGACCCCATCAAGTAAGTCAGCTTTGTTATTAGCAGAGAGTTTGTTAATTCCTAAGAATATGGACTGGTGCTGCAATGATGGGTTTCCAGGATGTGTATTGGGAGTTTGGAAGAACCTCATACAGTCTGGCCGTCACAACCCTATTCCTCACCGTTAATGCTGACTCAATTTCTTAGGACATTACTTGCTTATGTCAATAGTGTGTTGAACTTTAATCTTGCGTATACGGTAATCTGGAAATGTGTATGTTATATTAACCTGTGTGATCTCTAGGTGGTGTTCATTTCATCTGAGGATAGTCCTAAAGTGGGATTGAATGTACTCATGAAACTGATTTTAACTTATCATTAAAGGTTTTTAAATGCCATTTTAGTCATTTTTATTGTGTATAAAATGGCATGTTCATAGTTTGACGTATCTATTGTATCATATCTTGTACCATATTGTTTTATTTCAAATTTTATAAAAAGCAATGGTGTCATAGATTTTTATTTTTGAAATATTAATAAAAAGGATTGTGCAAACGGAAGTCTATTTATTTCGAGGATTTTATGTGTATTGGTATTTCTTTTAGGTAGTACATAAAATATTAATAATAATATTAATTATTATTATTATTATTTGCCAACTGGAGCACAGCAGGTTGATAGCCTAATCAACACAACTAAAATTTCCAGGGATGACATAGGTACGGAATTTTGCCTCAACATATCGCGCTATTTTGTACCAATTTATATTTTCCGCAATAAAGATGGGGATATCAGTTGGTTCAAAACATTGAAGACGATAAAATTTAAAATGTTCTAGGAACATAGGAAAATAGAATACTAAAACGCAGCACACCTAAAAAGAAATTTATGACAAATACACAACTTACCTAAAACATTTCTACGCATTAAATTACAGGATAAAAATAAAACGATTCCCACCAACTCCTGGACTATACCTGTACTGATATATTTTTTGTATCCTTAAGTGGACCAATACTGATTTACAGGAACTTCACAAAATCACTAGAAGGCATTTAACGAAATACTGATACCACATCAAAAATTGTAAGCTGAAAGGCTATGTTTGTAAAACTAGAGAAACGAGGCTAAGTAATATATAACAGATCTCTGCTGGAAACGAGAGAAAAAACTATACTCTTCTTAGGAAAAAGACTTGTCATCATTACATTAGTGGCAGTAGCTGAGAAAAATTTCCTGAATCTTAAGACTGCTCAGTTCTTTGCTCAATCAGAAAGCAATTTCGATCCACTACGAATTTGGAAAAGCTAAATTCTCCACGGTAGATATCCAAACTCCTCACTAAAATGGTTACAAAATGTTCATTTTCAGGGGACATATCAAGGACGTGGGGAAAAGTGGAAGATCTAGACGAGAAATAAAATGAAAGAAATGTATCCCATTTCAATAGCCTGAAATGCTGAGAAAGTGTATGCAGAGAAAACAAGAGTTGTGTTAATAGTAGTGCAACTACATTTTTTGATCAAAAGGGTTGTGTTAATAGCAGTGCAACTACGTTTACTGATGTGCAACAGTGTCATATGTCAACATTATTTCAATATATACCACAGTGTTTCTCTACTCAGCTCCTGCTTCATATCATACACAACACAAGTGATGATTTTGTCACTCTTACAAGCAAGCAAGTGACTTGCGGTTGCTCCTGTCAGAAATGGTAATTTTGTCAGTGTTTGAAGTAACCGTCAGCCTTCAGTCTACTAAATTATAGCTAAATTACTGCCATTAAAATTTAAAAAAAGCTGAGAAACTTGAAAACTGGAATCTTCTAGAGTGGGAAATAAACCTGCATCTCCCAATTTGATCCAAGAATGTTAGCTATCATACCATTCAGGTTCATTTCGTATTTGTAAAAGAACAATTTTGGGTATTGTATCGCCTGATGTACTAGGATTGAAGACTAGTGGATACGAGTTTAAGTTTGACTCCACAAAGGTTGTTTTCATGGAATTCCCTACATTGTTGAAGATTCCTGAAGACATTAACATGCCTACAGTTAGATTTTAATGGCCCACGATGTACTCTGGAAACTAAATAACAATTAATATATAATAAAATTGATTAAAAAAGTGTAGTTGCACTGCTATTAACACGACACATTATTTCGTTTTAAACAAGCTCCTGCTACTTTACAGGGCAGAAATAAAGAAATACTTAAAAAGAAAAGAGAACAGTTCCTTTTTCTTATAACTTTTTTCTGTCTTGATACAATGGGGAGCGGGCATTCGAGATTTTTTCTTAAAAGGATAATACAGAAAATGAATTATACGCACCAGATGCTATTACTTCAGTATTCTGTAAGGCACACAGGGAAGTTATCCAAAATGGTTCCTCTGTTTCTGGATCATGCCTATGAGATTCCGGTGCTTTAAAAAAGGGGTTTTTTTTCCTCATACCATATAGAGAGAGAGATACAGGAAAAAAAATTATATGCTTTTTATTATTATTTTGGAAAAAAATCAATGCTACTTGAAAATTTTATTAGAACCACTACATGAATATTTTAGCAAATGCATACAAAAAAGTGTATACATTTGTTAATAATAAGCATTTTATTAATAAGCATCATCACATGTGCTTTGAATTAATGTAGATGCAATCAGTAACAAAAAGAACTTAAAGAGTTACCTAACCACATAATGTTGTGAATTGTAGCATAGAGAAGCAAAATTTATTTAAACTTCTTTTACATTGAATTAAAATAAATTCCATATACTTTGACAAAAAAAATCTGCTTTCAATTTAAAAAATAATAACAATAAGCAAATAAAAAAGCACAAAATCACAGACCAAAGCCAAAACAATTCCCTTTCCCCATTGCATCATCAGTATGTATGGCCATCATTACCTTGTACTTGGCACACCAACAACATATAACTTTCTCAATCATGACTGATTTTACGATTTCAAGCCACCTTAGGTCTGTCTGATAGTATAATAAAACATTTGTCCAGAAAATTTTCTATCTTTCATGAAACACAAATGTCCAAACTACATCAGTATGTATTTTTATTAATTTTCACTTCTACTGAAAAAATACCCAACAAAGTCTTGCTCTCTCTTGCTAATATTATTTTACCACTGAATCCACAGTTTTTGCCCCACAATATTCCTGTTACGACTTTCATTTCAGCATCATTTAACCATTTAACCACCACACATCCAACTTTTACTGCCATAAAAGAATGTAGTCTAAACACTGCACATGGCATGGCCAGAAAGTAGGTCTACACACAGTTTTCTACACAGCCAGCAGTTAGTTTGGAATACTGCATTGTACATAGTCATAAGGTAGGCCTAAATACTGCACAGTACACAGCCATAAGATAGGTTGAGATAGTGCGCTGTACACAGACATTTATAAGATAAGTCTGTGAGAGGTGTTAAAAACGTTTTTGACATGTATTTGTAGATTTGCACTCGTTCTTATAAAGTCTGCTTTCAATTTAAAATATAACTACTTGAAAGCTTGTCTAAACATTACTACTTGAAAGCTTGTCTAAACTTGCCATTACAAGCTAAAAACAAAGGACTTATCATTTCTCTCTTCCCTAGCAATGCATCAAGTTCAGACTGCGAAATCTGCATTTTCGCTATGTAGCCAAATTAATATTTCACTTTTGGAGAGAAGCTTAATATTTTCACAGGGATGCAACTTGAGAACAACACAACAAATTCATGCCGACTTATCACAAGTGTATGTGGATCATGGCTGTAGATATAACACTGTTACAGGATTTATTTGCAAAGTCAGAGAAGTACAGTACAGCTTCGAGGACCTTCCTCCTGTAGAACAGTAGAACGAGGGCTTGAATGAGAAAACCACCATTTCTGATTGTAAACTCAATCAGGAAAACCTTCACATTGTTCAGGTAATACATTTAGATATCAGTGTATTGACTGGCAGTGTGAAAACAATTATTCATTAACATGTATGCTTCTGCGAGATCTGTGCCAAATGGGTAACCAACAAACTGACAGAACAGCAAAAAATAAAAAAAAAATTAAAAGTCCAAGAGTCAACTTGCACGAGAAGATCAAAAAGATGCCAGTAACGCTTGCACCTGTTTGAATCTAGTGGCCCCAAATGGTTAACAGATATTGTTGCAGCTGATGAGACGTGGTTTCATTACTATACATCTCCCAAAAAAACTAAAATTATGTTTATGTTGCAGAAGATGAACACTGTCCCCAAATCCATTGACAAGACTTCCGGTCAAGGAAGAGGATGCTCACATTTCTTTTGATCAATTACCATGGGTATCTTATCTGGCAAGGGGGGGGAGAAATGCATATAAATGGCCAATACCACATCAACATTATTTTGCCCAAAATGATTAAGAAGATAAAGAAGCAGTGCCCAACAACACGCATGTCAAAAGTTCTCCTTCTTCATGACAATGCCACGGGTCATAAAACCTGGCAAACTACTGCATATCTGGAGCAGGAAAATATCAAACAGCTACCACATCATGTATATTTGCCGAAACGACTAAAATTCAATTTTTGGATGTTTCCCAAAATTGAAAAACTTATGCTGCAGCCTTTTTTAAGGGTGTAAGATCTTACAAAATGTATTCATTCAGAGCTGTACAGTAGGTATTTCCCAATAGGACTACCCCCAAATATTCCACAATTGGAATAGACGTCTGGAACTTTGCATACATGATGGAAAGGAGTACTTTGAAGGAGAGTAAAAAATAAAAATAAAAATGTTAAGATAAGGATTTTTTTATTTATTGAGATAAGTGCAGCGTTTTTTTTCTGCAAATCCATATGCAGAAGTTTTTGAATGCCCTTCATAAATACTGCACAACACATAATCATATATTACATATCATACGCATCACTAAGCTGTTCTCTGAGATTCAGAGGCTATCACCACAAAGAAAAGTCAAACTAGCAGATAATATTTATCTGAATATTTACTTACTGTTACCGTATCAAACTTACAGCGAGCTTGGCACACAATTCGAGCTTCACTGACATCTATAACACGACGCACACAAAATCTTCTATACTTCATTCTCATGATCTTTTCTCATGCACACACTCCTGAATCTGATCCTCCCACGACTTCCTTGGCCTTCGTCTACCTTTCCTTCCTGCCACTTGGGCTGAAAACATCTTCTTAGTAAGCATCTCATCACTAATTCTTTCAACATGCTCAAACCACCGAAGCATATTAGTCTCCACCTTGCTAAAAACATTTTGCTTCACATTACACAACTCCAACACATCTTCATTCCTAACACGATTAGAACATGTCTTGCCACAAAGCCCCCGTAAGTAACGCATTTCTCCAGCACACAAACCACTCCAATATTTCTTCTGTAGTACCCAGGTTTCACTGCCATACATCAGAGTGGGAACAATTACACTCTCACACACAACCATGCGGGACTCCTTTGAGAACCCATCATTCCTGTGAAAACCTCCCAAGGCAGCTATGACCTTCAATGAAGAATTCACTCTCCTACTAATTTCACCATCCAATTTGTTCTCTCTGTCAAACATGCTTCCTAAATACACAATCTCATTCACCTGGTCATTCACTGTACCATTTAGACTTATACTAGTATCAGTGTTACCAGTTCCTCTCTCAAAAACCATAACTTTGGTTTTTCCCTTATTTATACTCATTTTCAATTTAATGCGAACTTCGTACATCCGGGGCAACATACTCAGCAGCTCACTTTTGCTCTCTGCCAACAGGACAGTGTCATCAGCATACAGCAATCTACACACTCGGATATCACCAAGACATAAACCAGCATTATCTATTTTGGCATCACGCATGCACGCATCCATAAATACACTGCTGGCCACCCAAACTGCAACACTAAAAAGAGAGCGGTGGCTGATGAGTGTACCGGCAGTGCGTACCAGAGGGCTGCGGGTGTCATATCCAATTGCGCCCCAAACCATAACGCCAGGTGACGGACCGGTATTACGATGCATAATGCAGGCGTCATACAGTCTCTCGCCGCAGCGCCGCCACACGCGGATCCGACCATCGTGGTGTTGTAGGCAGGAGCGGGATTCGTCGGAGAAGACAATGTCGTGCCATTCGGTAGTCCAGTTGCGGCGTTTAACGGCCCACTGCCGCCGGACTCGCCGGTGGTGTAACGTCAATGTATTCGGAGCAATAGGCGCCGAGCGACAAGTCCCCGCTCCTGCAGACGACGTCGAACGGTACGTGCTGACACAGGTTGTTGCGCAACACACCCGAATTTCTGCGCTAACGTAAGTGATGTGGCTGTGCAAGCCGTCAATGCTCGCCGCACAGCATACCGGTCCTCTCGTTCGGTGGTGCACCGCGGCTGCAGCAATTGCTCACGTCGGTCCTTCCGTCCATCCTGCATTCACAGAATCCATACTCGCCTCATTGTGGCTGGATGTCGTCCCACACGGGCCCCGATGTCTCGGTACGATAAGCCGCTATCACGATAAGCCATTATTCGTCCTGTGTCGAACTCCGAAATAAGCTGGAATGACTGCCGTATTCTGCGTTAATGCATCAGGAAGTTTCCCACGCACAGCTCCGGCAGCACAACGCACTTCCACTACTTATACCCTGCCTTCTGTGCACCCTTCTTATAGTGCTTCTCTGTGGCGTGCCGGGCGCACATGATTTGCATATGCCCTGCAATGCTAATCGTTTACATGTCCTTTCGCGGGCGACGCAAACTGCAAATTTCAGGCCAATGGGATGCTTCCTTCTTGGTGTTGCAGTTTGGGCGGCCAGAAGTGTATATTAAACAACCTGGGTGACATTACGCAAGCTTGCCTGACTCCTTCACCAATAGAAACCCATTTCGATAAAACACTATTCACACGCACACAAGCTCTACTGTCAGCATACATGGCGTTTACACTATTAAGCAGATTCCCAGTAACATCATATTCATTCAATATTTTCCACAGAAGCGTCCTATTTACTCGGTCATAAGCTTTCTTTAAAGCTATGAAGGTAGAAAAACTTTCTTACCAACTGCCAGATACTTTTCAATCATCATGCGTAATGCTAAATTTTGGTTAGTGCAGCCTTTACCAGGCATGAAACAATTCTGAACATCTATACTTTCACTGATATAAGACTTCGTACTTCTTCAATAACGACCTTACCAAACACTTTCCCCGGCGCACTCAGTAGGCTAATACCACGATATTTCTTGCAGTCAGTCTGATCACTATTTCCCTTATACAAGGCAACAATGATAGCATCCTTCCAATCCCGAGCGACCATTCATAACTCTCAGCACCACTGGCAAATTTCAGTTAACCAGTCAATTACAGAGTCACCAACATATTTTACAATCTCAACAGTTATGCCATCAACTCCCGGAACCTTACCATCCTGAAAAGGTTTTAGAACTTTACACATATCTTCTCTTTAGATCCCTCCTGTGCTTCCCTCGTTCACTGTGACATCATCTGCCTCTGCCTCAGAAATGCTTTTGCTTTCTTGATCTAATAACTCACAGACGTATTCATCCCATCTTGCACGTAACTCATTGGGCTCCCATATCATTTTCCCAACCCTATTCTTCACACAAATTTGTTTCCCCTATTTTTCCTGAGTCTCACAAACTTCCAGAAAGTCTTTCTCTCTTTCCAAACAGCCAATTCATGCTTTTACACCTTCTCCTTCCTATCTTTTGACTTTCTCTGGCGAACCAGCTTATCTGCTTCACGCTTCTTACAGTGGTATTCATCCACAGAAATTCTGCATTACAACATCACAAAAAAAGGTAACCTTCTTTCTCTTTACTGTTTCTTTAATCTCACTATTCCACCAACCATCACCTCTATTATTACCCACTATTGTGGTACCACAGACTTCCTCAGCAGCAGTAACAACACAGTTCTTAGAACATTCCCACTTCTTTTTTACATCCCTCTCACATGACTTCAGCTCCTTCAGTCGTTCTCTGAGTAAGTTAGCATAATGTTGATGATCCTCAGGAAGTCTTTCAATCTTTATTCTTTCCACCCTAGGCCTCTTCCTATTCCTTTTCCTCCAACCAGCATTCAGTTTCAAACGCGACATTACCAAGTAATGATCAGAGCCAACATCTGCACCTCTCATCACACGAGTGTCAACAACTAAGTGTTTCAGACGCTAATCGTAAACAACAAAATCTATGACACTCTTTTGACCAAAATTACGATTTTCCCAAGTTTATGTGTGGAAATACTTGTGGTTGAAAAACGTATTAGACACATACACAAACCATTCTCAATGCAAAGTTCAATTAACCTTTCACCATGATTAGGTTGATCTAAATATTACTTTGTACACAAGTTTTTTTTTTCTTTTTTAATTGGCCAGCCTCTTCTTTGCTGAAAATAGTAAAATAGTTTTATACAGCTGATAAGTGACTTCATTGCTTTCCTGATTATCTTGTCCAATTCCTTATCCAGTTAATATACCTTTCACATCCATCAGTAATCACATTTAACTAATTAAAATCTGAGCTATATTGTTCTTTTCCTGTAATATAGGAATATTTGTAGGAGCTATGTATTAATATTGTTATATACACTGCTGGACAACCAAAATGGAACACCAAGAAGGAAGCATCCGATTGGCCAGAAATTCGAAGCATGCGTCGCCCGCGAGAGGATATGCAAACGATTAGCATTGCAGGGCAAATTCAAATCATGTGCGCCAGGCACGACACCGAGAAGCACTATGTAAAGGATGCACAGAAGGCAGGGTTTAAGTCGTGGAAGTGTGCTGTGCTGCCGGACCTGTGTGTGGGAAGCTTCCTCATGCCTCGCCGCAGAAACCGGCAGTCATTCCAGCACGTTTCGGTGTTCGACAGAGGACGAATAGTGGCTATCGCGAGAGCGGTTTATCGTACCAAGACATCGGCGCTCTTGTGGGACGACATCCAGCAACAGTGAGACGAGTATGAATTCGGTGGGTGCAGAAGGGACGGACGGACCGACGTGAGCGATTGCTGCAGCCGCGGTGCACCACCGAACGAGAGGACCGGCATGTTGTGCGACGGGCATTCACGGCTCGCACCGCCACATCACGAACGTTAGCGCAGGAATTAGGGTGTGTTGCGCAACAACCTGTGTCAGCACGTACCGTTCGACGTCGTCTGCAGGAGCGAGGACTTGTCGCACGACGCCCATTGCTCCGATTTACCTTTTACGTTACATTGGGCCGTTGAACGCCGCACCTGGACTACGGAATGGCACGACATTGTCTTCTGCGATGAATCCCGCTTCTGCCTGCAACACGACGATGGTCGGATCCGCGTGAGGCGGCACCGTGGCGAGAGACTTACATCGCCTGCACTATGCATCGATATACCGGTCCGTCGCCTGGCCTTATGGTTTGGGGCGCAATTGCATATGACACCAGCACCCCTCTGGTACGCATCGCCGGTACATTCATCAGCCACCGCTACATCTCCGACGTTTTGGAGCCTGTAGTCCCCCCTTACCTGCAGGACCTGCCAGCGGCTACGTTTCAACAGGACCATACGCGCCTGCACGTGGTACGCATCGTGCAACAATTCTACACGGTCCACCAGGTGCCACTGCTGCCGTGGCTCGCCTGTTCTCCCGATATGTCGGCCATGGAACACGTCTGGTCGTTGATCGGCAACCGAGTGGCCCGGCAAGCACCACCCGCGGCTACGACGGATGAACTGTGGCAACGTGTGGAAAGCAGCCTGGACTGACATACCCCGAGCCCACATCCAAAGCCTCTTTCGTTCGATGCCGCTTCGGGTAGCGTCCTTTATTGCTAGCCATGGGGGCCACACGAACTATTGGTGTCTGCGTGTTATGCAAGTCGCACTCTCTTGTAAGCTCAGCAGTTTCATCGGTGTATCTGTTGTTATGTGTACAGTAAATCTCGCTTTGCTATCTCGTGTCCTTCTTATTGTTGGATTTATGGTGGCCAGCAGTGTATAATTCCCTTACTTCTGATATTGCCTGAATGGAAGATAACTCTTGTGGAGTATAAAGTTTCTTCTTTCATTTCACAGTTTAAAGTTAAGTGATTTGTGCATTCATGAAGCATGTTTGACAGAGAGAACAAATTAGATGGCGAAATTAGTAGGCAAGTGAATTCTTCATTGAAATTCATAGCTGCTTTAGTAGGTTTTCACAGGAATGATGGGTTCTCAAGAGAAGTTGGCATGACTGTGCAGGAAAGTGTATTTGTTCCTACTCTGATGTATGGCAGTGAAACCTGGGTACTACAGAAGAAGCATAGGAGTCGTTTGTGTGCTGGAGAAATGCGTTACTTACGGGTGCTGGGGGAAAAGACACGTTTTGATCGTGAGGAATGAACATGTGTTGCAAGTGTGTAACATGAAGCAACATGTTCTTAGCAAGGTGGAGACTAATATTCTTTGATGGTTTGGTCATGTTGATAGAATGAGTGATGAGGTGCTTACTAAGAAACATTTTTTAGCCCTAGTGGTAGGAAGGAAAGGCACCGGAAGCCAAGGAAGTCATAGGAGGATCAGATTCAGGGGTGTCAGCATGACAAAAAGATTATGAGTATAAAGTATAGAAGGTCTTGTGTATGTCATATGATGAATGCCAGTGAAGCCCGAATTTTGTGTCAAGATCGCCGTTAATGAGGAAGTTTGATACGGCAACAGTAAGTAAATAATCAGTTAGAAATCTATCTAGTAGTTTGTATTTCTTTGTGGAGCTAACCTCTGAATCTCGAAGAACAGCATAGTGATATGTATGTAAGTTAAAAACACATTTTAGTGCCGTGTTCTAAGAAGCTAAACTATATCTGCAAAAGTAGCAGATATGATTACTGTATTTATATCAGAAAACTATTGTTCGCAATTGGAGCAGTTACATCCATCTTGAGGACGATCAGCACTAGACAGCTCTTCACTCAAGTTTTCAAGACGATCCAGATGAAAGGGCTTGCTGAATTTGTAGGTTTTTTCATGTTGTGTAAAATGACTTTCTTTCTGGACTATTCTTTTCTGGCTGTTTCAGTGGAATATAACTTCATATCCAGAGCATTCACACTTGCATCTATAACTTCAATTATTTCATTCCCAGGAACATATGTTTTCAGATTGTCATGAACTGTTTTGTGTGAAAAGTTTCATTTTCACACTTACCAACTTCCTTTTTGTATTCAACTAAAACAAATTTCGACAAATCTTATCATGTGATGATATGGAAACATCGCAGCAAAGAGAACTTTGTAATGGATGAGCAAAATTGCCAACTGTTATGAGATTTTTTTAATACGGTTTATATACATATTGTTTTCTTATGCCTTTTTCCATAGTTAAAGACTTTACCGTTCTGCCACTAAATTGCACTGATAGAAATGACCAAATGTACATATCAGTAACGCCAACAAGAACACGAGGACAGTTAGATACTATGTAACCAACTAAGCAAATTAATGACATGCAGCAATACAACTGATCTGCAAGTTTCAGATATACCCAGATGGCCCATTTATGTTTTGGCAGAAATAACTCTAGTGCATACAAGCAGAGATTTGCATGGTATATGTTGAATACAGTAAAAATGACTGTCATAAACAAATGCTTCAAGAGTAAAACAATACAAACACTTAAGAAATTACTACCGAATATGAAATTTCGAGAGAGGTGGAGGGGTCTGGAACTTATGTTTCCACACTGTTTACAAGTGGCATTGACAGAGCATTCAGTTAGTTGTTTGCAATTATTTTTTTCTTTTTTGATAAGGTATATATTTTTATATTTAAATTACAAGCCCATGCCAATGTTATGTAAAAATGGGGAGCATGAAAAACTTTAAAAATTCATTAAAACACATAAACACAAAAATAATGCCCATTCTGTCTCACTGTCCAAGAATGTGACACTGGTACAATATTTTAGGTAAATACACAGTACATACACACATGCATATCACTACTAAACTGTTAGCTGAGATTTAGAAGTTGGTTTGGCAAACAAAGACCATTTGCCATACTAAAAGCTATGGATGGCATTACATTTTACTTGATGCTTCATACATCTTCATGTACAGCAATCTTGGCACACAACACAAGCTTCTCTGACCTCCATCACACGTCTCATATAATTACTTTTCTACTTCATATTCATAATCTTTTTATTTTGTAAGCATTCCTGAATCTTATGCTTCCATGATTTCCTTGGCCTTCCTTTACTTACCTTTCCTGCCTCTTGGACTGAATAAATTCTCTTTGCTGCCCTTCACTCATTCTTTGAAATGACCAAATTACCTCATAGCATTTATGCTTACCCTAACATTATGTTTTGCATTGCATATCTGCAATATATCAGTGTTGTTCACATAATCACAACATGTCTTGCCATTCCCCACTCTTACCCATAAGTAATACACCTCTCCAGCACACAAACGACCTGTGTCTCTTTTCTGCAGTAACCAGGTTTCACCACCACCTCACAGAATATGAAAGTGTAATTGCCCCTCTGCAGTAACCAGGTTTCACCACCACCTCACAGAATATGAAAGTGTAATTGCTCCTCTACAGTAACCAGGTTTCACCACCTCCTCACAGTATATGAAAGTGTAATTGCTCCTCTACAGTAACCAGGTTTCACCATCTCCTCACAGTACATGAAAGAGTAATTGCTCCTACGCAGTAACCAGATTTCACCAACTCCTCTTATAAGAAACCGTAATTGCTCCTTTGCAGTAACCAGGTTTCACCACCTCCTCACAGCATATGAAAGTGTAATTGCTTCTCTGCAGTAACCAGGTTTCACCACCTCCTCACAGTACAGGATGTAATTGCTCCTACTCTGAGTAGAAGGAGCAATTACACTTTCATACACAGCCATTTGGGATGTTTTAAGAACCCATCAGTCCTATAAAATCCTTCTAAGGCAACTATGACTTTCAAAGTTGATTGGTTTGCTTGCTAATTTCACCATCTAATCTGCTTTATGTGTGAAATATGCTTCTTCAATTTAAAAATTCCTTCACCTGGTCACCTCTGTACCATTTAAACCAGTGGTCTCAATCACGCGGCCCTGCGCCAATTGTTTTGCGGCCATCCCGAATGATTTCAAAATGAAAATAAATCACCTTGTTTTCAAGTATACTATAATATATTAAATATAAACCTAGTAATGCTTGGCAAAGTAATCCGCTTTATAAAAAACAAGTTTACAAAGATTAAAAATGTATGGTGATTTGAATGTTTCAAAGACATGGAAAATATTTTCACATACTCAAGTCGCCATTTTCTTTTAATGATGACAACGCACCTGAAGAACATCAGCGTGAATTAATAGACTTTCAGTGTGATTCTTTCCTAGAACAAAAATTCAGCAGCTACAATCTAACAGAGTTTTACCAGTTAGTTTCAAAGGACAAGTACGGAAACATACATAACTTAGGTGCAAAGTTCTGCCTATGTTTGGAACAACATACTCATGTGAACAGTTGTTTTCAAGAATGAACCAAGTAAAATGTCTTGAAAGGAATAGGTTAAGAGACAGTCACTTATGCGCCCTTTTAAAAGTAGCACGTTCAAACGACATTATTCCAAATATCAATAAGTTAGTGAGAGAACAGCAAGCCAAGTTTTCTTGTCAGATCATGCAATTTTTTCCGTACTATGTACTGTTCTCAGTTGGTAAAATGGAATTGTTTTAAGATATTAGTGAAAAATAATTGTTACGTAAAAGTGATTGTTTTTAGTGACTGATCGATAATTAGAAATAATATTCCACTGTAGTGCCAAGCAGTTGGTGCAGCTTTGCAAAGTTAATATTTACTTATAAGAAATTTATTAATATTCATGCGGCCCCCTAAATTCCTTCAAAACTGGAAAGCGGGCCTTCCCAGGGTCTGAATCTGAGACCACTGATTTAGACACATCTTAAGTTCAGTACTAACGGTTCCTAGCCCAGAACCCATAACTTTGTTGTTGTTTTTATTTATAATCAGTTTGAACTTCACACGAACTATGTAGATAATCCTCAAATTTTTCAGAAATGGCTTTTCTAAGAAATTGCATTTTTTATCAGTATATGCAAAAACTTTAATGTTTCACATTTTTACTATCAATAACCAGCCAATGAAGTATTTCAGGTGAAATAAAATATTATTCCTGAACAAATATATCTGAATGCAATACATACTCTTGACCCTCAACTCCCCACTTCTTATATCTTTCAGAACTTCAGAAAAAAAGTTGTAAATGTCACCAATTTTATGCAGAAGAAATGTTATGCATTTTTGTCTAAGATGTTACTGCACACATACTGTATATAGATATATTTATCATATCTTTTTATAGTAAATCTCGGGTTACACTAAGACTGAAATACTGTTCAAACTCTTTCAGATAAAAAATATGTAAATAATTAAATAAAATTAAGATTTTAGCATTTAGCCTTTTGAAATTGCCATACGTTGAAAATCATTCTGATATTTTTAGAATGGTCCAAAATGTGATTTAAAAAGAAATAGGAAAAAAACATATTTGTATTTTGTTAAATGCCTAGAGTAGAGTTGTCATTTTTTATTTTTCCAAAATACAATTTGTGGTAGTCGTAACATTTATTACATTAATTGATATGGAATCACTCATATTTCAAAGAGTTTACAATTCCAGTTTTCTACGGAATAAAGTTAATATTAAGAATTTACTGGAAAATTGTACATGCATAATTACAAGACTTACCCATTATCAGCGCCAGAAACAAAATTATCTCTGCTAGTCACACAAATATAGTCAATGGAGGCATTGAAAAATAATAATTCATCATTCAGTACATGTAATAAAAGAATTGCAAGTGAGTATTCTCAAAAACACATTAACTGTTACCGTGCAGATACCTTAGCTTCATTATCCTGCAAAAATCTTTGATATACTTGTATTACAAATGTCCATAACATAACTAAGATACAGTACAATAATGAACAAAATATTTTTTGTATAATTAAACAAAAAGGAGCTATACACCAACTGTACTAAAATAATATAACTATACTAGACATCCGAAATTTCATAGTGTAGAATAGAAATAAAAAATTTCAAGCTTTCGCACATCAACCAGATGGCTTTCTCAAGGAAGGTAGACAGCAAACTGCAAACTGAATAATAGAACGTTTCAACAATTTGAACGCGGTGACTTGACAATAACGAAGAGATTCGAACGTAATAAGGTATTCAAAGACACGGGACGTTATGCTCGTTCAGCACGCGGAATCATGGAAGGAAAATGAGGAGGTAATCACTATTTGAAGAAATTGTTCCAAATTCATGGCAACTCCAGTAAGACGCTATTATTGCACGACTCGCTGTTTGTTATGATCTCCAAAGTTTCGCGAATGGCAGTAGATTTTGCGGATGAAGTAGAAAGCGAATTTCTTTACGTCATCCCACATAGCAGCAGTGGACTTGAACTTGACTTATCTGGATAGGGCCGTGGTTTCTTTACCGCTCTTTATGTCACTTCTATGTTCGTTGACTCTAATTCTAAATGAGCATTTAGTTATTCTAATGTAGCATTGCTTGGAGCCGTCCGAGTAAAGAAGAGGAATGACATAAACACCTGCTTCATTGGAAGGAGGGGTCTTGTCATTGGTTCTCTTAAACATGGTATATAAAGACGTCTGAGACCTGATGCCAACACCGAGGTTCGTCTTTTACAGCGCGCTCTTGAGCTGATAAGAAATATTTGGTATATAGGGAATTGAGCCCAGGTAGCGTAGCAGCGACATAGAAATATCAGTATGACTGGTTCGAGTTCTCTCGATGTAGCGATGTACAAGGTTCAATGCGTATCCTGCATCAACGGCCAACTCGACGACGTTTCTCAATTCGCATTGCCTAGAAGGAACATCTGAGGAGACTGTAAAGGCTCTTCGGATTCGAGAACGGAATAAAGCTGTCTTGTAGTCAGCGGGACAGAATCAGCAGCGGAACATCAGGTTAGGTACGGATGTGGGTTTATAATATACCTGTGTGTGAAGGGGATATTCATGTAATTTACTCAGTAAAGCATCCAGATATGGCAAGGCGCCATTGTGCTCATACTCCACAGTGAAATTGATAGTAGGATGAATATCATTGATTGTATGTAGAAAAAGCGGAATGGACTCCTTTCTGTGGGGCCATATGAAGAACATGTCGTTGGCATATCTTAGCCAGGTGGAGTTATACGTCAATTTGTTGCGTGCGTCAATTCGTCGACTGCGACGATTCGTCGCGCGTCAATTCGTCGCGCGTCAATTCGTCGCGCGTCAATTCGTCGCGCGTCAATTCGTCGCGCGTCAATTCGTCGACTGCGTCAATTCGTCGACCGCGAAGATTCGTCGAGTGTCAATTCGTCGCGGACAAATTCGTCGACTACGTCAATTCGTCGCGTTTACAGATTTTGGTTACATACAAAACAAATGCAGGAAAACGTGCGATTTCGAACGTCTTCCTCCCTGATCAAATTTATAAATTTTGGACACTAGACAGGATAGGAATAATACGCTTTTTTTGGCACTAAAAATATTAGACAGCAGACGGTTTTTGGAACGGGTCAGGGCCCGGTTGGTCAGAGCGCCCCATGCAAACAAAATTCGTAAAATCTACAGTTTTCAACTCAGAACACCAAATCAGGTATCCTATCTCATGGTGCTTTAACTTAGACGGTTGTCGGTTTTTGGAACGGGTCAAGGTCCGGGGAGTCAGAGCCCCCCCCCCGACCCCCATCCACATACATACAAAATTTTCGTGAAATCTAGTTTTCATTTCAGAACCATCAAATTTGATATCAAGAAACTCTAACTTAGACGCTAGACGGTTTTTGGAAGGGGTTGGAGCCTGGGGGTCGGAGCCCCCCCCTCATAGAAAATTTCGTAAAATCTACAGTTTTCATCTTAGAACCACCAAATTTGGTATACTATCTCATGGTACTATAACATAGACAGTAGACTGATTTTAGAACGCGTCAAGGCCCGGGGGTCAGAGCACCCCACAGACAAACTTTTCTTAGAAACTACAGTTTTCAATTCAGAACCACCAAATCTGGTATACTATCTCATGGTACTTAACTTAGACGCTAGACGATTTTTGAAGGGGTTGCAGCCCGGGGGTAAGGGCCCCCCCTCATAAAAAAATTCGCAAAATCTACAGTTTTCAATTTAGAACCACCAAATTTGGTATACTATCTCATGGTACTCTAACTTAGACGGCAGACCGTTTTTGGAACGGGTCAAGACCCGGGGGTCAGAGCCCACCACATACAAAATTTTCTTAAAAATTACAGTTTTCAATTCAGAACCACCAAATCTGGTATACTATCTCATGGTACTCTAACTTAGACGCTAGACGGTTTTCTGGAAGGGGTTGGAGCCCAGGGGGTAAGAGCCCCCTCCTCATAAAAATGCCGTAAAATCTACATTTCAAAATTGTCTTTATTCTTCAAATAAAAATAGCATTTCTATGTACATGACAGTAGAATCCTGCCAATAAATACAGTGCTATATACATCAACTGGAAAGTTCCAGTGAAACGTAAAACAAAATATTGTTAAATCTGCAGTTTTCAATTTAGAACTACAAAATGTTTTATACTATCTCATAGTACTCTAACTTAGACGTTAGACCGTTTTTGGAACGGGTCAAGGCCCGGGGGTCCGAGCCCCCCCCCCCGTAATTTTTTTTGTAAAATCTACATTTCAAAATTGCCTTTATTCTTCAGTAAAATAACATTTCTATGTACATGACAATGGAATTCTGCCAATAAATACAGAGGTATATACATCAGCTGGAAAGTTCCAGTGAAATGTAAAACAAAATATTGTTAAAACCATAAAAAAAAATTATTTCGCCACGTAGGGCGAAGGAGAGGCAGACAATAAAGCACGAGCGATACAAACGAAAATGTTTACCTACAGTATTGTAGACAGGGCACGACATCATTCTATACTATGCACAAATTCCAATTAAGCATTACTACCATACTAAAGATTAAACATTAGGTACTAATTCACAGAAATGCAACAGTGATGCTACATTCAAAATTTACAACATATGTACAGAAGTATTCAGTGACAAGGGGAAATAACGCTAAATGTACTCAGAAGGGCATCTTGTTACATTATATTATACACACAGTGACTAATATTTTTAAAAAATATTCAACATAATGAAGGGGACATTGCGTGGGCAGTAAACTGTGCAGAAGGAAGAAGTATATACAACAACATAAAACCCAACATTATCGAAGAGAACATGGGAAACATGGTGAGCTATCTTCAATGGCACATTAAAACAGAAAAATCACAAATAGCGAAGCACCAAAATTAATACGTAAAAACATGATTTGTTACAGTGAACGTGGGCGACAACAAAAATCCCACTTATAGGTTGAGATGTAACTGCAAATTGTGGATATGGAACCACCCAGCCGATTGGGCCCAAGTGAATTGAAAAACGCTATCGGTGTTTGTTGAGGCAGCACGAGAGTGCTCCATTTGGAGCCGAGTGGTTAACCGTGCTAGGAAGCGTCTCCGAATGATAGCACTTGCCTCCTGAGGAGGTGGAATAAGAGCACGAAAGCGTTGTTGAAGATGGAAAGCATAGACAGTGAACTTCACAAGAAGAAAAATATAACGGCACACAGGAGGCAAGTGAGTAGGTGGATGCTTTGTTTGGAGTAGCCAAGCATATGCAAGAAATGGTAACGATCGAGCACAAATTCGATCAGCAAGACGAAATGCTGTGTTTAGGACTGGCAGGAGAACGGGGCAGAATAGGTATTGATGTTGGACGTCGCTGACTTCAGGGCAAAAGGAGCACTGAGGAAAGGTGAGAAGGGTCATGCGAAACAGTACTGATGGGGCGGGGAGACGAAGGTGAAGAAATTGCCAATGGACATTGAGTTCAAGAGGGGAGGAAAGGGCAGAGGTAGATGCTGTCCAGATGGCGGGGAGAAGAGAAGGAGGAGCAGAATGAACAGAAAGTGGAAGTGCGGGAGGGGAAAGAAGAAGCCAATAAAGAGAAGAGGAGGAGAGAGAAGTAACTAGAACCGGGGAGCTACGAATGAGGAGAAAGAACGGTAGGGAAAGAGGAGCAGAGGGGACCGAGAAGAGACCATCAGGTGAAGCGAGGAGTGGAAAGAGGCTCCAAAGCGCTGTGCGAAGAAGAAGATATTCGTTAGCAAGAGTAATGGTTGGAGATAAGAACAGGGAAGAAAGAGGTCTCCAGGTTAGATCAGAAGTTACGAGAGAACGGACAGTTATCACACCAGAGCGGATCCAATGAGGAAAGTAAAAGTAAGGGAGGTTAGGAGGGTGAATAAGAGAAGAGAAGAAGAGAGGTTCATCTAGGAGATCAAGAGTTGAAGAAGGAAATGAACGGAGAAGAGGAAGCAAACGAAAGAGAGAAAGGCCCTCTCGCAGGACAGGCGGGAGGTGTGACGGGAGAAGAGAGTATGCATCCATCTTCAGAAACAGTAGGAAGGTGAAAGATGGGTCACGGGAAGAAGCTAGAACATTCAAGGTAGTGGTAAGGGACGGAACAGTCGAAGTGGCAAGGCGAATGAAATGAATAATGCGATGTGTTTTATAAAGGAAAGCTGGATCAGGAAGCTGGATGCCACCCAAAGATTCTGGCAGATGAAGCGTGGCAGGGTTAACCCAGTGATGTGAAGACCAGATGACGGAAGTTGAGAGGCGAGTGATGGTCATCATTTGCAGTTTTCAATTCAGAACCATTAAGTATGGTATCATGAAACTGTAACTTAGACGCTAAACGGTTTTTAGAAAGGGTTGGGGCCCAGGGGTGAGAGCCCCCCCCCCCACACACACACACCTAGTACAAATTTAGTAAAATCTAGTTTTCAATTTAGAACCACCAAATCTGGTATACTATCTTATGGTACTCTAACTTAGACGCTAGACGGTTTTTGAAAGGAGTTGGAGCACAGGGGTAAGAGCCTCCCCCAATAAAAAAAAATTCGTAAAATCTAGTTTCCAATTTAGAGTCACCAAATTTGGTATACTATCTCATGGTACTCTAACTTAGACGGTCGACGGCTTTTGGAACAGATCAAGGCCCGGGGGTCAGAGCCCCCCCACCCACCTGACATACATAAATTTTTTTCGTGAAATCTAGTTTTCATTTCAGAACCATCAAATTTGGTAGGGGTCGGAGCCCCCCCCCCTCATAAAGAATTTCGTAAAATCTACAGTTTTCATCTTAGAACCACCAAATTTAGTACACTATCTCATGGTACTATAACATAGACAGTAGACCGATTTTGGAACGGGTCAAGGCCCGGGAGGTCAGAGCACCCCACATACAAAATTTTCTTAGAAACTACAGTTTTCAATTCAGAACCACCAAATCTGGTGTACTATCTCATGGTACTTAACTTAGACGCTAGACGATTGTTTGAAGGGGTTGCAGCCCGGTGGGTGAGGGCCCCCCTTATAAAAAAATTCGCAAAATCTACAGTTTTCAATTCAGAACCACCAAATCTCGTATACTATCTCATGGTACTCAAACTTAGACGCTAGACAGTTTTGGAAGGGGTTGGAGCCTGAAGGGTCAGACTCCCCTAATAATTTTTTTTCATAAAATCTACAGTTTCAATTTAGAACCACCAAATTTGGTATACTATCTCATGGTACTCTAACTTAGACAGTAGACCGTTTTGGAACTGGTCAAGGCCCGTGGGGTCAGAGCCTCCCACATGCAAAATTTTCTTAAAAATTACAGTTTTCAATTCAGAACCACCAAATCTGGTATACTATCTCATGGTACTCTAACTTAAACGCTAGACGGTTTTTTGGAAGGGGTTGGAGCCCGGGGGTAAGAGCCCCCTCCTCATAAAAATGCCGTAAAATCTACAGTTTTCAATTTAGAACCACAAAATTTGGTATACTACCTCATGGTACTCTAACTTAGACGTTAGATCGTTTTTGGAAAGGGTCAAGGCCCGGGGGTCGGACCCCCCCGTAATTTTTTTTGTAAAATCTACAGTTTTCAATTCAGAACCATTAAGTATGGTATCATGAAACTCTAACTTAGACGCTAGACGGTTTTTGGAAAGGGATGGGGCCCAGGGGCGAGAGCCCCCCTAGTACAAATTTCGTAAAATCTACATTTCAAAATTGTCTTTATTCTTCAAATAAAAATAGCATTTCTATGTACATGACAGTAGAATTCTGCCAATAAATACAGTGGTATATACAACAACTGGAAAGTTCCAGTGAAACGTAAAACAAAATATTGTTAAAATCATAAAATTATTTCGCCCCGAAGGGCGATGGAGAGGCAGACAATAAAGCACGAGCGATGCAAATGAAAATATATACTACAGTATTGGAGACAAGAAAAGACATGATGCTATACTATTCACAAATTCCAATTAAGTATTACTACCATACTCAAGATTAAATATGCACAAGGTACTAATTCACATAAAAGACCATGGGTGAGAGGGAACTAACAGGTGCAACAGTATTTAGAAATATGACAGAAATGGTAGAAACAATTAAGCACAAATACTTATTATATGCACAGAATTATGCAGTGACAAGAGAGAAATACGCTAAACGGACCCAGGAGGGCAACTTTACAAAAAAAAAACAGAAATCGACAGTTTTCAATTTGGAACCACCAAATCTGGTATACTATTTTATGATACTCTAACTTAGACGCTAGACGGTTTTGGGAGGGTTGGAACCCGGGGGGGTGAGCCCCCTCATAAAAATTTCGTAAAATCTACAGTTTTCAATTTAGAACAACCAAATTTGTATACTACTCATGGTTATATAACTTAGACGGTAGACGGTTTTTGGAAGGGGTCGGGTCCCGGGTCAAGGGAGCCGCATGCAAAATTTTCTTAAAAAGTTCCGTTTCTTACTCTTAAGAATACCCTATCTACGTTCTAAGGTGCACTTTGGCCATTTGAGGGCATTGCATCATAAACCATCAACCAACCAACTAACCAACCTACGTCTAAGTTAGGGACTGTAGATAACAATAAAGTGCCAAAATGTGCGTTTAATGGTGTATTAAAAACACAAATCTATATAGTTTAGCTTTCACTACCAACGAGCGGATTATCAGAAAGAAATATAATGTAATGTAAATAGAGAGTTCCAGATATTCAAAATTCAAAACGGTAAGAAAAAGATGATTAATGCCAATGTGAAGTCGTATGCATGCGACATCACATAGGTACATTGCATTTCTGTGTCGCGGGATTCACAGAAGAACACGCCAGATGTACGGCAGTTCTATAGATGTCTCCTAGAAGGTAAATATTCCCATTCCTTTTTCTTTCTTTTTTGTTTCGCAAAATTAAATTAACTAAATCAAAAAATTTAAAATAAGTTTACTGGAAAATTACAGGAATATATTTTTCATTCATTAACTTTCACCCGCTGAACTTGGTGATTCCACAAATAATAATATGTACTTCTCAAATAACTGGTATCCCTGCTAGTACAAATTATATTAATGATTTATTTGCGTCCAGTTCAATCTAGTATGTCCATAAGAGCGTGTGGGGCCGTATGATAAATACATTTCCACGTGTGCCTCCACGGCGGCGGAGTTATCAAGGCGCTGGCTTCTGACTACTTGTCGAGAAGGATCTTGGTTCAAATCCCAGTGAGTCATGGACGTTGTGATTGACTTCTGGCACTGGCTGTCCCCTTTCCCAGGAACCAGTGGCCCAAAATTGGGAACGTCCGATTGCTTATAGCCCACTGAATTGATCACGGTGGACGTTAAATCCCAACAAAAAAAAAAGATTGCGACGTGTCCATTGCTATTTGTTATGGACCGTACAAAAAGTATGTTTTTGATATCAACGTGTCCACTTCCATGTAGGCTGGCCATAAAATGTTAGGGAACCGTACAAAATTGCACTTTTGTTTTCACCTTGTCAGCGCTTCGGTATATGGTTGAAGTATACATATATATAGTTGGGCCATTTCAACACGTAGTTTGGTTTATACAGAAAATAAAGATAATGTTACATTTTTACTCAGCTACAACACATTAATCCCAAAGGCTATTTGTTGAAATCTTTAATCCGCCGTGCTCCTATTCACAACGTTAACATAACATGTGAAGTTATTAATGTTGCAGTTTTTCCCTGTCACAAAACTTTAGTTACAAGACCTTAGGCGTAAACGTTTTTTAGGAATTTTTAGTCCGACGTATTCATAAGGTTTCGATAACATGCCAAGGTTATGGTACTGCGTTTTGACTGAGGCACAAAAATTAATAAACAGGCCTTAAGCCTTTTTACCAGTTTCCAATCAACCGTGCTCATATACATAAAATTTTCAGAGAAAGTCAAGTTTATTGTGTTGCGCATTTACTCGAGTACAAAACTATAGACAGCCATTAACTTCCACCCGCTGAACTTGGTGATTCCTCAATTCATCCATTAACAAGTCTTTTAATTGATTGTATGCTATGGTCATATTGATAATGTTTGATGACAAGTCAGGTTAATGATGTTGCACTTATTAAAGACTTAAAAAGGTATAGAGGCTAGTAATTATTATTTGAAGTTTAAGTAAAAGTTCATTTTTAACTTGATTTGTCATTAAATCCTTATGAATATGGCATTTATTTTATTTTGTACATTTAACAAAACGTATGCATTTTTTATTGTTTTGGCATTTGTTTTATTTTGTGTTGTACTTGTTACATAGCGTTACGCATTTTTGTAGTGCTTGTGACTTGTGATTGCATTTTGAATTTTTATTTGTTTCAAATTTTGGATTACTTTTTGACATTTTATGTTTTTGACATGCTATTTTGAAAATTTTGTCTTTTTTAATTTTGCGCTGTGTTTTACATTCTTGCATCTTCGGCGGAATTACATTCTTCAAAAAATTCAAATACAAGTTAGTAAAAGGTATATTTCAATTAGTGAGAAATACGAGCACATTTTAGTAAAGGGTCGAATTATATGAAATTCCTCTTAAAAAGTCCAGCATGTTAACATTGTCTCTGTGCACCAAAGAAGTTCGAATTCCTTTTTAGCTTGCCAGCGTTTCTTTTCTGGGTGGATTTGTTGGAATCTGTGCTATCACTCTTTCGATTTTAGTCATAGTTCTCTGCTCTTTCGCAATTTCACTGATTATTTTGTACAGTCACAGTTTTTTCTCTCCCAGAATTGTATTCCAGCGTCTATCCAATCTTTCAAGTTTGTTTTGTGTTCTGGGAAAGCCAAATAAATTGCTTTCACTTACTGACCAAATTGCTGGTGGGAAAAGCGGAGGGCTTCGGCTCGGATTGTTTCTTCAGCTTCCACGAAATTTTCCAAGAACATAATTTTCCTCAAACCACTGAACTACAGAATCTGCATATTCTAGTAAAATTAATTTCACTTCTTCAAAAGCAGCTGGAATTTCATCATATGAAAAAATGCGAGTGCTTGCAAATGTCTTACTTTGAGAGCAAACTCACTGTTTTCCCTATATTCCAAGGCTATGCCAGAGGATGGATATTCCTCAGCACATTTTTTTCCGAAATGAAACCAACAACATTTGTGTGTGCTGCTTCCAAATTCCTTTTTAGCAGCATTATAACGGTAGCTATTTCAAAATCTATTATTATGCGTATATTGTGGTGCAAGCTGAATATCATAGTCTGATGCATAGTCTTGTAAATCCTAAAAAAATACTGTATAATAGTACTATATTCCTTATACTTGCTGGAAAGTAACCCGTAAACTAGTAGGACAAGTCTGTGCATCTCTGGTTTCGTTTCAACTATAGCATGAATGGTACATAATTGCCTTAAAAGGGTTGGACAAGTTTCAAATGTCCCATCCATAATCCAGAGGGGTGCTTCTTTAAGCTTTCGTAAATTATTCTCTGTTAAAAATAAAATAATTCTTTAATGTCCTAATGCGCTATCTCTGCCAATAAATTTTACACCATCTCCTCCTGTAAATTTATTGGGGCATCAATCCGTTCTGAAGTTTTAGGCTACGCAGGCATGTCTTCTCTTCGTATTCGTTTTACAACTTGCCTTAGTGCATCCACATTAGGCATTAAGCTGCATTTACTGTAGCCTTTGATGTTGTCACGGTTTGAATAATTTGTGCAGGGGCTTCGTCCGTATTCCTCGCTCGTTGTTTTATTTGCGCTCTTGCAACAGCAACATCACTTTTCTCCGGTCTTGGAGCATGATTATGTGGTTTCTCATTCCGCATCCTGTGTTGATCTCCAATAAGAATACTACTACCAAAGCCAGTACAATTTCTATAATTTATTTCAATACAGTGCCAATACCATAAATCACCTCGCACTCTGTTATGGCAAAATAAATACCCTTTCCATTTGAGCAAATCGTTTTCTTCTTGTGAATTAACTATTTATGTTGCATTCTTCATCTGCATAGTGCCTTCGGAAAACAATGCACTTTCCTTTTCCAAAATATTTAGAATGATATATTTCCACTATTATCACTTGACAACGCAAAACAAAGTTTTCAACAAGCACGTTCACTGTTCGCCAGTCAACTACGAACTGATGAGCAACCATTCAATAAAACACTCAGAATACAGACAATCACACGAAGCTTGTTCCTCCAGTTAGGGTTTAAGCGAAGTTCAAGATTTTCGTACCTGCGGTCACAAGAAGTGGTTAAGTTTAAGGATCGGCATCTTATCTTTTATTTTTCCAAAACGCAGAGGTACATGTATTTTACAGCAGGGATGCTCCAGGCGGGGATCAAGAGATGCGAAGAACCCGGGAGCCAGGTTCCGGAGGCGGCAGCAGGCGCGGACTGGGCAGCTGTACTCTGGGCCGGTAGGCGTCATGCTAATTCTCAAAAAATAAATTCTAATTTTTTGTGTTGCACCATGCGTATGAAAGAAAATTGTTATACTGAAAAGACAATTTGTTTACCCCGTAACATATTAAACGAAACGTACGTCCCTACGTGCCAAATAGTCTGTAAGCCAAACACAGTTTTTCATGCAACACCTTCCCCCGACTTTCTAAGTTCAGATCTGTCCCGTTCGACTTATTTCCTGTACCGCCCCTCTCTTTCGCTAATTGCAGTTAATTGCCGTGAAATTGGTGTTTTACGTTGGGCTGTATTGCCGTGTGTCCTGAAGACTACACTGAAAGCGGTGAACCCCAGTGGAAAAGTACTCCATCAAAAGCAACAGAAGCCCAATGCCAGAGCAAAACTTTGTTCGTTGGCATTATATCCAAGCAATTTAGGCAAAGTAGGAAGTGTTTTTTTCAACAACGACACCAGAAGAATGTCGTTAATGCTCAGGCAATTACGATACAGATGTGTCCTTAAGACTTTTCTTTCAAGACGTCCAAAGGCTGGCACTGGGGGATGGGGAGGGATACAGTACCGATTATCTTTTTTGTTGCAGTTAGAAATTCCTAAGCTCATTCTTCCTTAAAACTTTGCCTGGTTACCAGTAAGTGCTGTCTCATGCCTCAACCATTGCACAGATTTGTTGTTTTTGTTTTCATTCTTTTAGTTAACAGCGGGAAATTATGTGAACTGCGTTGTTTCAGTTGGAAATATTTTTTTACTTCAGCAACAGGGCTTCACGTATAATTGCAAAATACTTCGATAGAATAAACATAGCTTACATAAAGAGTTTCCATGAGAAAATAGATTAATAATAAGGAATATATTATAAAACCAAAAAAAGAAGTTGTGGAGCCTAAAAAGCTAGGTAGAGGGAACAAAAGGCTCTAAGAAAAAGTTCATATTTAAAGAAACCTGTAGTCGCTTAATGAGTAAGTGTTATAAATCAATACAAAATCATGTGGCTGTAATTGAAAAAAAAATATAAGCAAGTAGGCATCGTTACTTTCCACAGTTTCCCCTTTTCATCCTGTCGACATTACAACCAAGACAGAAAATAAAATAACAAAAACATAACAAAAACAACCATACAAAGTAAAATGCCCAAAACATAAAAAGAAGTAACCACACAAAATGAAATGCCCAAAACACTAAAAAAACTGCAACCACACGAAACAAAATACCCAAAACATGGTAAGAAATTCTGTTGAAAGCACAATGAAGGTATACGATAGTAGAAATATATGTTTTTAAAACTTAATACAAGTGTCAAAACTGAAATAAAAAGAAAGAAAAAAGAAATATTCCAAATTTCATTGTTACTTTAGATATTTTGACCTGTTGACATTTCCTAAATTGCACTTGCACTCGGTCAAAAAATATTACTTACAAGGACTATTTAGTAACTTTTAATCGCTGTATTCATATTTATAAGGTTTGCATAACAAATCAAGTTAATAATGTTGCGCTTTCACTTAGGCACCAAATAGTAATTATTGGCAGCTAGGCCTAGGCCTTTTAAGTAATTTTTGATAAGCGTAACACTCTTAAATTGATTTGTCATGCAAACCTCATATGATCACAGCATTATAAAAATTACTATAAATGCATATGCCTAGGTCTCGGGAGTATCTATTAATGCTTTGTGCTCGAGTAACATTTAAACAGAACTCATTTTATTTTCTATGAAAGCTACATAAATATCAGCTCGGAGGGCTGAAAACTATCAAAAAGCCCTAGGCCTAGGGTCTGCTTAATAGTTTCAACCTCAGAAAAGCGCATTGCTAAAATCTTGGACTTTTATGAAATCCCATGCCTCTCGGAATGAGAGCGATATGAAAATTGCGAATCTACGTGCTCTATTGTCGATGCTCTCTCTTGATGATCCGCAATACCCCGGCTATCTGGCGGATCTCCAAGCTTTGCTTCTTCCTCGCGCATCCGATGCAGCCTGCAGGATGCATTTCTTGCATCTCTCCCCTACAGCTGATTCTCACGATTACTTAACCGCCTTGGAATCTCAACATCGTTCTGCTACATCTTTGCGTCATCTTCGCCTCCAGGATGGTTCCATCACTTCGAACCCATCGAAGCTATGCACTTTCACCAGACAGTATTTCATCGCCAAGTACAGTGCGGTAACGCAGTCTTCATCCTCATTAGCTTCTCCTCTTCTCTCCTCTCTTCCTCAGGTCCCCTCTACTTTATCTACTTCCTTACTCTCTCCTTTCTCTCTTCGCGAACTCCGCGAGGCGTTCGCTACTCTCAATCCTCATGCCGCTCCTGGACCTGACGGCCTTCCTCTGTCCTTTTATCGTGCTTTTCTACCGTGCCTTCTGCCTTTTCTGTCTGCGTGTTTCTCGTCTGCTTTTTCCTCTCCTGCGTTACCGCCCGACTTTACTTTGGCACACATCATCCTCCTTCCTAAGAAGGGTGACCTCTTGGATCTTGGAAACTGGCGCCCTATCTCCATCCTAAACACTGACTATAAGTTCTATACAAAACTCTTATCCCGTCGCCTTAATTCTGTTCTCTCTTTCGTTATTTCTCCTGACCAGACATACACTGTGCCTGGTCGGACTATTTCCACTAACGTTTCTCTTCTCCTTCATCTTCACTTCCTCGCTCGCTCTTTTTCTGAACCTCTTGCCTTTCTCAATCTGGATCAAAAGTCCGCTTTTGATAACGTTTCTCATTTTTATCTCTCTGCTGTCCTTTCACAATTTGGCTTTCCTCCTACCTTTTCTTCCGCACTCTTGGCCCTTTATCAGGGCGCCAGTTTCCATGTTCGAGGTGCCACATTTCTAACCGCTCCAATTCCGTTTAAGCGAGGCATCCGGCAAGGATGTCCGCTCTCTGGCCAGCTATTCGCTCTCGCTTTTGAGCCTTTCCTGATAGCAGCCCGCAGATCACTCCTGGATGTCCTACCGCCGACAGTGGCTAGTACTCGTCATCATCGAATAATTTTCACCGCCTATGCTGATGATGTGACCTTTTGCGTCCGGGATGAATCTCAATTTGATCGCCTGTATTCTGTATATCAACAGTATGTTGCATTATCTGGAGCAGCGCTGAATGCCACTAAAAGTACTGGCTTATGGTGCTGGGCATGGGCTGCCCGCACCGATGCTCCTTGGGGTGCGCAGTGGACAGCCACTACACAGAAGATCCTCGGTGCGTATGTCGGATTGCCCTTGGCTTCTGCATCTGCCACCTGGACTGCTCTTCTTCCCCGGATACAACGGACTGCTGCCTACTGGAGTAAGGCCCGCCCTTTCACATCGTTCCGTCAACGAGCAGCCGTTGTTCGTCGACAACTTATCTCTCTATGCGAATACTCTTGGATGTCGACGGTTGTGCCCGTGTCACAAATGATGACCATCACTCGCCTCTCAACTTCCGTCATCTGGTCTTCACATCACTGGGTTAAACCTGCCACGCTTCATCTGCCAGCCTCTTTGGGTGGCATCCAGCTTCCTGATCCAGCTTTCCTTTATAAAACACATCGCATTATTCATTTCATTCGCCTTGCCACTTCGACTGTTCCGTCCCTTACCACTACCTTGAATGTTCTAGCTTCTTCCCGTGACCCATCTTTCACCTTCCTACTGTTTCTCAAGATGGATGCATACTCTCTTCTCCCGTCCCACCTCCCTCCTGTCCTGCGAGAGGGCCTTTCTCTCTTTCGTTCGCTTCCTCTTCTCCGTTCATTTACTTCTTCAACTCTTGATCTCCTAGATGAACCTCTCTTCTTCTCTTCTCTTATTCACCCTCCTAACCTCCCTTACTTTTACTTTCCTCATTGGATCCGCTCTGGTGTGATAACTGTCCGTTCTCTCGTAACTTCTGATCTAACCTGGAGACCTCTTTCTTCCCTGTTTCTATCTCCAACCATTACTCTTGCTAACGAATATCTTCTTCTTCGCACAGCGCTTTGGAGCCTCTTTCCACTCCTCGCTTCACCTGATGGTCTCTTCTCGGTCCCCTCTGCTCCTCTTTCCCTACCGTTCTTTCTCCTCATTCGTAGCTCCCCGGTTCTAGTTACTTCTCTCTCCTCCTCTTCTCTTTATTGGCTTCTTCTTTCCCCTTCCGCACTTCCACTTTCTGTTCATTCTGCTCCTCCTTCTCTTCTCCCCGCCATCTGGACAGCATCTACCTCTGCCCTTTCCTCCCCTCTTGAACTCAATGTCCATTGGCAATTTCTTCACCTTCGTCTCCCCGCCCCATCAGTACTGTTTCGCATGACCCTTCTCACCTCTCCGCAGTGCTCCTTTTGCCCTGAAGTCAGCGACGTCCAACATCAATACCTATTCTGCCCCGTTCTCCGGCCAGTCCTAAACACAGCATTTCGTCTTGCTGATCGAATTTGTGCTCGATCGTTACCATTTCTTGCATATGCTTGGCTACTCCAAACAAAGCATCCACCTTCTCACTTGCCTCCTGTGTGCCGTTATATTTTTCTTCTTGTGAAGTTCACTGTCTATGCTTTCCATCTTCAACAACGTTTCCCTGCTCTTATTCCACCTCCTCAGGAGGCAAGTGCTATCATTCGGAGACGCTTCCTAGTACGGTTAACCACTCGCCTCCAAATGGAGCACTCTCGTGCTGCCTCAACAAACACCGATAGCGTTTTCAATCCACTTGGGCCCAACCGGCTGGGTGGTTCCATATCCACAATTTGCAGTTACATCTCAACCTATAAGTGGGATTTTTGTTGTCGCCCACGTTCACTCTAACAAATCATGTTTTTACGTATTAATTTTGGTGCTTCGCTATTTGTGATTTTTCTGTTTTAATGTGCCATTGAAGATAGCTCACCATGTTTCCCATGTTCTCTTCGATAATGTTGGGTTTTATGTTGTTGAATATAATTCTTCCTTCTGCACAGTTTACTGCCCACGCAATGTCCCCTTCATTATGTTGAATATTTTTTTAAAATATTAGTCACTGTGTGTATAATTTAATGTAACAAGATGCCCTTCTGAGTACATTTAGCGTTATTTCCCCTTGTCACTGAATACTTCTGTACATATGTTGTAAATTTTGAATGTAGCATCACTGTTGCATTTCTGTGAATTAGTACCTAATGTTTAATCTTTAGTATGGTAGTGATGCTTAATTGGAATTTGTGCATAGTATGGAATCATGTCTTGTCCTGTCTACAATACTGTAGGTAAACATTTTCGTTTGTATCGCTCGTGCTTTATTGTCTGCCTCTCCTTCGCCCTACGTGGCGAAATAATTTTTTTTATGATTTTAACAATATTTTGTTTTACGTTTCACTGGAACTTTCCAGCTGATGTATATACCGCTGTATTTATTGGCAGAATTCCATTGTCATGTACATGGAAATGTTATTTTACTGAAGAATAAAGGCAATTTTGAAATGTAGATTTTACGAAAATTTTGACTGGGGGGAAGGTTCTAACCTCCGTGCCCCGACGCGTTCTGAAATCCGTCTATCGTCTAAGTTAGAGTACCATGATATAGTACACCAAATTTGGTGGTTCTAAATTGAAAACTGTGGATTTCACGAAATTTTTATGGGTGGGTGGGGGGGCTCTGAACCCCGGGCTCCGACTCATTACAGAAAACCGCCTACCGTCTAAGTTAGAACACCATGAGATAGTATACCAAATTTGGTGGTTCTAAATTGAAAACGGTATATTTTACGAAAAATTTGTACTGGGGGGGGGGGGGTAGGGATCTGGCCAACTGCGCAACGACCTATTTCAAAAACCGTCTCCCGTCGAAGTTAGAGTTTCATGATACCAAATTCTAAATTGAAAACTATAGATTTTACGAAAATTTTGTATGTGGGGGCTTTTAATCCCCGCGCCTTGACCTATTCCAAAAACCATCTACCGTCTAAGTTAGAATACCATGAGATAGTATACCAAATTTGGTGGTTCTAAATTGAAAACTGTAGAATTTACGAAAAGTTTGTATATGGGGGTGGCTCTGACCCCCCTGGCTCCAACCGCTTCCAAAAACAGTCTACAGTCTAAGTTAGAATTTCGTGAGATAATATACCAAATTAGGTGGTTCTAAATTGAAAACTCTAGTTTTTACGAAAACATTTTATGGTTGGTGGGGCTCTGACCAACCGGGCCTCTGATCCGTTCCAAAAACCGTCTACCGTCTAAGTTAGAGCACCATGAGATAATATACCAAATTTGGTGGTTTTAAATTGAAAACTCTAGTTTTTACGAAAAAAATTTTTGGGTGGGGAGCTCTGACCAACCGGGCCTCTGACCCGTTCCAAAAACCGTCTACCGTCTAAGTTAGAGTACCATGATTTAGTATACCAAATTCGGTGGTTCTAAATTGAAAACTGTATATTTCACGAAATTTTTTATGGATGGGGGAGGCTCTGAACCGGTGTTACGTCAATTCGTCGCGTGCGTCAATTCGTCGACTACGTCAATTCGTGGCCTGCGTCAATTCGTCGCGCGTTTACAGATTTTGGTTACATACAAAACGAATGCAGGAAACCGTACGATTTCGAACGTCTTGCTCCCTGATCAAATTTATAAAGTTTGGACACGCAGACAGGATAGGAATATTACGTTTTTCTTTGGCACTAAAAATATTAGACGGTAAACGGTTTTTGGAACGGGGCAGGGCCCGGTTGGTAAGAGCCCCCATATACAAAATTTTATAAAATCTACAGTTTTCAATTCAGAACCACCAAATCTGGTATACTATCTCGTGGTATTCTAACTTAGACTGTAGACGGTTTGGGGAAGCGGTTGGAGTGGGTGGGGAGGTAGAGCCCCCCCCTACAGAATTGCCGTAAAATATAGCTTTCAATTTAGAACTACGAAATTTGGTATATTATCTCATGGTACTCTAACTTAGACGGTAGACGATTTTTGGAACGGGTCCGGGGCCCGGTTGGTCAGAGCCCCCATACACAAAATATTCGTAAGATCTACAGTTTTCAATTCAGAACCACCAAATCAGGTATCCTATCTCATAGTACTCTAACTTAGACGGTTGTCGGTTTTTGAAACGGGTCAAGGACCGGGGAGTCAGAGCCCCCACCCCTCCTACATAATTTTTTTTCGTAAAATCTAGTTTTCATTTCAGAACCATCAAATTTGGTATCATGAAACTCTACCTTAGACGCTAGACGGTTTTTGGAAGGGGTTGGAGCCCGCGGGGTCGGGCCCCCCTCATAAAAAATTTCGTAAAATCTACAGTTTTCATCTTAGAATCACAAAATTTGGTATACTATCTTATAGTACTCTAATTTAGACGGCAGACTGTTTTTGGAACGGGTCAAGGCCCGGGGGTCAGAGCCGCCCACATACAAAATTTTCTTAAAAACTACAGTTTTCAATTCAGAACCACCTAATCTGTTATACTATCTCATGGGACTCTAACTTAGACGCTAGACGGTTTTTGGCAGGGGTTGGAGCCCGCGGGGTCTGCCCCCCTCCCCTCATAAAAAAATTCGTAAAATCTACAGTTTTCATCTTAGAACCACCAAATTTGGTATACTATCTTATGGTACTCTAACTTAGTCGGCAGACCGTTTTTGGAACGGGTCAAGGCCCGGGGGTCAGAGCCCCCCAGATACAAAATTTTCTTAAAAACTACAGTTTTCAATTCAGAACCATCTAATCTGGTATACTATCTCATGGTGTTCACAAAGTATTTATTCAAGGAATGTACATGAGACGAGCAAGAGAAAAACGTCTCAAAAAAAAAACAGTGACACATGAATGCACTATTTACAGATGACAGTAGATACCTATTTACAATATATACATGACATTTAGATGTAAACAAATCTTGAGGAGATCGTACACACTAGGTTGAGCAGATATGGCAAGGGTTCAGGTAGAGCAGCACAGAGTAAAATGTTATAATATAGTCTTATGAGCACTAACTGTACTGTGCAGCGAAGGTGGAGTCCCAACAACCCTGAGGCCTCTGGGGACCATGGAGAGAAGAAGCTGGATTCACTTGAAGACGCAACGGCACCGTTATGAAAACAAGATAAGTACATTTACATGAAACGAGCAAAAGTAGAATGACCGATAATTGTGACATAGAAATGGGATATGTACAGATGACTGTAGAAACAAAGAGACATTATAGTTGCATGACATTCAGATGGAAGTAGATGTTCAGGAATCTCGTGGAGATAAGACACACCTTGATGAGCAGGTGTGACGAAGGTTCGGATAAAGAGTCACTGAGTTAACTGTTAAATAGTCATACAAGCACCAACTGTAAGATGCAATGAAGTCGGTGTCCCAGCGAACCATGGGGCCGCTGGGGACCATGTAGAGAAGAAGCTGGGTTCACTTTGTCGAGCAACGGCGGTGTGGTACTCAAGGCGTAATCGAGAAAGGAGACATTCCCGAAAAAACTGAGCAACGCGGCACTTGCGTGAAGTACCGTAGGAGGCACCTCCCGAGCACGACACTGTTGATGATAGACGTATATAACGTGTTTCACTAGCACAAAAATGTAGGTGCAGACTACAGGGAGTCTGGTTGGAGGCACAAGGTTGAGCAACAGCGTTCGGTAAGCACTGAAGGAAAGATCAGTTGTACAGGATCTTTGCGCAATCGAAAAAACAAGATTCAGCATTGGTAGCAGTATAGTGCAATATTGATAGACATGACTCACATCTGCCTCTCCGGCGCAGAAAGGGCAGAGTGGGGAGGAAAGAAGGGTCATCCGGTGCAAGATTGAGGGTACGGGAAGCCGGTTATGTAAGAAGAACCAGTGGGTGTTGATCTCTGGGGGTGTAGATAGAGGAGAGATTGTGGCAGACCACACAGCAGAGAGAGCGGAAGACGGGATATCAGGGATAGGTGTAGGCGTAGAAGAGCGGGAGAGAGAGAGAAATCTGTAAAGAGCGGATGTGGAGAAGGAGAAAATCGGAAGATTGATGCCGTGAGCCGACAACAAAAAGGGGAGGGGGAGAGACGCAGATAGAACGGGAACGAGACCGGCGGGGGAAGCAAGATCGGGAAAGAGAGAAATAAGGGATGAGAGTAAGGAGGTGTGAACCTGAAGAGCATGGGGTAGAGCACGAATAGCAGGAGGAAAGTCCGAGAAGGAGCGCCAAAGAAAATCAGGGGTGACAAGGTCTCGGACTGTGACTACTCCGGCGCGGAGCCAGGGAGGTGTGGAGGATGAATGACGGAATAGAAAAATAGAGGTTCTGAGAGTAGTTCGGAGGTTGTAGCTGGTGGAGAGCGAGACAGAGGGAAAGAGCGAAGCAAGGTGATAGCCTCCCGATAGACAGGAGGTAAGTTGGAAAGGAGCGGGCAGTGATCCATTAATAGATAGGAAAGAAAAGTAAGGTGGGGATTACGCGGGGAGACAGTGACGTCCCGGGTTGTCTCCGCAGACAAAACAGGTGAAGCAAGAAGGGGAAGAAATGCAGACACTCGGAATGCCTGATAGTATAACCGCACGTCAAGCAGTCCAATACCGCCATTCTGAGGAGACAAGCTGAGAAGTGAAGCGTTAACCCAATGATGACCAGCCCACACGATATTGGTTTGGCACTGGGTGATTGCAAGAAGACGATAGACAGGTTGTTTGGACGCAAGCCAAGAGAACGTGCACATGGATAACAAATATGTTCGAGTGATCTGGGCACGCTGGTACAGAGAAGTGCAGAACTGTGCTTGTCTCCAGTTGGCAGCCGTACGCAGCAGGCGGGGGTGCAGTGCATTCCACGTTATCGTCGAGGCTGTAGGAGGTTTGCCCAGGTGCACTCCTAGAAAACGCTGTGAGGATGTGGACCATTCGGCTTCCCATGGAGAGTCGGTTCGACTAGCCCACGACCCACACCACAAGCCAGTGCTTTTTGACTCGTTTAGCGTGGCACTAGAACAAGAGGCATACCGAGCGTAGAGGTGGCGAAGTTTGCAGAATTGTGCATCTTGTCGAACACAAAAAGTCGCGTCATCAGCATAGGCAACATAGGTGACAATATGATGGCGAGTGCTGGCGACCACTGGAGGCAGAGAAGCATAGAAGGATCTGTGAACGGAACGGAAAAAAGGTTCGATCGCAAGAGCAAAGAGCTGTCCGGACAAGGGGCAGCCTTGCCGGACGCCGCGACGGAAAGGAATTGGCACTGTGAGAAGGGTGGGCAACCTGACGTGGAAAGTGGCGTCCTGATAGAGGGAGAGGAGAACAGAAACAAAAGGAGGTGGAAACCCGAAACTATAAAGTGTAGACGAGAGGTAAGCGTGAGAAATATTATCAAAGGCGGATTGTTGATCGAGAGACAGCAGAGCAAGAGGTTCAGCGCGAGATCGAGCGAGATGGATTAGGTCACTGAGAAGTTGAATGTTATGCGAGATGGAGCGCCCTGGGACAGTGTAGGTCTGGGTAGAGGACAGGATGTGGGGGAGGATTGGATTAATACGGCGCGAGAGTAGTTTAGAATAAAGCTTGTAATCAAGATTCAGAAGTGAGATGGGACGCCAGTTCCCCAAGTCTAGGAGATCACCCTTCTTGGGGAAGAGGACTATATGGGCAATTGTGAAACTCCTCGGAAGGGTGGATAGGTGGAAAGCAGCGGAGAAAACACTAAGCAGAAAAGGGAGGAGGGCTAGGAGGAAAGCTTTGTAGAAACAGAAAGGAAGTCCATCTGGGCCAGGTGCAGCCTTGGAGTTTAGAGAAGAAAACGTCTCGGAAATCTCTGTTAGCGTGGGAGGCCGGAGGAGAGAATCAGAAAAATAAGAGGGAACTTGAGGTAAAGCAGAGTGTAGACCAGATAAGGCAGTGCTAGAAGGAGGAGGAGTCTCACAAAACTTCAATGTAAAATAGCTGCGGGCAACAGAGCAAAGAGTAACTGGGTCTGAGGATACCTCGCCGGTAGAGAGGCGGAGATGGCGAATTGAAGCAGAGGCATGACGCTTCGATTCAAGGTTGGAAAGAAGCTCATAAGTGCAAGCATCAGGCGCGAGATGCTGTAATCTCAGCCGCCGAATGACCTGTTGCGCAAGTGGGACTAGGAGAGAATTCAGTTCAGCCTTATACACAGCAAAAAGAGGGTCAGCCATATTTATAAGGGAAAGCATCGTACGGATGTGATCCAAACGCATCCTCTGTAGCGTCGTGATCGTAAAAGCCTGATTTCGCACATGAAGCAAGAGGCGATGTTTTACCTCCAGCCAGAAAGTCAGGGCACACGGCGCAGACTGCAGTTGCGTGCGCCATTCGGAGAGGAAATGGCGGACTGAAGAGCAAAAACCGGCGTCATCTAAAAGAGCTGCATCAAATGTCCACGGCCGGGTTGTCCTGTGCTGTGCATGAGTGTGGAACACTGTGAGAGTGATGGCACAATGGTCGGACGACGCAGTGGGCTGGCAACAGGATGCAGAGATCGCTGGAAGAAGTATGGGCGTGGTATAAAATCTGTCAAGTCTGGCCGTGGCCGGGTTTATTGCACCAGCTGCACGCCAGGTATGGGAGGGTGTAGTCGGATATAAGTGTCGATGGACATCTATGAGTGAGAAATCAAAAACGAGGGACTGTAGCTGCTGTACAAGGTCTGCACGATGTTCGCGTGAAGGCGGGGAACGATCAAGTTGAGGGTGTAGAGTACAATTAAAGTCGCCACCAACGAGAACTCGGTCGGTGGCAGGTATACCAGAGAGAGCACCGCGAAAGCACAGAAAAAGCTCCGACACATAAGTGGAGGTGTTTGGCACGTAGATGTTAAAGATATGAAACCTCTCCGTTTGAATAGTGAACGTGACTTGTTGTAAGAGATCACGAAAGAGATTTTTGACAGAGAATAGAGTCATCGTAGAGCGAAAAGTCGAGCGTACCCCGACGGCAATACCACCATATGATGAACAGCTGAATGCATGGTGGAAAGCAAAATTCCATGATCGCCAACGGGTAAACAAAGTGGTAGGATGACAGTTCGTCTCTTGTAAAAGTAGCACGTCCGCACTCAGTGGGGAAAGGTCCTCATAGGCTAAGGCGTTCGCAAGTGGTGTCGCAAAACCGCGACAATTAAGTGACGTGACCTTGAACTTTTAGGTCCGTCGGCGGATGCAAGATGTGTTGACTTGCAGTAGCGAGAACATGTAGGCGCTGGATAAAACCCAGACCCCACGGAATGTCATCGACGTTCCGCCGAAGAGTGTGCAAAAGAGAATCAAGTTGACTGAGAACCCGAGGTAGGGCAGCTTCATACTTTAGTAGAAAAGCACGGGCAGTGGCCGTGCTGGTGGGACTCACTAAATATTCAAGAAGATCGACGTAAGGCAGCGGCTCAGCGGGGAAAGCATTCTCTTGAAGGAGATTAGTTAAGTCCTCTAACGAGGGAGAAACATCCTCCGTCTCTGGTTCAGTCCAGGCTTGTACTTGAGAAGACGAAATGCCACGTCGAGAGAAGATTGCGCGAGTAACCGGGCGATTAGACCGCCTAGTGAACAAGTGCGGGGATGAGGACGTTTTAGACTTCTTCAACTTCTTCCGTGAGGAGACACTGCGTTTGCCAAAAATCGTGGAGGAACCAGCTGGTATAGAAGTTTCTGTGCTGGAAAGGGTTTCGGCTGCTGGATCTGCAGCGCCAACGGTAAACACCGACGACATAGCAGCAGGTAAATCCGTAGGAGCAGAAAGTATACGCTGCGGGGGTGCCGTAGGAAGCGTGGGAAAATTCCGATCCGTAACTGAAAGTGAGTCTGCCAAAGACGTTTGTCGACCAACGTCTGTAGGCCGACGTCGGGAAGATCTGTGTCCTGCAACCTTCCACTCGTGTGGAGACGTTGACACAGCAGTAACAGGAGGGACAGAAGGTGCCACAGCACTTGGCACGGTTATGGAAACAGCACGAGTGCAATTGGCTCGCACATGACTCTCACTTTGAGAAAGAGTGCAATGCTGAGAAGTGATGATCTCGATACGACGTCGCTGTTGCCCACAGCGCACGTGAAGGACAGTTGGACAGGCCTGAAGATGAGTATCGGACGGAAAGAGCACACCAGCGGTGCGACGGAAGCCACGAATGGCTTTGTCTTCGGGGTCTCTGGGTGCCGCCGAGAGGGTTGTTATGGGACCGACTACTCGGCCGAACTTACTGAGTAACGTGCAAAGAATTGTATCAGAAACCTCTGGCGGGACAGGGTAGAAAGTCACCTGCTCGGGGCGGTGCGCGACTGGTTGTGGTAGTAGATGTACATCATTAATGGTCAGTCCTGCTGTCAAGACAAGGTCTGCATGTTCCTTTTTCTTGAAGTAAACCAGCACTGATCGTGGTTTTCGGGCAACATAATCTATTGCATCCTCCGGTAAAATGGATTTAAGAGCTCGGCTATAGAGCTGAAGCTTTGTATCCGGCAGCGCATCAAAACATACGCCGAGTTCCATCGTTGATTGTAGTTGACGGCCAGCTGGTGAGTCTTCGGGAATATCTATCGTTGCTGTGGATCCCACGACATGAAGATACGAATCGGGAAGGAGAGTATCAGACGATAGGAGTGACGTAGAGCCACTAGACATGGCAGTCGCATATGATGGAGAAACAGTACTTTTACTAGATGTAGAGGGCGAAACTCCAGCTGTTATAGCGGAATCTGGTAGTTGAGATGAAGTGGTGGCCGTAGAAGCGACGGCACCCGACACCTCCATAGCATCCGCGACAGGGACAGAGAGTAGACCTGTAACGGCAGCACCCTCAGTGTGAAGGCAGGCCGTAGGCGCAGGCAAGGCAGAGGAACTCATGACGTCAGTAAGGCAGTTAGAGATCTCTGCGACCAACGAAGCTGTGTCAGCAGCTGGGTTGGAAGAAGAGGAGGAAGATGGCTTCTCTTCTAAGATAAGGGCGTGAGCTTCACCCTTATCTAATGCCGCCATGTCAACGGCGAGGCTTACCGAAGAACAAGACCAACTCGTTCGAAAAATATAACTAACGATAAAGAATAAAGTAATTCACTCACCAGCTCGTGAGACAAACGAAACGAAAGCACTGATCTTCAACTAGAAGATGCACTCGAAAAGAAAAAGTACACCACTCGATTAACTACTCGAAAGCACGTAAAAGACAGAGCTCAAAAAACACACATCACATCACTATCTCATGGTACTCTAACTTAGACGCTAGACGGTTTTTGGAAGGGGTTGGAGCCCGGGGGATCAGACCCCCTCCGAATAATTTTTTTTTCGTAAAATCTACAGTTTTCAATTTAGAACCACCAAATCTGGTATACTATCTCGTAGTATTCTAACTTAGACTGTCGACGGTTTTGGGAAGCGGTTGGAGACGGGGGGGGGGGGCTACGAAATCGCCGTAAAATATAGTTTTCAATTTAGAACTACGAAATTTGGTATATTATCTCATGGTACTCAAACTTAGACGGTAGAGGATTTTTCGAACGGGTCAGGGGCCCGGTTGGTCAGAGCCCCCATACACAAAATATTCGTATGATCAAGTTTTCAATCCAGAACCACCAAATCAGGTATCCTATCTCATAGTACTCTAACTTAGACGGTTGTCGGTTTCTGGAACGGGTCAAGGCCCGGGGAGTCAGAGCCCCCCCCCCATAATTTTTTTTCGTAAAATCTAGTTTTCATTTCAGAACCATCAAATTTGGTATCATGAAACTCTAACTTAGACGCTGGACGGTTTTTGGAAGGTGTTGAAGCCCGCGGGGTCGGAGCCCCCCCCCGCATAAAAAATTTCGTAAAATCTACAGTTTTCATCTTAGAACCACCAAATTTGGTATACTATCTTACGGTACTCTAACTTAGACGGTAGACCGTTTTTGGAACAGGTCAAGGCCCGGAGGGTCAGAGCACCCCACATACAAAATTTTCTTAAAAATTACAGTTTTCAATTCAGAACCACCTAATCTGGTGTACTACTATATCATGGTACTCTAACTTAGACGCTAGACGGTTTTTGGAAGGGTTGGAGCCCGGGGGTCTCCCCCCCCTCTCATAAAAAATTTCGTAAAATCTACAGTTTTCATCTTAGAACCACCAAATTTGGTATACTATCTTATGGTACTCTAACTTAGTCGGCAGAACGTTTTTGGAACGGGTCAAGGCCCGGGGGTCAGAGCCCCCCACATACAAAATTTTCTTAAAAACTACAGTTTTCAATTCAGAACCACCTAATCTGGTATACTCCCTCATGGTACTCTAACTTAGACGCTAGACGGTTTTTGGAAGGTGTTGGAGATCGGGGGTCAGACCGCCCCCAATAAAAACTTTTTCGTAAAATCTACAGTTTTCAATTTAGAACCACCAAATTTGGTATACTATCTCATGGTACTCCAACTTAGACGACAGACCGTTTTTGGAACGGGTAAAGGCCCGGGGGTCACAGCCCCCCACATACAAAATTCTCTTAAAAACTACAGTTTTCAATTCAGAACCACCAAATCTGGTATACTATCTCATGGTACTCTAACTTAGACGCTAGACGGTTTTTGGAAGGGGTTGGAGCCCGCGGGGTCTGCCCCCCCTCATGAAAAATTTCGTAAAATCTACAGTTTTCATGTTATAATCACCAAATTTGGTATTCTATCTTATGGTACTCTAACTTAGACGGCAGACCGTTTTTGGAACGGGTCAAGGCCCGGGGGTCAGAGCCCCCACATACAAAATTTTCTTAAACACTGCAGTTTTCAATTCAGAACCACCTAACCAGGTATACTATCTCATGGTACTCTAACTTAGACGCTAGACGGTTTTTGGAAGGGGTTGGAGCCCGGGGGGTCTGACCCCCTTCGAATATTTTTATTTGTAAAATCTACAGTTTTCAATTTAGATCCACCAAATTTGGTATACCATTTCATGGTACTCTAACTTAGACGGTAGACGGTTTTTCGAATAAGTCAAGGCGCGGGGGGGGTAAGAGCCCCCACATACAAAATTTTCGTAAAATCTATAGTTTTCACATTAGAACCACCAAATTTGGTATCATGAAACTGTAACTTAGACGGGAGGCGGTTTTTGGAACGGATGGGGGCCCGGGAGGTAAGAGCACCCCCTCCCCCCAAAGAATTTTCGTAAAATATACCGTTTCTAACTTAGAACCACCAAATTTTGTGTACTATCTTATGGTACTCTAACATAGACGGTAGACGGTTTTGGGAACGGGTCGGGCACGGGGTAAGAGCCCCCCCCCCCATAAAATTTTTTCGTAAAAACTAGAGCTTTCAATTTAGAACCACTAAATTTGGTATACTATCTCATGGTACTCTAACTTAGACGGTAGATGGTTTTCTGGAAAGGGTCGGAGCCCGGGGTTCAGAGCCCCTCCCCCATTAAGAATTTCTTGAAATCTACAGTTTTCAATTTAGAACCACCAAATTTGGTATACTATCTCATGGTACTCTAACTTAGATGGTAGACGGTTTTGGGAACTGGTCAGGCACGGGGTCAGAGCCTTCCCTATAAAAAAATTTCGTAAAATCTACAGTTTTCAATTTAAAACCACCAAATTTGGTATACTATGTCATAGTGTTCTAACTGAGAATGCAGGCGGTTTTTGGAAACGGTTGGAGCCAGCGGTTCAGAGGTGTGCCAATTTTTGTAAAACCTACAGTGTCGAATTTAGAGCGAACAAATTTAGTGCACTACCTCATTGTATTCTAACTTAGACCGCAGACGGAAAGGGTCGGTGCCCGGTGTGAAGGGGGCCCATTCAAAATTTTCGTAAAAATTACAATTTTTACTCTTAAGAACTGCCTCCCAATACAGCACTCCATTACCCCACCTACGGTCTAGGTTAGAGGCCGTAGATAACAATAAAGTGAAAAAATATCCGGTTCATGGTGTATTAAAAACGCAAATTAATAAACGTTAGCTTTCATCACCAACGGTTGCCTTATCAGGCAGAAATACGAAGTAATGTAAATAATGTAAATTCTTTTTTGTTTCGTATAATTAAATTAACTAAATTAAGAGATTTAAAATATGTTTCCTGGAAATTTACGGAAATAGATTTTCCATTCATTAACTTTCACCCGCTGAACTTGGTGATTTTAGAAATAGTAATATTTACCTGGGAAGTACCGGGTACCCCTGCTAGTAAGAACTAAAGATAATGTTACACTTTTAGTCAGGTACAAAACAATAATTAGAAAGCCTTAGGACTGGGCCTGTTTAGCAATTTTCAGTGTGCCGTGTTAATTTTCATATTGTTTTCATAGAAGTCCAAGATTTTAGCAATGCGCTTTTCTGAGGGTGGAACTGTTAAGCAGACCCTAGGCCTAGAGATTTTTGGTAGTTTTCAGTCCTCCGAGCTGATATTTATGTAGTTTTCATAGAAAGTAAAATGAATTCTGTTTAAATGTTACTCGACCACAAAGCATTAATAGATACGCCCGAGACCTAGGCATATGCATTTATAGTAATTTTTATAATGCTGTGATCATATGAGGTTTGCATGACAAATCAATTTAAGAGTGTTACGGTTATCAAAAATTACTTAAAAGGCCTAGGCCTAGCGGCCAATAATTACTATTTGGTGCCTAAGTGAAAGCGCAACATTATTAACTTGATTTGTTATGCAAACCTTATAAATACGACCACAGCGATTAAAAGTTACTAAAGAGTCCTTGTAAGTAATATTTTTTGACCGAGTGCAAGTACAATTTACGAAATGTCAACAGGTCAAAATATCTAAAGTAACAATGAAATTTGGAATATTTCTTTTTTCTTTCTTTTTATTTCAGTTTTGACACTTGTATTAAGTTTTAAAAACATATATTTCTACTATCGTATACCTTCATTGTGCTTTCAACAGAATTTCTTACCATGTTTTGGGTATTTTGTTTCGTGTGGTTGCAGTTTTTTTAATGTTTTGGGCATTTTATTTTGTGTGGTTACTTCTTTTTATGTTTTGGGCATTTTACTTTGTATGGGTGTTTTTGTTATGTTTTTGTTATTTTCTTTTCTGTGGTGGTTGTAATGTCGACAGGATGAAAAGGGGAAACTGTGGACAGTCACGATTCCTACTTGCTTATAATTTTTTTTTCAAATACAGCACATGATTTTGTTTTGAGTTATACCACTTACTCATAAGCGACTACAGGTTTCTTTAAATATGAACTTTTTTCTTAGAGCCTTTTGTTTCCTCTACCTAGCATTTTCGGCTCCGCAATTTCTTTTTTTGGTTTTAGAATATTTTCCTTATTATTAATCTATTTTCTCATGCAAACTCTTTATGTAAGGTATGTTTGTTCTATCGAAGTATTTTGCAATTATACGTGAAGCCCTGTTGCTGAAGTAAAAAAAATATTTCCAACTGAAACAACGCAGTTCAGATATTTTTCCGCTGTTAACTCAAAGAATGAAAACAAAAACAACAAATCTGTGCAATGGTTGAGGCATGAGACAGTACTTACTGGTAACCAGGCAAAGTTTTAAGGAAAAATCAGCTTAAGAAATTCTAACTGCAACAAAAAAGAGCATCCGCACTGTATCCCTCCCCATCCCCTAGTGCAGGCCTTTGGACGTCTTGAAAGAGAAGTCTTAAGGACACATCTGTATCGTAATTGCCTGAGCATTCGCGTCAATCTTCTGGTGTCTTAGTAGAAAAACACAATTCCTACTTCGCCTAAATTGCTTGGATGTAATGCCAACGAACAAAGTTTTGCTCTCGAATTGGATTTCTGTTGCTTTTGATGGAATACTTTTCTCCCGGGGTTCACCGCTTTTACTATAGTCTTCAAGACAGACGGCAATACACCCCCACGTAAAACACCTATTTCACGGCAATTAACTGCAATTAGCGAAAGAGAGGGGCGGTACAGGAAATAAGTCGAACGAGACAGATCTGAACTTAGAAAGTCGGGGGAAGGTGTTACATGAAAAACTGTGTTTGGCTTACAGATCATTTGGCACGTAGGGACGTAGGTTTCATTTAATATGTTACGGGGTAAACAAATTGTCTTTTCATTATAACAATTTTCTTTCATACGCATGGTGCAACACAAAAAATTAGAATTTATTTTTGAGAATTAGCATGACGCCTACCGGCCCAGAGTACAGCTGCCCAGTCCGCGCCTGCTGCCGCCTCCGGAACCTGGCTCCCGGGTTCTTCGCATCTGTTGATCCCCCGCCTGGAGCGTCCCAGCTGTAAAATACATGTACCTCTGCGTTTCGGAAAAACAAAAGATAAGATGCCGATCCTTAAAATTAACCACTTCTTGTGACCGCAGGTACGAAAATCTTGAACTTCGCTTAAACTCTAACTGGAGGAACAAGCTTCACGTGATTGTCTGTATTCTGATTGTTTTATTGAATGGTAGCTCATTAGTTCGTAGTAGACTGGAGAACAGAGAACGTGCTTGTTGAAACCTTTGTTGTGCGTTGTCAAGTGATAATAGTGGAAATATATCATTCTAAATATTTTGGAAAGAGAAAGTGCACTGTTTTCCGAAGGCACTATGCAGATGAAGAATACAACATAAATAGTTAAATCACAAAAAGAAAATGATTTGCTCAAATGGAAAGGGTATTTATTTTGCCATAACAGAGTGCGAGGTGATTTACGGTATTGTCACTGTATTGAAAGAAATTATGGAAATTGTACTGGCTTTGCTAGCACTATTCTTATTGGAGATGAACACAGGATGCGCAATGAGAAACCACATATTCATGTTCCAAGACCGGAGAAAAGTGATGTTGCTGTTGCAGGAGCGCAAATAAAAGAACGAGCGAGAAATACGGACGAAGCCCCTGCACAAATTATTTAAACCGTGACAACATCAATGGCTACAGTAAATGCAGCTTACATGCCTAATATGGATGCACTACGGCAAGTTGTAAAAAAGAGAAGACATGCCAAGACATGCCTGCGGAGCCTACGACTTCAGAACGGATCGATGCCCCAATAAATTTACAGGAGAAGATTGTGCAAAATTTCTTGGCAGAGATAGCGCATTTGGACATCAAAGCATTATTTTATTTTTAAGAGAATAATTTAAGAAAGCTTAAAGAAGCACCCCTCTGGATTATGGATGGGACATTTGAAACTTGTCCAACTCTTTTTAGGCAATTATGTTCCATTCATGCTATGGTTGAAACAAATCCAGAGATTTGTCCCAGTAGTTTATGGGTTACTTTCCAGCAAGTATAAAGAATATAATACTATTATACAGTATTTTTGCAGGATTTACAAGACTATGCATCAGACTATGATATTCAGCTTGCACCACAATATACGCATAATAATAGATTTTGAAATAGCTACCGTTATAATGCTGCTGAAAAGGAATTTGGAAGCAGCACACACAAATGTTGTTGGTTTCATCTCGGAAAAAAATGTGCTGAGGAATATCCATCCTCTGGCATAGCCTTGGAATATAGGGAAAACAGTGAGTTTGCTCTCAAAGTAAGACATTTGCAAGCACTCGCATTTTTCATCTGATGAAATTCCAGCTGCTTTTGAAGAAGTGAAATAAATTTTACTAGAATATGCAGATTCTGTAGTTCAGTGGTTTGAGGAAAATTATGTTCGTGGAAAATTTTGTGGTAGCAGAAGAAACAATTCGAGCAGAAGCCCTCCGCTGTTCCCGCCAACAATTTGGTCAGTAAGTGAAAACAATTTATTTGGCTTTCCCAGAACACAAAACGAACTTGAAAGATTAGACAGACGCTGGAATACAATTCTGGGAGCGAAAAAACTGTGACTGTACGAAATAATCAGTGAAATTGCGAAAGAGCAGAGAACAACTATGGCTAAAATCCAAAGAGTGATAGCACAGATTCCAACAAATTCACCCAGAAGAGAAACGCTGGCAAGATAAAAAGGAATTCGAACTTCTTTGGTGCACAGAGACAATGTTAACATGCTGGACTTTTTAAGAGGAATTTCATATAATTCTACCCTTTACTAAAATGTGCTGGTATTTCTCACTAATTGAATTACACCTTTTACTAACTTGTAATTGAATTTTTCAAGAATGTTATTCCGCCGAAGATGCAAGAATGTAAAACACAACGCAAAATTAAAAAAGACAAAATTTTCAAAATAGCATGTCAAAAACATAAAATGTCAAAAAGTAATCCAAAATGTGAAACAAATAAAAATTCAAAATGCAATCACAAGTCACAAGCATTACAAAAATGCGAAACGCTATATAACAAGTACAACACAAAATAAAACAAATGCCAAAAAAAAATGCATACGCTTTGTAAAATGTACAAAATAAAGTAAATGCCATATCCATAAGGATTTCATGACGAGTCAAGTTAAAAATGAGCTTTTACTTAGACTTCAAATAATAATGACTAGCCTCTACACCTTTTTAAGTCTTTAATAAGCCCAACATCATTAACCTGACTTGTCATCAAACATTATCAATATGACCATAGCATACAATCACTTAAAAGACTTGTTAATGGATGAATTGAGGAATCACCAAGTTCAGCGGGTGAAAGTTAATGGCTGTTTATAGTTTTGTACTCAAGTAAATGCGCAACACAGTAAACTTGACTTTCTCTGAAAATTTTAAGTATATGAGCACGGTTGATTGAAAACTGATAAAAAGGCTTAAGGCCTGTTTATTAATTTTTGTGCCTCAGTCAAAACGCAGTACCATAACCTTGGCATGGTATCGAAACCTTATGAATACGTCGGACTAAAAATTCCTAAAAAAAGTTTACGCCTAAAGTCTTGTAACTAAAGTTTTGTGACAGGGTAAAACTGCAACATTAATACCTTGACATGTTATGTTAACGTTTTGAATATGAGCACGGCGGATTAAAGATTTCAACAAATAGCCTTTGGGTTTAATGTGTTGTAGCTGAGTAAAAATGTAAATTATCTTGATTTTCTATATAAACCAAACTACGTGCTGAGATGGCCCAACTATATATACGTATACTTCAACCAGCCTACATGGAAGTGGACACGTTGATATCAAAAACATACTTTTGTACGGTCCACAACAAAAAGCAATGAACACGTCGCAATCTTTTTTTTTTTTGGGGGGGGGGGGGGGGGTTAACGACCACCGTGATCAAATCAGTGGGCTATAAGCAGTCGGACGTTCCCAATTTTGGGCGAATGGTTCCTAGGAAGGGGAACAGCCAGTGCCAGAAGTCAAGCACAACGTCCATGATTCACCGGGATTTGAACCAGGATCCTTCTCGACAAGTGGTCAGACCCCAGCGCCTAGATCACTCCGCCGCCGTAGCGGCACTCGTTGAAATGTATCTTTCATACTACCCCAAACGCTCTTACGGACATACTAGATTGAACTGGACGCAAAGAAATCATTAATATAATTTGTACTAGCAGGGATACCAGTTATTTACATATTACTATTTGTGGAATCACCAAGTTCAGCGGGTGAAAGTTAATGAATGAAAAATATATTTCTGCAATTTTCCAGTAAATTAATTTTAAATTTTTTGATTTAGTTAATTTAATTTTGCCAAACAAAAAAGAAAGAAAAAGGAATGGGAATACTTACCTTCTAGGAGACATCTATCGAACTGCCGTACATCTGGCGTGTGCTTCTGTGAATCCCGCGACACAGAAATGCAATGTACCTATGTGATGTCGCATGAGTACGACTTCACATTGGCATTGATCATCTTTTTCTTACCGTTTTCAATTTTGAATATCTGGAACTCTCTATTTACATTACATTATATTTCTTTCTGATAATCCGCTCGTTGGTAGTGAAAGCTAAACTATATAGATTTGTGTTTTCAATACACCATTAAACGCACATTTTTGCACTTTATTGTTATCTACAGTCCCTAACTTAGACGTAGGTTGGTTAGTTGGTTTTATGAGGAGGGGAGGGGCTCTCACCCTGGGGTTCCAACCCCTACCAAAAACCGTCTAGCGTCTAAGTTAGAGTTTCATGATAACAAATTTGGGGGTTCTGAATTGAAAACTGTAGTTTTTAAAAAAATGTTGTATGTATGTGTGTGTGCGGGGGGGGGGCTTTGACCGCCAGAGCTTTGACCCCCAGGGCCTTGACCCGTCCCAAAAACCGTCGACCGTCTAAGTTAAAGAATACCATGAGATAGTATACCAAATTTGGTGGTTCTAAATTGAAAACTCTATTTGCAACCCCTTCCAAAATCATCTAGCGTCTAAGTTAGAGTACCATGAGATAGTATACTAGATCTGGTGGTTCTGAATTGAAAACTGTAGATTTTACGAAATTTTTATGCGGGGCGGGGGCTCCAACCCCTTCCAAAAACCGTCTAGCGTCTAAGTTAGAGTTTCATGATATCATACTTGATGGTTCTGAATTGAGAACTGTAGATTTTACAAAAAAAAATTATGGGGGGGGGGTCCCTGACCACCTGGTCTTGACACGATCCAAAAACGGTCTACCGTCTAAGTTAGAGTACCATGAGATGGTATACGAGATTTGGTGGTTCTAAATTGAAAACTGTAGTTTTTAAGAAAATTTTGTATGTGGGGGCCTCTGACCCCCGTGGCCTTTACCCGTTCCAAAACCGGTTCCAACCCCTCCGAAAAACCGCCTAGCGTCTAAGTTTGAGTTTCATAATACCATACTTAATGGTTCCTAATTGAAAACTGTAGATTTTACAAAAAAAATTAAGGGGGGGACTCTGACCCCCGGGACTTTACCTGTTCCAAAAACGGTCTACCGTCTAAGTTAGAGTACCATGAGATAGTATACCAAATTTGGTGGTTCTAAATTGAAAACTGTAGTTTTTAAGAGAATTTTGTATGTGGGGGCCTCTGACCCCCGTGGCCTTTACCCGTTCCAAAACCGGTCTGTCGTCTAAGTTAGAGTACCATGAGATAGTATACCAAATTTGGTGGCTCTAAATTGAAAACTGTAGATTTTGCGAATTTTTATATGAGGGGGCCCTTACCTCCCGGGCTACAACCCCTTCAAAAAATCGTCTATCGTCTAAGTTAGAGTACCATGCGATAGTATACCAGATTTGGTGGTTCTGAATTGAAAACTGTAGTTTTTAGGAACATTTTGTATGAGGGGCTCTGACCACCCGGGCCTTGATCCTTTCCAAAAACGGTCTACTGTCTAAGTTAGAGTACCATGAGATAGTATACCAAATTTGGTGGTTCTAAATTGAAAATTGTAGATTTTACAAAAAAAAAAAAATATTCGGAGGGGGTCTGACACTCCGGGCTTTAACCACTTCCAAAAACCGTCTACCGTCTAAGTTAGAGTATTATGAGATAGTATAAAAGATTAGGTGGTTCTGAATTGAAAACTGTAGTTTTAAGAAAATTTTGTATGTGGGGGCTCTGACCCCTCGGGCCTTGATCCGTTCCAAAAACGGTCTACTGTCTAAGTTAGATTACCATGAGATAGTATACAAAATTTGGTGGTTCTAAATTGAAAACTGTAGATTTTACAAAAAAAAATATTCGGGGGGGAGTCTGACCCCCGGGCTCCAACCCCTTCCAAAAACCGCCTAGCGTCTAAGTTAGAGTACCATGAGATAGTATACCAAATTTGGTGGTTCTAAATTGAAAACTGTAGATTTTACGAAAAAGTGTTCATTCGGGGGTGACCCCCGGGCCTCAACCCCTTCCAAAATCCGTCTAGCGTCTAAGCTAGAGTACCATGAGATATTATACCAGATTAGGTGGTTCTGAATTGAAAACTGTAGTTTTTAAGAAAATTTTGTATGTGGGGGGCTCTGACACCCCGGGCCAAGACCCGTTCCAAAAACGGTCTGCCGTCTAAGTTAGAGTACCATAAGATGTTATACCAAATTTGTTGGTTCTAAGATGAAAACTGTAGATTTTACGAAAAAGTGTTATTCGGGGGGTGGAGTGTGACACCCCGGGCCCCAACCCCTCCCAAAATCCGTCTAGCGTCTAAGTTAGAGTACGATGAGATAGTATACCAGATTAGGTGGTTCTGAATTGAAAACTGTAGTTTTTCAGAAAATTTTGTATGTGGGGGGCTGTCACCCCCCCCCAGGCCTTGACCAGTTCCAAAAATGGTCTGCCGTCTAAGTTAGAGTACCATAAGATAGTATACCAAAAATTTGGTGGTTCTAAGATGAAAACTGCAGATTTTACGAAATTTTTTATGAGATGGGGGGGGGGGGGGTGCTACAACCCTACGGGCTCCAACCCCTTCCAAAAACCGCCTAGCGTCTAAGTTAGAGTACCATGAGATAGTATACCAAATTTGGTGGTTCTAAATTGAAAACTGTAGATTTTACGAAAAAGTGTTTATTCGGGGGCATTGACCCCCAGGGCCTTTACCCGTTCCAAAACCGGTCTGTCGTCTAAGTTAGAGTACCATGAGATAGTATACCAAATTTGGTGGCTCTAAATTGAAAACTGTAGATTTTGCGAATTTTTATATGAGGGGGCCCTTACCCCCGGGCTACAACCCCTTCAAAAAATCGTCTATCGTCTAAGTTAGAGTACCATGCGATAGTATACCAGATTTGGTGGTTCTGAATTGAAAACTGTAGTTTTTAAGAAAATTTTGTATGTGTGGGCTCTGACCCCCGGGCCTTGATCCGTTCCAAAAACGGTCTACTGTCTAAGTTAGAGTACCATGAGATAGTATACCAAATTTGGTGGTTCTAAATTGAAAACTGTAGATTTTACAAAAAAAAATTATTCGGATGGGGGTCTGATTCCCCGGGCTCCAACCACTTCCAAAAACCGTCTAGCGTCTAAGTTAGAGTATTATGAGATAGTATACCAGATTAGGTGGTTCTGAATTGAAAACTGTAGTTTTTAGGAAAATTTTGTATGTGGGGGCTCTGACCCCCACATACAAAATTTTGACCCGTTCCAAAAACGGTCTGCCGTCTAAGTTAGAGTACCATAAGATAGTATACCAAATTTGGTGGTTCTAAGATGAAAACTTTAGATTTTACGAAATTTTTTATGAAGGAAAAGGGGGGCTCCGACCCCTTCCAAAAACCGTCTAGCGTCTAAGTTAGAGTTTCATGATACCAAATTTGATGGTTCTGAAATGAAAACTAGATTTTACGAAAAAAATTTATGTAAGGGGGAGGATCTGACTCCCCGGGCCTTGACCCGTTCCAAAAACCGACAACCGTCTAAGTTAGAGTACCATGAGACAGAATACCTGATTTGGTGTTTCTGGATTGAAAACTTGATCTAACGAATATTTTGTGTATGGGGGCTCTGACCAACCGGGCCCCTGACCCGTTCCAAAAATCGTCTACCGTCTAAGTTAGAGTACCATGAGATAATATACCGAATTTCGTAGTTCTAAATTGAAAACTATATTTTACAGCAATTCTGTAGGGGGGCTCTAACCGCCCCCCTCTCCAACCGCTTCCCAAAACAGTCTACAGTGTAAGATAGAATACCACGAGATAGTATACCAGATTTGGTGGTTCTGAATTGAAAACTGTACTTTTAAGAAAATTTTGTATGTGGTGGGCTCTAACCCGTTCCAAAACCCGTTTACCGTCTAATATTTTTAGTGCCAAAGTAAAACGTAATATTCCTATCCTGTCTGCGTGTCCAAACTTTATAAATTTGATCAGGGAGCAAGACGTTCGAAATCGTACGTTTTCCTGCATTCGTTTTGTATGTAACCAAAATCTGTAAACGCGACGAATTGACGCGCGACGAATTGACGCAGTCGACGAATTGACGCGCGACGAATTGACGCGCGACGAATTGACGTAGGCGACGAATCGTCGCATTCGACGAATTGACGCAGTCGACGAATTGACGCACGCGAAGAATTGACGTAGAACCCTCTGAACCCCGGGCTTTGACCCTTTAGAAAAAACCGTCTACCGCCTAAGTTAAAACACCATGAGATAGTATACCAAATTTGGTGGTTCTAAATTTAAAACGGTATATTTTACGAAAAATTTGTACGGGGGGGGAGGGCTCTGACCCACTGCGCCACGACCTGTTCCAAAAACCGTCTCCCGTCTCAGTTAGATTTCCATGATACCAAATTTGTTGGTTCTAAATTGAAAACTATAGATTTTACGAAAATTTGTATGTGGGAGGCTCTTACCCCCGCGCCTTGACCTATTCCAAAAACCATCTACCGTCTAAGTTAGAATACCATGAGATAGTATACCAAATTGTGTAGTTCTAAATTGAAAACTGTAGAATTTACGAAAATTTTGTATTTGTATAGGGCCACCCTGACCCACCTGGCTCCAACCGCTTCCAAAAACCGTCTAGAGTCTAAGTTAAAATTTCGTGGGATAATATACCAAATTTATTGGTTCTAAATTGAAAACGGTATATTTTACGAAAATTTTGTACGGGGGGGGGCTGTAACCCACCGGGCCCCGACCCATTCCAAAAACCGTCTACCGTCTAAGTTAGTGTGCCATTATATAGTTTACCGAATTTGGTGTTTCTAAATTGAAAACTTAGTTTTACGGGATTTCATATGGGGTGGGCTCTGAACAACGGGCCCCGACCCATTCCAAAAACCATCTACAGTCTAAGTTAGAATACCATGAGATAGTATTTCAAATTTGGTGGTTCTAAATTGAAAACTGTAGATTTTACGAAAATTTAAAATTTAAAATATTTTTCTGTAGATTTTACGAAAATTTAAAAGGGAGTGAGTTTTGCTCCGACCCGTTCCAAAAACCGTCTCCCGCTAAGTTAGAGTTTCTTGACTCAAAATTTGGTGGTTCTGAATTGAAAAATATAGATTTCAAGAAAATTTTGTATGTGGAGGAGGGGGTTCTTACCCCCGGGCGTTGACCCTTGTCAAAAACCTTCTACCGTCTAAGTTAGAGTACCATGAGATAGTATACCAAATTTGGTGGTTCTAAATTGAAAACTGTTGATTTTACGCGGCATTTTTATGAGGGGGGGGGCTCTTACCCGCGGGCTCGAACCCCTTCCAAAAACCGTCTAGTGTCTAAGTTAGAGTACCATGAGGTAGTATACCAGATTTCGTGGTTCTGAATTGAAAACTGTAGCTTTTAAGAAAATTTTGTACGTGTGGGCTCTGACCCCCGGGCCTTGATCCGTTCCAAAAACGGTCTACTGTCTAAGTTAGAGTACCATGAGATAGTATACCAAATTTGGTGGTTCTAAATTGAAAACTGTAGATTTTACAAAAAAAATTATTCGGATGGGGGTCTGATTCCCCGGGCTCCAACCACTTCCAAAAACCGTCTAGCGTCTAAGTTAGAGTATTATGAGATAGTATACCAGATTAGGTGGTTCTGAATTGAAAACTGTAGTTTTTAGGAAAATTTTGTATGTGGGGGGCTCTGACCCCACATACAAAATTTTGACCCGTTCCAAAAACGGTCTGCCGTCTAAGTTAGAGTACCATAAGATAGTATACCAAATTTGGTGGTTCTAAGATGAAAACTTTAGATTTTACGAAATTTTTTATGAAGGAAAAGGGGGGCTCCGACCCCTTCCAAAAACCGTCTAGCGTCTAAGTTAGAGTTTCATGATACCAAATTTGATGGTTCTGAAATGAAAACTAGATTTTACGAAAAAAATTTATGTAAGGGGGGAGGGGGATCTGACTCCCCGGGCCTTGACCCGTTCCAAAAACCGACAACCGTCTAAGTTAGAGTACCATGAGACAGAATACCTGATTTGGTGTTTCTGGATTGAAAACTTGATCTAACGAATATTTTGTGTATGGGGGCTCTGACCAACCGGGCCCCTGACCCGTTCCAAAAATCGTCTACCGTCTAAGTTAGAGTACCATGAGATAATATACCGAATTTCGTAGTTCTAAATTGAAAACTATATTTTACAGCAATTCTGTAGGGGGGGCTCTAACCGCCCCCTCTCCAACCGCTTCCCAAAACAGTCTACAGTGTAAGATAGAATACCACGAGATAGTATACCAGATTTGGTGGTTCTGAATTGAAAACTGTACTTTTAAGAAAATTTTGTATGTGGTGGGCTCTAACCCGTTCCAAAACCCGTTTACCGTCTAATATTTTTTAGTGCCAAAGTAAAACGTAATATTCCTATCCTGTCTGCGTGTCCAAACTTTATAAATTTGATCAGGGAGCAAGACGTTCGAAATCGTACGTTTTCCTGCATTCGTTTTGTATGTAACCAAAATCTGTAAACGCGACGAATTGACGCGCGACGAATTGACGCAGTCGACGAATTGACGCGCGACGAATTGACGCGCGACGAATTGACGTAGGCGACGAATCGTCGCATTCGACGAATTGACGCAGTCGACGAATTGACGCACGCGAAGAATTGACGTAGAACCCTCTGAACCCCGGGCTTTGACCCTTTAGAAAAAACCGTCTACCGCCTAAGTTAAAACACCATGAGATAGTATACCAAATTTGGTGGTTCTAAATTTAAAACGGTATATTTTACGAAAAATTTGTACGGGGGGGAGGGCTCTGACCCACTGCGCCACGACCTGTTCCAAAAACCGTCTCCCGTCTCAGTTAGATTTCCATGATACCAAATTTGTTGGTTCTAAATTGAAAACTATAGATTTTACGAAAATTTGTATGTGGGAGGCTCTTACCCCCGCGCCTTGACCTATTCCAAAAACCATCTACCGTCTAAGTTAGAATACCATGAGATAGTATACCAAATTGTGTGGTTCTAAATTGAAAACTGTAGAATTTACGAAAATTTTGTATTTGTATAGGGCCACCCTGACCCACCTGGCTCCAACCGCTTCCAAAAACCGTCTAGAGTCTAAGTTAAAATTTCGTGGGATAATATACCAAATTTATTGGTTCTAAATTGAAAACGGTATATTTTACGAAAATTTTGTACGGGGGGGGGCTGTAACCCACCGGGCCCCGACCCATTCCAAAAACCGTCTACCGTCTAAGTTAGTGTGCCATTATATAGTTTACCGAATTTGGTGTTTCTAAATTGAAAACTTAGTTTTACGGGATTTCATATGGGGGGTGGGCTCTGAACAACGGGCCCCGACCCATTCCAAAAACCATCTACAGTGTAAGTTAGAATACCATGAGATAGTATTTCAAATTTGGTGGTTCTAAATTGAAAACTGTAGATTTTACGAAAATTTAAAATTTAAAATATTTTTCTGTAGATTTTACGAAAATTTAAAAGGGAGTGAGTTTTGCTCCGACCAGTTCCAAAAACCGTCTCCCGCTAAGTTAGAGTTTCTTGACTCAAAATTTGGTGGTTCTGAATTGAAAAATATAGATTTCAAGAAAATTTTGTATGTGGAGGAGGGGTTCTTACCCCCGGGCGTTGACCCTTGTCAAAAACCTTCTACCGTCTAAGTTAGAGTACCATGAGATAGTATACCAAATTTGGTGGTTCTAAATTGAAAACTGTTGATTTTACGCGGCATTTTTATGAGGGGGGGGGGCTCTTACCCGCGGGCTCGAACCCCTTCCAAAAACCGTCTAGTGTCTAAGTTAGAGTACCATGAGGTAGTATACCAGATTTCGTGGTTCTGAATTGAAAACTGTAGCTTTTAAGAAAATTTTGTACGTGTGGGCTCTGACCCCCCGGGCCTTGATCCGTTCCAAAAACGGTCTACTGTCTAAGTTAGAGTACCATGAGATAGTATACCAAATTTGGTGGTTCTAAATTGAAAACTGTAGATTTTACAAAAAAAAAAAATATTCGGAAGGGCGTCTGATTCCCCGGGCTCCAACCACTTCCAAAAACCGTCTAGCGTCTAAGTTAGAGTATTATGAGATAGTATACCAGATTAGGTGGTTCTGAATTGAAAACTGTAGTTTTTTAGAAAATTTTGTATGTGGGGGTCAGAGCCCCCCACATACAAAATTTTGACCCGTTCCAAAAACGGTCTGCCGTCTAAGTTAGAGTACCATAAGATAGTATACCAAATTTGGTGGTTCTAAGATGAAAACTTTAGATTTTACGAAATTTTTTATGAAGGAAGGGGGGCTCCGACCCCTTCCAAAAAACCGTCTAGCGTCTAAGTTAGAGTTTCATGATACCAAAATTGATGGTTCTGAAATGAAAACTAGATTTTACGAAAAAATTTATGTAGGGGGGGGCTCTGACTCCCCGGGCCTTGACCCGTTCCAAAAACCGACAACCGTCTAAGTTAGAGTACCATGAGACAGAATACCCGATTTGGTGGTTCTGGATTGAAAACTTGATCTAACGAATATTTTGTGTATGGGGGCTCTGACCAACCGGGCCTCTGACCCGTTCCAAAAATCGTCTACCGTCTAAGTTAGAGTACCATGAGATAATATACCAAATTTCGTAGTTCTAAATTGAAAACTATATTTTACAGCAATTCTGTAGGGGGGCTCTAACCGCGCCCCTCTCCAACTGCTTCCCAAAACCGTCTACAGTGTAAGTTAAAATACCACGAGATAGTATACCAGATTTGGTGGTTCTGAATTGAAAACTGTAATTTTTAAGAAAATTTTGTATGTGGTGGGCTCTAACCCGTTCCAAAACCCGTTTACCGTCTAATATTTTTAGTGCCAAAGTAAAACGTAATATTCCTATCCTGTCTGCGTGTCCAAACTTTATAAATTTGATCAGGGAGCAAGACGTTCGAAATCGTACGTTTTCCTGCATTCGTTTTGTATGTAACCAAAATCTGTAAACGCGACGAATTGACGTAGTCGACGAATTTGTCCGCGACGAACTGACGCGCGACGAATTGACGCGCGACGAATTGACGTAGGCGACGAATCGACGCACGCGAAGAATTGACGTAGAACCCTCTGAACCCCGGGCTTTGACCCTTTACAAAAAACCGTCTACCGCCTAAGTTAAAACACCATGAGATAGTATACCAAATTTGGTGGTTCTAAATTGAAAACGGTATATTTTACGAAAAATTTGTACGGGGGGGGGGGGGCTCTGACCCACTGCGCCACGACCTGTTCCAAAAATCGTCTCCCGCCTCAGTTAGATTTTCATGATACCAAATTTGTTGGTTCTAAATTGAAAACTATAGATTTTACGAAAATTTTGTATGTGGGAGGCTCTTACCCCCCGCGCCTTGACCTATTCCAAAAACCATCTACCGTCTAAGTTAGAATACCATGAGATAGTATACCAAATTGTGTAGTTCTAAATTGAAAACTGTAGAATTTACGAAAATTTTGTATGGGGGGTGTGGCCTGACCCACCTGGCTCCAACCGCTTCCAAAAACCGTCTAGAGTCTAAGTTAAAATTTCGTGGGATAATATACCAAATTTATTGGTTCTAAATTGAAAACGGTATATTTTACGAAAATTTTGTACGGGGGGGGGGGGGGGGCTGTAACCCACCGGGCCCCGACCCATTCCAAAAACCGTCTACCGTCTAAGTTAGTGTGCCATTATATAGTTTACCGAATTTGGTGTTTCTAAATTGAAAACTTAGTTTTACGGGATTTCATATGGGGGTGGGCTCTGAACAACGGGCCCCGACCCATTCCAAAAACCATCTACAGTGTAAGTTAGAATACCATGAGATAGTATTTCAAATTTGGTGGTTCTAAATTGAAAACTGTAGATTTTACGAAAATTTAAAATTTAAAATATTTTTCTGTAGATTTTACGAAAATTTAAAAGGGAGTGAGTTTTGCTCCGACCAGTTCCAAAAACCGTCTCCCGCTAAGTTAGAGTTTCTTGACTCAAAATTTGGTGGTTCTGAATTGAAAAATATAGATTTCAAGAAAATTTTGTATGTGGAGGAGGGTTCTTACCCCCGGGCGTTGACCCTTGTCAAAAACCTTCTACCGTCTAAGTTAGAGTACCATGAGATAGTATACCAAATTTGGTGGTTCTAAATTGAAAACTGTTGATTTTACGCGGCATTTTTATGAGGGGGGGGGCTCTTACCCGCGGGCTCGAACCCCTTCCAAAAACCGTCTAGTGTCTAAGTTAGAGTACCATGAGGTAGTATACCAGATTTCGTGGTTCTGAATTGAAAACTGTAGCTTTTAAGAAAATTTTGTACGTGTGGGCTCTGACCCCCGGGCCTTGATCCGTTCCAAAAACGGTCTACTGTCTAAGTTAGAGTACCATGAGATAGTATACCAAATTTGGTGGTTCTAAATTGAAAACTGTAGATTTTACAAAAAAAAAATATTCGGAAGGGCGTCTGATTCCCCGGGCTCCAACCACTTCCAAAAACCGTCTAGCGTCTAAGTTAGAGTATTATGAGATAGTATACCAGATTAGGTGGTTCTGAATTGAAAACTGTAGTTTTTTAGAAAATTTTGTATGTGGGGGTCAGAGCCCCCACATACAAAATTTTGACCCGTTCCAAAAACGGTCTGCCGTCTAAGTTAGAGTACCATAAGATAGTATACCAAATTTGGTGGTTCTAAGATGAAAACTTTAGATTTTACGAAATTTTTTATGAAGGAAGGGGGGGCTCCGACCCCTTCCAAAAACCGTCTAGCGTCTAAGTTAGAGTTTCATGATACCAAAATTGATGGTTCTGAAATGAAAACTAGATTTTACGAAAAAATTTATGTAGGGGGGGGCTCTGACTCCCCGGGCCTTGACCCGTTCCAAAAACCGACAACCGTCTAAGTTAGAGTACCATGAGACAGAATACCCGATTTGGTGGTTCTGGATTGAAAACTTGATCTAACGAATATTTTGTGTATGGGGGGCTCTGACCAACCGGGCCTCTGACCCGTTCCAAAAATCGTCTACCGTCTAAGTTAGAGTACCATGAGATAATATACCAAATTTCGTAGTTCTAAATTGAAAACTATATTTTACAGCAATTCTGTAGGGGGGCTCTAACCGCGCCCCTCTCCAACTGCTTCCCAAAACCGTCTACAGTGTAAGTTAAAATACCACGAGATAGTATACCAGATTTGGTGGTTCTGAATTGAAAACTGTAATTTTTAAGAAAATTTTGTATGTGGTGGGCTCTAACCCGTTCCAAAACCCGTTTACCGTCTAATATTTTTAGTGCCAAAGTAAAACGTAATATTCCTATCCTGTCTGCGTGTCCAAACTTTATAAATTTGATCAGGGAGCAAGACGTTCGAAATCGTACGTTTTCCTGCATTCGTTTTGTATGTAACCAAAATCTGTAAACGCGACGAATTGACGTAGTCGACGAATTTGTCCGCGACGAACTGACGCGCGACGAATTGACGCGCGACGAATTGACGTAGGCGACGAATCGACGCACGCGAAGAATTGACGTAGAACCCTCTGAACCCCGGGCTTTGACCCTTTACAAAAAACCGTCTACCGCCTAAGTTAAAACACCATGAGATAGTATACCAAATTTGGTGGTTCTAAATTGAAAACGGTATATTTTACGAAAAATTTGTACGGGGGGGGGCTCTGACCCACTGCGCCACGACCTGTTCCAAAAATCGTCTCCCGCCTCAGTTAGATTTTCATGATACCAAATTTGTTGGTTCTAAATTGAAAACTATAGATTTTACGAAAATTTTGTATGTGGGAGGCTCTTACCCCCCGCGCCTTGACCTATTCCAAAAACCATCTACCGTCTAAGTTAGAATACCATGAGATAGTATACCAAATTGTGTAGTTCTAAATTGAAAACTGTAGAATTTACGAAAATTTTGTATGGGGGGTGTGGCCCTGACCCACCTGGCTCCAACCGCTTCCAAAAACCGTCTAGAGTCTAAGTTAAAATTTCGTGGGATAATATACCAAATTTATTGGTTCTAAATTGAAAACGGTATATTTTACGAAAATTTTGTACGGGGGGGGCTGTAACCCACCGGGCCCCGACCCATTCCAAAAACCGTCTACCGTCTAAGTTAGTGTGCCATTATATAGTATACCGAATTTGGTGTTTCTAAATTGAAAACTAGATTTTACGGGATTTTATATGTGGGGTGGGCTCTGAACCCCGGGCCCCGACCCATTCCAAAAACCATCTACAGTCTAAGTTAGAATACCATGAGATAGTATTTCAAATTTGGTGGTTCTAAATTGAAAACTGTAGATTTTACGAAAATTTAAAATTTTGTACGGGAGGGAGTGAGGTTTGCTCCGACCCGTTCTAAAAACCGTCTCCCGCTAAGTTAGAGTTTCATGACTCAAAATTTGGTGGTTCTGAATTGAAAAATATAGATTTTAAGAAAATTTTGTATGTGGGGGACGGGGTTCTTACCCCCGGGCGTTGACCCTTGTCAAAAACCTTCTACCGTCTAAGTTAGAGTACCATGAGATAGTATACAAAATTTGGTGGTTCTAAATTGAAAACTATAGATTTTACGGAAGATTTGTGTGTAGTGGATGTTAACCCCCTTGCCTCGATTCGTTCTGAAAACCGTCTACCGTCTTAGTTAGAGTATCATAATATAGTATACCAAATTTGGTGGTTCTAAATTGAAAACTGTAGTTTTTACGAAAAAAAATTATGGGGGAGGCTCTGACCCCGTGCCCGACCCGTTCCAAAAACCCTCTACCGTCAAAGTTAGAGTACAATTAGAGAGTATACCAAATTTGGTGGTTCTATATTGAAAACTGCATAGTATAGAATCATGTCTTGCCCTGTCTACAATACTGTAGGTAAACATTTTCGTTTGTATCGCTCGTGCTTTATTGTCTGCCTCTCCTTCGCCCTACGTGGCGAAATAATATTTTTTTTTAACAATATTTTGTTTTACGTTTCACTGGAACTTTCCAGCTGATGTATATACCGCTGTATTTATTGGCAGAATACCATTGTCATGTACATAGAAATGTTATTTTACTGAAGAATAAAGGCAATTTTGAAATGTAGATTTTACGAAAATTTTGTATGGGGGCTCTAAACCCCCGAGGCACCGACCCGTTCCTAAAACCGTGTAATTTAGAGCATAATATAGCAAATTTGGTGGTTTTAAATTGAAAACTAGATTTTACGGCAATTTTGTAGGAGGGGGGGAGGGCTGTGACCCTCCGGGCCCCAACCGCTTCCAAAAGCCGTCTGCAGTTTAAGTTAGAATACCACGAGGTGTAAGTTAGGATACCAGATTTGGTGGTTCTGAATTGAAAACTGTAGATTTTACGAACATTTTGACGGCGGCAGGGAGGTTCTAACCCCCGTGCCCCGACGCGTTCTGAAAACCGTCTAAGTTAGAGTACCATGATATAGTATACCAAATTTGGTGGTTCTAAATTGAAAACTGTGGATTTCACGAAATTTTTTATAAGTGGGGGGGGGGACTCTGATCCCCGGGCTCCAACACTTTACAGAAAACCGTCTACCGTCTAAGTTAGAACACCATGAGATAGTATACCAAATTTGGTGATTCTAAATTGAAAACGGTATATTTTACGAAAAATTTGTACGGTGGGGTTGGGGTAGGGCTCTGGCCCAGTGCGCCACGACCTGCTCCAAAAACCGTCTCCCGTCGAAGTTAGAGTTTCATGATACCAAATTCTGAATTGAAAACTATTGATTTTACGAAAATTTTGTATGTGGGGGGGCTCTTAACCCCGCGCCTTGACCTATTCCAAAAACCATCTACCGTCTAAGTTAGAATACCATGAGATAGTATACCAAATTTGGTGGTTCTAAATTGAAAACTGTAGAATTTCCGAAAATTTTTTATGGGGGGTGGGTGGCTCTGACCCCCCTGGCTCCAACCGCTTCCAAAAACCGTCTACAGTCTAAGTTAGAATTTCGTGAGATAATATACCAAATTAGGTGGTTCTAAATTGAAAACTCTAGTTTTTACGAAAACATTGTATGGGTTGGGGACTCTGACTAACCGGGCCTCTGACCCGTTCCAAAAACCGTCTACCGTCAAAGTTAGAGTACCATGAGATAATATACCAAATTTGGTAGTTCTATATTGAAAACTAGATTTTACGGCAATTCTGTAGGGGGATTAATAATCGTAGGCTCTTATCCCCCTGCCCCCTCAGTCTCCAACCGCTTCTAAAAACCGTCGACAGTCTAAGTTAGAATACCACAAGATAGTATACCGGATTTGGTGGTTCTGAACTGAAAACTGTAGATTTTACGAAAATTTTGTGTATGGGGGCTCTGACCAACCGGGCCCTGCCCCGTTCCAAAAACCCTCTACCGTCTTATATTTTTAGTGCCAAAGAAAAACGTAATATTCCTATCCTGTCTGCGTGTCCAAACTTTATGAATTTGATCAGGGAGCAAGACGTTTGAAATCGTACGTTTTCCTGTATTCGTTTTGTATGTAACCAAAATCTGTAAACGCGACGAATTGACGTAGTCGACGAATTGACGCTGGACGATTTGTCGTGGTCGACGAATTGGCGCGCGATGAATTGTCGTAGTCGACGAATTGACGCGGGACGAATTGACGCACGCGACGAATTGACGTGACACTGTAGTTAATCTCCCGGGAACGAATTTGGCGGGTACCAATCTCCCGGGTAGGAGTTTTCTAAAATTGAGTTATTGGAAAATGTTGTAATTGCTTTAATTTATGAAATAATTTTCGAATTTGAAGAAAAAATTTTACCGGTACACTTAGAAGGGGTGAAGGCGATGCTATAAAGCCTGAAATTCAATAATAAAATGGAATAGGAAGAGATGAAAGTGCGTGGATATCAATTTGCAGGAGTACCAATCTCCCGGAATTCCCTCAGAGAGGCGTTGCAAGAACAGTGATGTTTGCTCCATCTGAGCTCCTAACGCAGTCATCAACAACATAAAACATTGCTGTAAGTTCTGCAATTCTGTGAGGGGCTACCACACTGCATTTGAGGCACTTTGCATTTAAAGTTCCCACCTTATTTTTTAATCCGGTTCTGTACGTATTATTTTTTGAGGGAAACGATTGTTTCATACAAATTGTTTTATGGTTTTCCCGTAACGTACAATAAGATACAGGTTTCCATCAAATTCAGTTCAAATTAAACATGTAATTTTTTAGTTATGGTGATAAGTTTTTTTCCCTTAAATTAACGAGGTGGATTTTCTATCTCACATATTAACGAGGTGAGTTTTCCACCTCGTAAATGAGACGGATGGTCACTGCACCTATGCTAACGAAAGTGCATCGGCAGAAAAGGCTTACATTTTGCACGGTAGTATCGGAATTGGACCTCCGCTGATTGGCAAAGGTTAGTCTTCTGCGATGAGTCGCGTTTCTGCTTCATCGAACGGATGGACGTTGGCGTATAAGGCGAGAAACATTAGAGAACAAACACTCTTCAACCATTGCTGTCAGAACACAAGCTGGTGGCGGAAACTTTATTGCCTAGGGTATGTTTTCCTGGCGTTCTGTGGGTCCACTCATACCTGTGGAAGGCACTATGGACCGAATTAGTTATGATCCAAACTTGCAGGTAACGTACACATATACATGCTGATTGGCTTCCCTGCAATGGATGGGATTTTTCACACGACAATGCGACGTATCACACAGCTAGAAGTGTCCGAGAGTGGTTGGAAGAACACGATGAAGACTTCAAAGTACATCCCTGGCCCCTAATTATCTAGACTTAAACCCAATGCAGCATATGTGGGACAACCTCAATCGTGTTGTACGCTCTATGGATTCTCCACCACGCACTCTCCAGCAGCTGTCAGACGCAATGCAGTCATCATGGCGCCACATGCATGTGTATACCTTCCAGAACCTTATTGAGTCACTCCCAGCCTGTCTAGCAGCTGCCCGCAATGCGCGCGGCGATTACTCTGGATATTAACTGATGGTCACAAAAATGTAAGACCACCGTGTATAACCCTCCGCTGAAATAAGATAATGCCTTAGTCAACTATTCATGTAGAAATTTTTAAGTAGGGATATCTCATGATTGTAACGAAGAAACAAATGAGATCTGATACTTTTGAAAATTTCGATTCTTTCTAATCTTATGCTGATCATTTCTTAAACTCTACCTTAACACGTGTTTCACAAAAGGAAGAAGGTGTTGCTCAATAACAGCAGGGAAATCCATTTTAGAATGTGTGCTTACGCATTAATGAGCGTTTGTAGTAGAATACAGATCTTAAAATACCTAATTTAGCAATAACTTTTAGGTTAGAAAAATAAATTATGCTCGGGAAAAGGGAAAACAAGAGGTTTCGGTGCAAAGCCTTTGCCAAACGTTTGATAGAATTTCACGAATTATTCAACAACAAAAAAGAAGGAACAGCACCATTGCAATTCAATTTCTATTTATTTATTTATTTATGCGAAGAAACAAAATCGCTTTCTCTTTAAATTTTAACATGATTGGAAATACATATCTGGTAAAATAAAAATAATTTCAGCTCTACAATTGGAAACATATTTTCATTTAGGTGAAATTACCGGCGTCGTGAGTAACACTTTGTAAATGATGCGTCAAAAGTTTTGTCTCAGGTAGTATAAAAACTTGTCTAGAAAATCGTATAGTTACAGACGTTTACAGAAGGCTGAACTAAGACGCACACACTAAAATTTCTGTGCTGTACGAGCTCTGAACGGCAGAATAAAACACGACGATATCGATCCACTTGCCTTACCGAAAATAATACAAAATTATTATCAAACTATCGCCGAAAATAGGAGCCCTTGCAGATAATGAATATACTGAATGATCCAAAATTCTTGCACATTTTGAAAACGTAATAACTCTAGTTTTGAGAGTAGAGCAAAGCGGTTTGCGTAGAAATGATCAGAATAACATCGGGTTTTCTATGAAATCCCATAAATGTTTACTCATTTTACTTACATTTTTCATCGCCAGTTGGCGCAGCAACCACAGGTTGAAAGTGTCGAAAGAAATAAACACCTGATTGTACCAGGTTAGACACCTCATTGTACCAGGTGTTCAGTGTGATGGCCGTCTTGTTCCAGCACTGTCTGCAGACGAGGGAAAACACCATGGACAGAATTGAAGAGCATGTGCGCTAGTATAGTTGCCACATGGCGTCGAATGGAATTTTTAGCATGGCCAATCAAGTGGGGCGACATCTGTACACTTGTGATTTTAGGTAACTCCACAGCCATAAATCGCAGGGTGCCAGGTCCGGTGACCGAGGAGGCCAGGCCTTCGCAAAGTGTCGGCTCAACACACGATTTGCGCCAAACGTCTCCTGCAGCAGTTGCTTAACGGAGCGTTTAATGTGGGGTAGTACTCCATCCTGCATAAATGTGCACAGATTCACCGCATGCCGTTCTTGCAAGCTAGGGATAACGTACATTCGTAACATGTTAGCATAACGTGCACCTATCACTGAAATGGTTTCGAAGGAGGTGCCGCGCCACCCTGGTGACGCAGTGGTCTAAGCGATGGCCTCTGATCATTCGTCCGAACGGGGTCCGGGTTTGAATCCCGGTGAGGCATGGGTGTTGTGTTTGTCTTACGGCACTGGCTCTCTCCCTTCCCTGGAACCAGTGACCCTAAATTAGGGACGGGAGACTGCTTATAGCCCATTGAGTTGCTCACGGTGGTCGTTAAACCTCTAATAAAAAAAGGACGTGGCGCGGACCTCTCCAAAAAAAGGACCGTAATGAAGGAAGCCGAGAATCAACACCACACTGTGACTTTCGGCTGATGAAGTGGCTCTTCAACGACTGTTCGGGGATGTTCTGCGCCCCAGGTGCGGCAGTTGTGCGTGTTTACTGCTCTGTTTAGGGAAAAGTGTGTCTCATCAGTCCATAAAACGTTCATCAGCCAGTTCTTGTGGACATCGATTTGTCGAAAAAACCATGCTGCGAACTTCCTGACGCTGCACGTCATCGCCAGCTTGCAGTTTGTGATGCCGTTGCAGTTTGTACAGGTATCTGGGCAGAATCCGTCGCAGTGTTTGCCGTACAGTCCCGTATGGAATGCTTTGCCGAGAAACATGGCGAGCACTCATAAAAACCCGATGTCATTCTGATAATTTCTATGCAAACCGCGTTGGCCGCCCCGGTGGCGCAGTGGTCTAAGGCGCTGGCCTCTGATCACTCGTCCGTAAGGGGTCCGGGTTCGAATCCCGGTCAGGCATGGATGTTGTGCTTGTCTTACGGCACTGGCTCTCTCCCTTCCCTGGAACCAGTGACCCTAAATTAGGGACGGGCGACTGCTTATAGCCCATTGAGTTGCTCACGGTGGTCGTTAAACCTCCAATAAAAAAACAAAAAAACCGCGTTGCCCTACTCGGAAAACTCCGCGAGTTATTACGTTTTCAAAATGTGCAAGACGCTTGGATCACCCGGTATATTACAAATGTATCAATGAGGGTAAGCTATGCGCACTTTAAAATGATACGTGATCGCACTTTTTTTTGTAGCTGAATATCCTGTGACCACTATCTAACACAGTTTAATTTTTTTTAATTATTAACGAATTTCATTTCTACAGATAGGACAAGTTTTTTTTATTTTCAGCCAAGGCTCAATGCATTGAGCATGGTATTTTAGAATGTTTGCTTACGCATCAATCAGCATTTTTAGTAGAATACAGATCTTAAGATACCTAATGGAGCAATAAATCTTAGGTTAGAAAAATAAATTATGCTCGTGAAAAGGGAAAATAAGAGGTTTCGGTGCAAAGCTTTTGCCAAAAGTTTGATAGAATTTCACAAATTATCCTACAACAAAAAAGAAGGAACAGCAAAATTACAATTCAATTTCTATTTATTTATTTATTTAATCGAAGAAACAAAATCGCTGTCTCTTTAAATTTTAAGATGATTAAAAATACATATCCGTAAAATAAGAATAATTTCAGCTCTCATCATCATCAAGTTTCAAATTGATCTCTTTCCCGTATCTCTCATGGTTTCCGAGATAGGAGTGCTAACTTCTACATTTTGCCACTAGGGGCACTGCACTCACTCTCATCCTTTAGCACAATGTTGTTTTGCTACAACATACTTTACGTGCATAGCTCTAGCTGTCTTTGTTTCCAAGTTATTGAAGTGACTTAGGATTTTAGGAATCACCCTGTATCATCATAATCATCATCATCATCATCATTATCATCATCATCATCATGATTGTCAACCATTATCAATCCACTGCTGGACGAACATCTCCCTAAGTTTCCGCCACAACGGTCCTCCATGTCACTCCAGCATACTTTCGAATTTCATTGACCCATCTCCCATGTGGTCTTCTTCTGGGTCTTTTCCTGTCCCTTGAAATCCAATCTAAAATTTCGGCTATCCATCAATGATCTGTCCTTCTGGCAGTATATCCAGCCCATTACTATTTCAGGGGTTTAACTCTGATCATGATGACTTCCACTCTTGTCATTTTTCGGATCCACGAGTTCTTCTTCTTATCTCTCCTGGTTACACCAAGCATGCACCTGTCCATGCTACTTTGAGTTGTCTGCAGCCTTTGTATGTCTCTTTCAGTTAAGGTCCACGTCTTTGCACCATACGTAAGCACTGGAAGGATGCATTGATCAAACACTTTTCTTTCAAGACAAAATGGCATATTGCTCTTGAAAGTTATGCTGTTTCTTCCAAAAGCTCTCCAGGCAAGTTTTTTACGCCGATTAATTTCTTCATCAAAGTAACACTCACTTGATATCTGCTGTCCAAGATAAACGTACGTGTCTGTTATCTCCGGCTTTTCTCCATCAATCGATAAATATTCATTTCTTGTAAAAGCATTGAACATCACTTTTGTCTTCTGAAAGTTCATTTTTAATCCCACTTCTTTACTCTTGTCAGCAAGTTCCTGGATCATACCCTGCAGCCCTGATGGGGTAGTTTCAAAAATGACTACGTCATCAGCAAAACGAAGTTGGGTTAGACAATCTCCATTAATCTTTATGCCTTTGTTTTCCCAGTTCAGTGATAGAAGGACATTTTCCAATGTGGCATTAAGGAGCTTCAGACCTATGGTGTCACCTTGTCTCACTTCCTTTCCAATTTTTATGTGTTTTGTATTTTCAAACAGCCGAATCTTTGAACTTGCATTTTCATAGGTTATTAATAATATTAATGTATGCATCTTCAATACCGCAGGATTTCAGAGCCATTGTAACTGCTGATGGTTTCACCGAATCAAAGGCTTTTTCATAATCGATAAGAGCCATGCAAAGTGGAAGTTCATATTCCCTCGCTCTTTCAATTAGTTCTCTCAATACGTGGATATGATCTATTGTGCTGTAGCCACTTCTGAATCCAGCTTTTTCTCTCGGTTGAGCCATGTCTACTGTTACCTTCGAATGGTGTGAAAGATCTTTAGTGAAGATTTTATAAACCACTGGTAGGAGGCTGATAGGACTGTAGTTCCTGAGATAATCAATGTCACCTTTTTGATATAGCAGGATCATTGTAGCGTTGTTCCAATCCTCAGGAATCTTCATTTCATTGGGGCATCGAGTGAAAATTTGGGCAAGTACTGTTTCGATTTCTCCACTTGCTTCTTGTATGATGTCTACAGTAATTCCGTCTTCTCCTGGAGCTTTCCCCCGCTTCATGTTCTTGATTGCTTGATTGCATAGGCAACTTCTGCTGGGAGGACTGGAAGAACTCTGGTACCTTTCATGATGTCTGGAGTACAAGTATCATCCCTTTCATATAATTTGGAGTAGAAATCTTTCATTCTGGTCAAACTTTTGCCTCATTTTATGTTACAGAACCATCTCCGTTTCTCAGAGCCATAATCTATTTTCTTCCCTTACTGAGATGTCACTTTGCTATCTTTAGACTTCGGCTGTTTTCAATTGTTTCCTTACTAGTTCACAGTTGAATTTCCTTACGTCTTCAGTGATAATGTTTCTTACTGTCTTGCATAGTTCTATATATTCCACTTTGGAAGTCACATCTTCTTTAGTTGTCCTCAACTCTCTTCTTTTTGCATCAGCATTTTGGTTTTTCCTGATAATTGTTCACATGCAACTTGTTCTTAGACATAGTGTTACTGTTTCCATAAGAGCTTTGGTTACTTTTTCTGTTAATTGTTAGGCTTCTAATGCAGAGAATCTGATCTTCACTTCCAGCGTGAAGGTATTATGGTGTTTTTAAGGTTGGTTATGTCAATACAGTTTGTTTGTCTTATGAGCTTGCCACGTTCGAGTTTAGTGTTGAGGTGCATCTTACATTTCACCAATATATGGTCGCTACCTGTGTTGAACTTGTTTAGCACACTGCAGTCTTCTATGACGACTTTTTTGTTACACATAATAAAATCAATTTCACTTGTCGTTCCATTTGGATGTCTCCATGTCCATTTCCTGTGAGGCTTTTTCTTGAAAAAGGAGTTCAAAATGAAAAACCCTTCTGCCTCTGCAAACTCAACGAGAGTATTTCCACGCTGGTTTCTGTTGCCGTGACCGAATTTACACACTGAAGTTTCATTCTGTTGCCGTTGCCCTATTTTTGCATTGAAATCTCCATAATTATCTTCAAGTGCTGCTTACCTTTATTATTGAGATGACGAATTTTCTCACAAAATTCTTCAATTCCTTCTTCAGGATGACTTGTGGTGTGTGCATAAGTTTGAATAATCTGAGCCAGGTATCTTCTCGAGAGTTAGATAACGAGTCGTGCAGCTCTGTCAGAGGAACTTTCAACTTCTACAAGTTTATCCTTCAGTTTTTTGTTTATTATAAATCCAATTCCACTAGTTCTGAGAGTATCTGTCCCACCATAGTAGAAAAGATTTCAAAGTTTAAGGTCAATGAGACCTTTTCCTTTTCTCCTTACCTTATAACGAAGTATATTTCTCCGTCATTTTTGGTATACGCCGGGATTCGAACCCGAGGCCGCTTATTCCGGAACAAGTCGCTCTACCAACTGAGCTACGCAGATGATTATTCTGATTCCTATCTGCCTTTATGTCGTGTGCGTCCTGCTGGCAGGTACGTCACATCTCCCCCCCCCGAAAGAGGGCCGGGGGCATGGCCCACGGGTCAGCCGTGACCATGGATCGTTGCAGGCAGCCATCCACTGTAGAACGTGCACTTGAGAACTCCCAGTCAATCTGCTGTGTGGAATGCATTATCGCACATTTTTATTTTTCAAAGCGCTGGAGAAGGAATTCTCTGATTTTTCCTGTCTCGCGGTGTGGAAATAACATCACACCAATGCGAGATTTTGAACGGCCGGGTCATCCGGATAGTTCGGGTGCCATTATAACGAAGTAAATTTCTCCGTCATTTTTGGTCTACGCCGGGATTCGAACCCGAGGCCGCTTATTCCGGAACAAGTCGCTCTACCAACTGAGCTACGCAGACGATTATTCTGCTTCCTATCTGCCTTTATGTCGTGTGCGTCCTGCTTTCAGGTACGTCACAACCTCACTTAGCCCGACGATGTCCCACTTAAAACTGTAGTTCCTCTTCCAATTCAAAAAGCCTTGAATCTGAAGATAGGGAACGTCCATTATACGTAGCCAAGGTCGGCATCAGATGGCAGCCTAGTCCGGTCCTCCGGTGATTCTTAGCACCCTCTGCCTTCCTGTCGCACTGGCCGCTGCCTTGGCCAGGTACATTCCAGCTGCCGGAGAAGGAGGGCCAAGATTTAAGTTGTGGAGTCATTTTGGAAGGGTTTGGCCATAACTCACCACGCTGGCCAAGCGGGTTGGTGAGTGTGGGACAGCATTTCCTCTAATCCCGATGGTATAGATATACCGCTATTGGCGGTCGTCACAGCCCCTTTAGTGGGAACAGGGTGCACTCCGAGAAGGCGGGTTTGACATTTGTCAAGGAAAGGCTGTGATGTTACGCTCAGCTCTACACTTGAAAAATATTTTCTTTTAGGTAAAATTACCGGCGTCGGGAGTAACACTTTGAAAATGATTCTTCACACGTTTTGTCTCAAGTAGTACAAAAACTTGTCTAGAAAATCGTATGGTTACAATCGTATGGTTACAAAAACATTAGAGAACAAACACTCTTCAAAAAACTAAGACGCACACACTGAAACCTCTGAGCTGTACAAGGGCTGAAAGGCAGAAAATAACACGCAGATATAATTCCACTTGCCTTACTTAAAAGAATACAAAATTATAATCAAAATATCACCGAAAATAGAAGCATATGGAGGTAATGAATATACCGGGTGATCCAAAAGTCTTGCACATTTTGAAAATGTAATAACTCGCGGAGTTTTGAGAGTAGAGTAACGCGGTTTGCGTAGAAATGATCAGAATGACAACGCGTTTTTTATGAAATCACGTAAATGTTTACTCATTTTACTTGAATTTTCATCGCCAGTTGGCGCAGCAACCACAGGTTGAAAGTGTCGAAAGAAATAGACACCTGATTGTACCAGGTTAGACACCTCATTGTACCAGGTGTTCAATCTGATATCTGTCCTGTTCCAAAACTGCCTGCAGACGAGAGAAAACACCATGGACGGCATTAAAGAGCATGTGCGGTGGTGTAGTTACCACATGATGTCGAATGGCATCTTTCAGCATGGCCAAAGAAGTGGGGCGACATCTGTACACTTGTGATTTTAGGTAACTCCACAGCAATAAATCGCAGGGTGTCTGCTCTAGTGACCATAGAGGCCAGGCTTTCGCAAAGTGTCGGCTCAACACACGATTTTCGCCAAACGTCTCTTGCAGCAGTTGCTTAACGGAACCTGAGATTTGGGGTGGTGCTCCATCCTGCATAAGTGTGCAGATTCACTGCATGCCGTTCTTGCAAGCTAGGGATAACGTACATTCGTAACATGTTCGCATAACGTGCACCTGTCACTGAAACGGTTTCGAAGGAGGTGCCGCGGACCTCTTCAAATAAAAGGACCGTAATGGAGGAAGCCGTGAATCAACACCACACTGTGACTTTCGGCTGATGAAGTGGCTCTTCAACGACTGTTCGGGGATGTTCCGTGCCCCAGATGTGGCAGTTGTGCGTGTTTACTGCTCTGTTTAGGGAAAAGTGTGTCTCATCAGTCCATAAAATGTTCTTCAGCCATTTCTCGTCGACATCCATTTGTCGAAAAAACCATGCTGCCAACTCCTGACGCTGCACGTCATCGCCAGCTTGCAGTTTGTGATGCCGTTGCATTTTGTACAGGTATCTGTGCAGAATCCGTCGTAGAGTTCGCCATACAGTCCCGTATGGAATGCCTTTGCCGAGAAACATGGCGAGCACTCATAAAAACCTGATGTCATTCTGATCATTTCTACGCAAACTGCTTTGCCCTACTCGGAAAGCTGCGCAAGTTATTACGTTTTAAAAAATGTGCAAGACGTTTGGATCACCCGATATATCACAAATGTATCCCAGACGGTAAGTTATGCGCACTTTAAAATGATACATGGTAGCACAATTCTTCGTCACTGAATATCCTGTGACCACTATCTAACACAGTTTATTTTTTTATTATTATTAACAAATTTCATTTCTACAGATTGGACAAGTTTTTTTATTTTCAACCACGGCTGAATGCATTGAGCATGGAACGAGTGAGAACATGGCAGCATTCTTCCTACTTCACAGTCTTTCATGTCTTCAATACATATGGGACATTCCTTTGTTTCACATTCATTTCTTTGTACAGTGAACAAGGTCGTGTAAGTTTCTATTTCTGATTTAGACGCTCCCTGTGATGAATCTTTTGGCCGAAGAGGACCCCTCAATCTTCCACGTATATTCCTCGGCTCCCTGGAAAACCGAAGATGGAAATCATTTCTGTTATTTCTTTCAGATCTCTCCGTCGTCGAAATATGCGAACTTCCCACTATGATTGGGAGTCGCAAAAGAGCGGCCAGAGTGCTGGATGTTGAATCAGAGCTTGCGGGATCCATTGCCCAACTATTCACAACTGGTCACTTTTCTGTTCTAAAAAAAAAGTATAAGTACACAGTCTTGTCCTAAACAGATCTACAGAGCAAACGTAATTGTGTAATAGTTGGGAAGTCACAAAATTTTATTGTAATAATCATAAATTTGTTATAATATTTAGTAATCTCAAAATTTATGAGAAATTATAAAGTGAAATTGATTTTGATCTTGACGTGAGGCAGCAATTTCGGAATATAGTAACAAAGGGTTTTGTGAAAATTAAAATTGCACGTTTAAAAAACAGCATTGGACATTTACTTATAAGATAGTGAAAATGGATACATCAGATATTGATTACACAATATGAATGAAAATTTCAATAATAATTACGTCATTTCTAGAAATAATATCACAAAAGGGGTTACTGTTAAACACGAGGCTCAGGGTTTGGGGCCATCGGACGCTTACCGTAATCAGGCCCTGCTCAAATTTTTGACCGTTTACAGTTTTTCTACGAAAGTATCTAAAACCTAACAAAAAACTCAAGTAATGTATACATAAAAGAGATATTCAGAAAAATATATGATGTGGAGTCTTCACGGTAAAGATGAAGAATACACTTCCGTTATCACAGTAATTATGAAAAAGGGCCGCGTTAAATTAGATCACACATAAGACTAAAAAAATCATTTTTTCTTCTTTTCTTCGTTAAAAGATTTAAAAGTAAAACATCATTCCCAACTAAAGTTAGCAAAAGTTTTGCTGTGTGCCGGATTATAGCTTTTGACCAGTGGGAGTAAATACTTGTAAGATGTCTTACATTTGTTTTAGGGGCGAAGAAATGGCCTTATTGCATTCATTATTATCTTTGCACTGTGTAGGAATAATGGTTCTTATAAAAATTGTTAGTTGTGAGTAAAAATACGTCGGGGTCTCTTTGTTACCCTAAATGGTCCTGTAATTGTCTTTACAGGACGCTCCACGCTTTGTATGACAGATGTGGTAAACACAGAAGTATCACTTTTATGCCTGTCTGTCCGTTTGGGTACAGTTTTCCTTACTACTGCATCAGGAAGTCAAATTAACTTTCCTTTGTTTTTCTTATGGTGCACAGTTGCAATATAAGAATGTTGATCCATGTCATTTCCACGTGTTATCAGGTACTGATTTCTAATAATGATGCAGGTGTGCATTTCTATTTGCAACAGTATCGCTGCTTCTAAATGGCTGACAGAATAACTGTTACAGTTCCATTTTCACTACAAACACAAAAACTCAACTGTTTTCAATTCTGCCTGAAGCATAACTTTCTCGCAAATTGGCATAAGCTCATATTTGCATTTGTCGTGACGTCTTTTTTTCTAGAATTCTGGTTGGAGAAATGTCCTTCACTTCTGAGAATCTCAGTCATGAAGAAGATTGTTTATCTAAGCTCTTGTTATTACTTTCTGACACACAGTTCTTTTCCTTTTTTCTGTCCAACAAAGTAATCAATATAATTAAATATTACGATATGGCAAGTGTACGGTAATAGTTGGTGAGTGCATCCCATAGTTTATGTTGAACGAAATCATTTTTTTAATTTTGTCAAAAAAAATGTTTTTGAGATAAACTTTCACGAACGATGGATCAATATGCAAGATAATACCATGCGTAAGCTGATATTTTTATCAATATATTATTTAATTTCTATAATTCCTAAAATAAATAAAAAGTAAAACATGTGGTCATAAAAAAAAGTTAAAAAAATAGGCACTCTCAACAAGTTTCAAAAGGAAAATCTTGAGCGAATGCAAATGTAATGATTTTCAAATATCAAAAGCATTTGGCAAATTTTGCTGACTTTTTTTTGTAATTTAGCAATTAATAATCCAGATTGGGGTTATAGATTTGAAAGACAGAAAAGAATAAGAGTGGAATGGCAAGCCCAATATGCATATCTCACATGAGACTTGCAGCGAAAAAAGTTTATTTTTTAAGTACTCACGATTAAAACACCAAACGTCGACAAGAGCAACATAAATTCTGAATTTAAACAAATATTAAAGTTTCAGCTCAGCACTTGTACTAACATATAATTTATGCCGTAAAATGGTACGAATCAGTCAATCGTTTGTTATGAATTGCTCAGTGACCCATGTTGAAAAGCTTGTACTGATATATACACTGAGTGGCCACTTTATTATGACCACTCCCTCAGTACTTCGTTGGGCCACCTTTTGCTTTTAATACTGGTCGATTTTTCGTGGCATGGACTCCACGAGATGTTGATAAGTGGTTTGTGGTATCTGAGACCATGCTTGATGAATAACACTTTCCAGTAGTGTGAGATTGAAGAGTTGTGGACCCAGCTGTCTAATGGCTCGTTCAACTTCATCCCACAAATTCTCAATGGAGTTGAGATCTGGAGATTGTGGGGGCCATCTAAGAAAAGTAAATTCACCGGCATGTTCCTGAAACCAACCCTGTACAACACGAGCGCTATGGTAGGACGCATTATCTTGTTGAAAGTAGCCATCACCATTGGGATAAACCATCCAAATGACATGATGCACTTGGTCCGCAACGATGTATAGATATGATGTGCCAGTCAGACGTTGATCAACACGAATTAAAGCGTCCAAAGCATGCCACGAAAACATTCCCCAAACCATAACGTTGCCTCCACCAGCCTGAAGGGCTGTAGCAATGCATTTGGGGTCCATGCTTTCGTTCTGTTTCCTTCAAATTCTCAGTCGGCCATCGGCATGGTGCAACTGAAAACGTGATTCATCGGATCACATAATTTGTTTCCAATTATTGACTGTACATTCCTTGTGCTCCTGAGGGAACTGCAGACGTTTTCTCTTGTTAACTGCAGACAGCAAAGGTGTTCAAACAGCTCATCGGCTTCCATATCCCATCTGATGCAGTGTACGGCGAACAGTGCGTGCACAGATAATTTGAGGGGATCTTTGATTAAGATGGTCTGCAATTTGCTGCACTGTTGCCCTTCTGTTGTCTGTTACCAGTGTGGACACTCTCCGTTCCGCCCGAGCAATCACTAGTCGATGACGACCACACGTTGCACGTAGATACCTAGTTTTTTGGCTGACAGTCCAGTCTTTAAACACTTTAACAACCACTGCTTTGGAACATTTCACGAATGTCGCGGTTTCGGTGATACTCGCTCCATGGCTCCGAGCTCCTACAATCATCCCACGTTGAAAATCCGTCAAACCGCATTTTTTACCCATATCGTCACCCAAAAATCACTCCTACTGCCGGCGCAAGCGGTAAGCTTTCCTTTTATACTAGCCTCGCTCTCTGGCGGCAACAGCGTGCAGCCATAGCTCATTTGCCCAAAACTGTCAGGTGGTCATAATAAAATGGTCACTTAGTGTATATACTAGTACAACGTTACACGTCAGTTCTTGTTTTTTACTGGTAGAGTAGTATGGATGTTTGCCTCTTATAATGAACAGAGTAACGTTCCTATTTCTCATGAGATACGTATGCACCCATCTGGTATAGTTCCCATGTTACTTGTAGCGCACACCGAATCTCTTCAAGGGGCGCGGTCGAACAAGGAATCCACGTGGCACACAAGCAAAATCCATCAAATTATACAGGAAGGGCAGTTACCATGATATGGTTTAGGAGTTTAAATTAAATCACCTCCACATCTTAGAATTCCTAGTGATGTAAATTTGCTCTTAATTGAGCGCTTTTAAGGAAAAATTCAGAACGTTTTGTGTATCTACGTTGCCAGACATTCTGCATGTAACCAGACACTGGAACACAAACAACATAATTACTTGAGTTTTACCATTACCCGTTCATTCCATTGAGAAAACAATGGGATAAACTTGCCCTTGTGAGGAGGAGGAGGAGGAGGTTTTTTTTTTTAACGACCACCGTGAGCAACTCAATGGGCTATAAGCAGTCGCCCGTCCCTAATTTAGGGTCACTGGTTCCAGGGAAGGGAGAGAGCCAGTGCCGTAAGACAAACACAACATCCATGCCTGACCGGGATTCGAACCCGGGCCCCTTACGGACGAATGATCAGAGGCCAACGCCTTAGACCACTGCGCCACCGAGGCGGCATTTTGCCCTTGTGAAGCCATCGGACTTAGATCGGCGTTGGTATTACTCTCTAATCAATGAACCCTATCCTTAGCTGTCCTAAACTACTAGGATCTGACCCTATAGGAAAGGGTAAAATGAAAAAGATTTTAGTATTTTTTGTTATCAGCCAAAAAGCTCTAAAACTTTTCCAGAAAACCTGATGTCTCTGGTCAGGTTTCGAAGTCCATGGTGAACCCCATTTTTTGAAGTGCTTGTCAACATTCAAAAAAAGGTATAAGCAGAACAAAAAAATCGCAGTCGTATTGGTCATTCAAACAACAGATATCCCAAATGGAATATCCAAATTTCTTCCGAGTGTATTGCACATAGAATATAGTTGTGTTTATGATAAAATTATTGCATTATTTTTATCTGATTATTCCAAACGAATTTTATTATTTCACCTTTCTTATATTACTTTGACAATTGCTGCAATTCAATTCTGTGAATAATGATACTTATTTTGATGATACCAATTAAGTATGAATTGATACTATTTGCTGGCCAACATTTTTCTCCTAAAGATATCAATAATATATCGATATTACATTCAAATTATGAAAGGTCTTTTATAGCTATCACCAACATAATAACAATCCTCGAGAGAAAACATTTTAGTTGCGCACTCGATTTTATATATCATACCTTGTTCTGATAACGGCTGAAATAAAACAAATATGTATATATACGTACATACATGCTGTATATTATCATCACCATTATTAACAATTATTATCAATCCTGGATGAAGCTCTCCCAAGTTCTTCGAAAACTATCAGTCTTGAGCCTGTCTCCTCCATTTTACTCCGGCATGCTTTCGAATTTCATACACATATCTCCTATGTGGTCTTCTTCTGGTTTTTTTCTGTCTCTTGGAATCCATTCAAAAATTTCGATTGTCCGTTAGTGGTCAGTTCCTCTCGAAATATGTCCAGCCCATTTCGACTTCATGGATTTTTCTCTGATCGTGATGTCTTCCACTCTTGTCATTTTCCTTATACACTAATCCTTTACTTACATTTCTTGGTTACACCAAACATTCATCTCTCCATGCCTCTTTCAATTGTCTGCAGTCTTTGCGTGTCTTTTTTGGTTAAGGTTCATGTCTAGGATCTATACGTAAGCACTGATCATTGATTCAACACATTCCTTGTAAGACATAGTGGCATATGGCTCTTAAAAATTCTGCTGTTTCTTCCAGCAGCTTTCGAACCAAGTTTTATACGCCGATTAATTTCCTCATCAATATGACTCTCGCTTGATACCTTCTTCCCAAGGAAAATGTAGGAATCTGTCATCTCCAGCTTTTTCCTATCAATCAATGAATCTTCATTTCTTGTAAAAGCAGTGTACATCAGTTTTGTCTCTTGAAAGTTAATTTTTAATCCCACTTCTTTACTCTTGTCATCAAGTTTCTGGATCATACTTTTCAGTTCTGAAGGGGTAGTTGCAAAAAATGACGACGCCGTCAGCAATCCGAAGGTGCGCTAAATATTCGGCATTAATCTTTATCTCTTTGTTTTTCCAGTTCAAAGATTGAAAGACATATATATATCATCATCATCATCATCATTGTCAACCATTATCAATCCACTGCTGGACGAAGGTCTCCCCAAGTTTCCTCCACAACGGTCTGTCTTGTGCCAGTCTCCTCCATGTCACCCCTGCATACTTTCGAATTTCATCCACCCATCTCCCATGTGGTCTTCTTCTGGGTCTTTTCCTGTCCCTTGGAATCCAATCTAAAATTTCGGCTGTCCATCGATGATCTGTCCTTCTGGCAGTATGTCCAGCCCATTGCCATTTCAGGGATTTAACTCTGATCGTGATGTCTTCCACTCTTGTCATTTTTCGGATCCACGAGTTCCTCTTCTTATCTCTCCTGGTTACACCAAGCATGCACCTCTCCATGCTTCTTTGAGTTGTCTGCAGCCTTTGTATGTCTCTTTTAGTTAAGGTCCACGTCTCTGCACCATACGTAAGCACTGGAAGGATGCATTGATCAAACACTTTTCTTTTAAGACATAATGGCATATTGCTCTTGAAAATTATGCTGTTTCTTCCAAAAGCTCTCCAGGCAAGTTTTGTACGCCGATTAATTTCTTCATCAATGTGACCCTCACTTGATATCTGCTGTCCAAGATAAACGTACGTGTCTGTTATCTCCAGCTTTTCTCCATCAATCGATAAATCTTCATTTCTTGTAAAAGCATTGAACATCACTTTTGTCTTCTGAAAGTTCATTTTTAATCCCACTTCTTTACTCTTGTCAGCAAGTTCCTGGATCATACTCTGCAGCTCTGATGGGGTAGTTGCAAAAATGACTACGTCATCAGCAAAGCGAAGGTGGGTTAGATAATCTCCATTAATCTTTATCCCCTTGTTTTCCCAGCTCAGCGACTGAAAAACACCCTCCAATGTGGCATTAAAGAGCTTCGGAGATATGGTGTCACCTTGTCTCACTCCCTTTCCAATTTTTACGTGTGTTGTATTTTCAAACAGCCTAATCTTTGCACTTGCATTTTCATAGATGTTATTAATAATATTAATGTATGCATCTTCAATACCGCAGGTTTTCAGAGCCATTGTAACTGCTGATGGTTTCACCGAATCAAAGGCTTTTTCATAATCGATAAAAGCCATGCACAATGGAAGTTCATATTCCCTCGCTCTTTCAATTAGTTCTCTCAGCACGTGGATATGATCTATTGTGCTGTAGCCACTCCTGAATCCAGCTTGTTCTCTCGGTTGAGCCATGTCCAGTGTTACCTTCAAGCGGTGTGAAAGAACTTTAGTGAAGATTTTATAAACCACTGATAGGAGGCTGATAGGTCTGTAGTTTCCGAGATCCTCAATGTCACCTTTCTTATGTAGCAGGATCATTGTAGCGGTGTTCCAATCCTCAGGAATCTTTCCTTCATTAAGGCATCGAGTGAAAATTTGGGCGAGTACTGTTTCGATTTCTCCACTTGCTTCTTGTACGATGTCTACAGTAATTCCATCTTCTCCTGGAGCTTTTCCTCGCTTCATGTTCTTGATTGCATGTGCAACTTCTGTTGGAAGGACTGGAGGAACTCTGGTACTGGTATCTTTCATGATGTCTGGAGTGCATATATCATCCCTTTCATATAATTTGGAGTAGAAATCTTTCACTCTTGTCAAAATTTCGCCTCTATTTCTTGTTACAGAACCATCTTCTTTTCTCAGTGCCATAATCTGTTTTCTTCCCTTACTGAGATGTCCCTTTGCTATCTTTAGGCTATGGTTGTTTTCAATTGCTTTCCTCACTAGTTCACAGTTGAATTTCCTTACGTCTTCAGTGATACTTTTTCTTACTGTCTTGCATAGCTCTATATATTCCACTTTGGAAGTCACATCTTCTTTAGTTGTCCTCATCTCTCTTCTTTTTTGCATCAACATTTTGGTTTTCCTGATAATTTGTTCACATGCAACTTGTTCTTAGACCCAGCTAATTTTGTTGCTGTTTCCATAAGAGCTTTGGTTACTTTTCTGTTAACTTCAGAGATGTCCACTTCTTCCGATGTTAGGCCTTCTAAAGCAGAGAACCTGTTCTTCAGTTCTAACTTGAAGGTATTATGGTGTTTTTTAAGGTTGGTTATGTCAATAGATTTTGTTTGTCTTATGAGCTTGCCACGTTCAAGTTTAGTGTTGAGGTGCATCTTACATCTCACCAATCTATGGTCACTACCTGTGTTGAACTTGTTTAGCACACTGCAGTCTTCTATGACGAACTTTTTGTTACACATAATAAAATCAATTTCACTTGTCGTCCCATTTGGATGTCTCCATGTCCATTTCCTGTGTGGCTTTTTCTTGAAGAAGGAGTTCAAGATGAAAAACCCTTCTGCCTCTGCAAACTCAACGAGAGAATTTCCACGCTGGTTTCTGTTGCCATGACCGAATTTACCTACTGAAGTTTCATTCTGTTGCCGTTGCCCTATTTTTGCATTGAAATCTCCCATAATTATTTTCAAGTGCTGCTTACCTTTATTATTTAGATGACAAATTTCCTCATAAAATTCTTCAATTTCTTCTTCAGGATGACTTGTGGTGGGCGCATAAGTTTGAATAATCTGAGCCTGGTATCTTTTCGAGAGTTGGATAACAAGTCGTGCAGCTCTGTCAGAGGAACTTTCAACTTCTACAACTTTATCCTTCAGTTTCTTGTTTATTATAAATCCAACACCACTAGTTCTGCCAGTATCTGTCCCACGATAGTAGAAGAGATGTCCACTTTTCAGTTCGATGAGATCTTCTCCTTTTCTCCTTACTTCACTTAGCCCCACGATGTCCCACTTGATCCTTTGTAGTTCCTCTTCCAATTCAAGAAGCCTTGAATCAGAAGATAGAGAGCGTCCATTGTAAGTAGCCAAGGTCAGCATCAGATGGCAGCCTAGTCCGGTTCTCCGGGGATTCTTAGCACCCTCTGCCTTCATGTCGCACTGGCCGCTGCCTTGGCCAGGTACATTCCAGCTGCCGGAGATTGAGGGCCAAGATTTAAGTTGTGGAATCATTTTGGAGGGTTTGGCCATAACTCACCACGCTGGCCAAGCGGGTTGGTGAGTGTGGGATAGAATTTCCTCTAATCCCGATGGTATAGTTATACCGCTATGGGCGGTCGTCAGAGCCCCTTTAGTGGGAACAGGATGCACCACGAGAAGGCGGGGTTGACATTTGTCAAGGAGAGGCTGTGATGTTACGCATCACCTGACCTTATATATATATATATATCATCATCATCATCATTGTCAACCATTATCAATCCACTGCTGGACGAAGGTCTCCCCAAGTTTCCTCCACAACGGTCTGTCTTGTGCCAGTCTCCTCCATGTCACTCCCGCATATTTACGAATTTCATCCACCCATCTCCCATGTGGTCTTTTTCTGGGTCTTTTCCTGTACCTTGGAATCCAATCTAAAATTTCGGCTGTCCATCTATGGTCTGTCCTTCTGGCAGTATGTCCAGCCCATTGCCATTTAAGGGATTTAACTCTGATCATGATGTCTTCCACTCTCGTCCTTTTTCGGATCCATGAGTTCCTCTTCTTATCTCTGCTGGTTATACCAAGTATGCACCTCTCCATGCTGCTTTGAGTTGTCTGCAGCCTTTGTATGTCTCTTTTAGTTAAGGTCCACGTCTCTGCACCATACGTAAGCACTGGAAGGATGCATTGATCAAACACTTTTCTTTTAAGACATAATGGCATATTGCTCTTGAAAATTATGCTGTTTCTTCCAAAAGCTCTCCAGGCAAGTTTTGTACGCCGATTAATTTCTTCATCAATGTGACCCTCACTTGATATCTGCTGTCCAAGATAAACATACGTCTCTGTTATCTCCAGTTTTTCTCCATCAATCGATAAATCTTAATTTCTTGTAAAAGCATTGTACATCACTTTTGTCTTCTGAAAGTTCATTTTTAATCCCACTTCTTTACTCTTGTCAGCAAGTTCCTGGATCATACTCTGCAGCTCTGATGGGCTAGTTGCAAAAATGACTACGTCATCAGCAAAACGAAGGTGGGTTAGATAATCTCCATTAATCTTTATCCCTTTGTTTTCCCAGTTCAGTGATTGAAAGACATTTTCCAATGTGGCATTAAAGAGCTTCGGAGATATGGTGTCACCTTGTCTCACTCCCTTTCCAATTTTTATGTGTGTTGTATTTTCAAACAGCCGAATCTTTGCACTTGCATTTTCATAGATGTTATTAATAATATTAATGTATGCATCTTCAATACCGCAGGATTTCAGAGCCGTGGTAACTGCTGATGGTTTCACCGAATCAAAGGCTTTTTCATAATCGATAAAAGCCATGCACAATGGAAGTTCATATTCCCTCGCTCTTTCAATTAGTTCTCTCAGTACATGGATATGATCTATTGTGCTGTAGCCACTCCTGAATCCAGCTTGTTCTCTCGGTTGAGCCATGTCCAGTGTTACCTTCAAGCGGTGTGAAAGAACTTTAGTGAAGATTTTATAAACCACTGATAGGAGGCTGATAGGTCTGTAGTTCCTGAGATCCTCAATGTCACCTTTTTTATGTAGCAGGGTCATTGTAGCATTGTTCCAATCCTCAGGAATCTTCCCTTCATTAAGGCATCGAGTGAAAATTTGGGCGAGTACTGTTTCGATTTCTCCACTTGCTTCTTGTATGATGTCCATAGTAATTCCATCTTCTCCTGGAGCTTTCCCCCGCTTCATGTTCTTGATTGCATGAGCAACTTCTGCTGTGAGGACTGGAAGAACTCTGGTACCTTTCATGATGTCTGGAGTACATGTATCATCCCTTTCATATAATTTGGAGTAGAAATCTTTCACTCTTGTCAAAATTTCGCCTCTATTTCTTGTTGTAGAACCATCTTCTTTTCTCAGTGCCATAATCTGTTTTCTTCCCTTACTGAGATGTCCCTTTGCTATCTTTAGGCTTTGGTTGTTTTCAATCGCTTTCCTCACTAGCTCACATTTGAATTTCCTTACGTCTTCAGTGATACTTTTTCGTGCTGTCTTGCATAGCTCTATATATTCCACTTTGGAAGTCACATCTTCTTTAGTTGTCCTCATCTCTCTTCTTTTTTGCATCAACATTTTGGTTTTTCCTGATAATTTGTTTACATGCAACTTGTTGTTAGACCCAGCTAATTTTGTTGCTGTTTCCATAAGAGCTTTGGTTACTTTTCTATTAACTTCCGAAATATCCACTTCTTCCGATGTTAGGCCTTCTAAAGCAGAGAATCTGTTTTTCAGTTCCAACTTGAAAGTATTATGGTGTTTTTTAAGGTTGGTTATGTCAATACATTTTGTTTGTCTTATGAGCTTGCCGTGTTCCAGTTTAGTGTTGAGGTGCATCTTACATCTCACCAATCTATGGTCACTACCTGTGTTGAACTTGTTTAGCACACTGCAGTCTTCGATGACGAATTTTTTGTTACACATAATAAAATCAATTTCAATTGTCGTCCCAATTGGATGTCTCCATGTCCATTTCCTGTGTGGCTTTTTCTTGAAAAAGGAATTCAAGATGAAAAATCCTTCTGCCTCTGCAAACTCAACGAGAGTATTTCCACGCTGGTTTCTGTTGCCGTGACCGAATTTACCTACTGAAGTTTCATTCTGTTGCCGGTGCCCTATTTTTGCATTGAAATCTCCCATAATTATCTTCAAGTGCTGCTTACCTTTATTATTTAGATGACGAATTTCCTCATAAAATTCTTCAATTTCTTCTTCAGGATGACTTGTGGTGGGTGCATAAGTTTGAATAATCTGAGCCTGGTATCTTCTCGATAGTTGGATAACGAGTCGTGCAGCTCTGTCAGAGGAACTTTCAACTTCTACCACTTTATCCTTCAGTTTCTTGTTTATTATAAATCCAACACCACTAGTTCTGCCAGTATCTGTCCCTCGATAATAGAAGAGATGTCCACTTTTCAGTTCAATGAGATCTTCTCCTTTTCTCCTTACCTCACTTAGCCCGACGATGTCCCACTTGATCCTTTGTAGTTCCTCTTCCAATTCAAGAAGCCTTGAATCAGAAGATAGGGAGCGTCCGTTGTAGGTAGCCAAAGTCAGCATCAAATGGCAGCCTAGTCCGGTCCTCCGGGGATTCTTAGCACCCTCTGCCTTCATGTCGCACTGGCCGCTGCCTTGGCCAGGTACATTCCAGCTGCCGGAGACTGAGGGCCAAGATTTAGGTTGTAGAGTCATTTTGGAGGTGTTTGGCCATAACTCACCACGCTGGCCAAGCGGGTTGGTGAGTGTGGGATAGCATTTCCTCTGATCCCGATGGTATAGTTATACCGCTATTTGCGGTCGTCAGAGCCCCTTTAGTGGGAACAGGATGCACCACGAGAAGGCGGGGTTGACATTTGTCAAGGAGAGGCTGTGATGTTACGCATCACCTGACCTTACATATATATATATATATATATATATATATATATATATATATATATATATATATATATATATATATATACAGAGTGATTCCTAAAGTCCTAAGTCCCCTCAATAACTTCGGAACAAAGACAGCTAGAGCTATGGAAGTAAGGTATGGTATACTAAAACAACCCTGCGCTGTCGGATGAGAGTGACTGCAGCGCCCCTAGTGGCAAAATATGGAAGTTAGCACTCCTCTCTCGAAAACTATGAGAGATATGGGAAAGAGATCCATTGTAGAGCCAATCAACGAATCAGAAGAAAACGACATATGGTAGAAACGGCTGGGGTAGAAACGCGAACTTGTGCGAAGCCGGTTCGTGTCATATGGTAGAAACGACATATGGTAGAAACGCGAACTTGTGCGAAGCCGGTTCGTGTCGTTGTCACGGTAACAGTCTAGCAGAGAGAAATGTATGACGCACGCGACCGCACGCCTTTGAGTGTTGGCACATTAACCAACAGCGGTACAGCACTTCCTGTATGACACTTTCGGGCAACAGATAATCGGTTATGGTGGTTCCATAGTGTAGCCTTCACGATCACCGGATCTACCTCCAATGGATTTATTCCTCTGGTGTTACCTAAAGGATTACGTGTACAGGGTGGAACCGACGAGTCTCCATGATCTCCGACAGCGTATCGTCGCTGTGTGTGAGAGCTTGACACTTGTTATGCTGGCCAACGCACAACGGAAAGTTCTGTCTTGCATTCAAATGTGTATTGTGGTAGATGGTGGCCATATTGAACTATATTTACATTAAACGCAACGTTATAAAAGTGCCGCTGTTGCATTAAATACGACCAATGTAATTCATTTGTATTTATGCCTGAGTATAATAAATCTTGTGTTTCCCTCACGTTTCCATTTTACTTACTCAAGCCATTTCTACCACATCTCATTTCCTACTAATTCGTTGATGCTCTACAAGTTTCTGATTGATCTCTTTCCCGTATCTCTCATGGTTTCCGAGATAGGAGTGCTAACTTCCACATTTTTACACTAGCGGCACTGCAGTCACTCTCATCCGATAGCGCATGGGTGTTTCTTTATAACATACCTGACTTCCATAGGTCTAGCTGTCTTCGTTACTAAGTTATTGAGCTGAAGAACAGATTCTCTGCTTTAGAAGGCCTAACGTCGGAAGAAGTGGATACTTCTGAAGTTAACAGAAAAGTAACAAAAGCTCTTATGGAAACAGCAACAATATTAGCTGGGTCTAAGAACAAGTTGCATGTGAACAAATTATCAGGAAAAACCTAAATGTTGATGCAGAAAAGAAGAGAGATGAGGACAACTAAAGAAGATGTGACTTCCAAAGTGGAATATATAGAGACAGTACGAAAAAGTATCACTGAAGATGTAAGGAAATTCAACTGTGAACTTGTTTAGAAAGCAATTGAAAACAACCAAAGCCTAAAGACAGCAAAGGGACATCTCATTAAGGGAAGAAAACAGATTATGGCACTGAGAAAAGAAGATGGTTCTGTGACAAGAAATAGAGGTGAAATTTTAATAAAAGTAAAATATTTCTACTCCAAATTATATGAAAGGGATGATACATGTACTCCTGACATCATGAAAGGTACCAGTACCAGAATTATTCCAGTCATCCCAGCAGAAGTTGCACATGCAATCAAGAACAGGAAGCGAAGAAAAGCTCCAGGAGAAGATGAAATTACTGTAGACATCATACAAGAAGCAAGTGGAGAAATCGAAACAGTACTCGCCCAAATTTTCACTCGATGCCTTAATGAATAACGAAGGGAAGATTCTTGAGGATGGGAACAACGCTACAATGATCCTTCTACATAAAAAAGGTGACATTGAGGATCTCGGGTACTACAGACCTATCAGCCTCCTATCAGTGATTTATAAAATCTTCAAAAAAGTTCTTTTACACCGCTTGAAGGTAACACTGGACATGGCTCAACCGAGAGAACAAGCTGGATTCAGGAGTGGCTACAGCACAAAAGATCATATCAACGTACTGAGAGAACTAATTGAAAGAGCGAGGGAATATGAACTTCCATTATGCATGGCTTTCATCGATTATGAAAAAGCCTTTGACTCGGTGAAACCATCAGCAGTTACAATAGCTCTGAAATCCTGCGGTATTGAAGATGCGTACATTAATATTATTAATAACATCTATGAAAATGCAAGTGCAAAGATTCGGCTGTTTGAAAATACAACACACATAAAAATTGGAAAGGGGTAAGACAAGGTGACACCATATCTCCGAAGCTCTTTAATGTAACATTGGAAAATGTCTTTCAATCACTGAACTGGGAAAACAAAGGGATAAAGATTAATGGAGATTATCTAACCCACCTTCGTTTTGCTGATGACGTAGTCATTTTTGCAACAACCCCATCAGAACTGCAGGGTAGGATCCAGGAACTTGCTGACAAGAGTAAAGAAGTTGGATTGAAAATGAACTTTCAGAAGGCAAAAGTGATGTTCAATGCTTTTAGAAGAATAGAAGATTTATCGATCGATGCAGAAAAGCTGGAGATAACAGACACGTACCTTTATCTTGGACAGCAGGTATCAAGTGAGGGTTACATTGATGTAGAAATTAATCGGCGTACAAAACGTGCCTGGAGAGCTTTTGGAAGAAACAGCATAATTTTCAAGAGCAATATTCCATTATTGCTTAAAAGAAAAGTGTTAAATCAATGCAACCTTCCAATGCTTACGTATGGTGCAGAGACGTGAACCTTAACTAAAAGAGACATACAAAGGCTGCAGACAACTCAATAAGGCATCGAGAGGTGCATTTTTGGTGTAACCAGGAGAGATAAGAAGAGGAACTCGTGTATCCGAAAAATGACAAGAGTGGAAGACATCATGATCAGAGTTAAATCCCTGAAATGGCAATGGGCTGAACATACTGCCAGAAGGACAGACCATCGATGGACAGACGAAATGTTAGATTGGATTCCAAGGGACAGGAAAAGACCCAGAAGAAGACCACATGGGAGATGGGTGGATGGGTGAAACCTAAGAAAATCAGGCAATCGAAAGCTGTACTCACCAACGTTGAAACCCCTACACTTCAGTGATTAAAAAAGATTATAAACACCACTGAGTGCTGGATCTCATATCCTCGTGATGTTTACTATGTTTTTTTTTAATCACTGAAATGGGGTTTCAACATTGGTGAGTACAGCTTCAACTTGTCTGCTTTTCTTAGCTTTCAAAAGTTAATTTAATGTACATATATATTGATTTAAACACATTTTAGGCATTATAGATGTAGTCCGTTGTCTTGATCTCTGTGACTGAGGTTGTGTGTATGTTTTGTGTTATTTTGCAAGATTTGTTGGGATTGACTTTTCCAAAATATATATACATATAGGTGTGTTTGTGTGAGAAAATATATAGTGTGAAAATATTTAGAATGCGAATATATATATATATATATATATATATATATAGCACAGGTCATCGCCTGCCAGCTGCATTTGCATTGACGGCATGTGAAAGTGCAAAAAATGTGAAAATTAGCGGTCGTGAAGCATAACCACCTAATCCTATTCCAGTATAAATGAGAGTGTTTTGGTAGTGACTGACTTTCGAGACCGTTCTTAATCGGCTGAATGGTTGAGAAAGTTCTTCAGGGTTTGACGATAGTAATCTCTGTGTCCCCCTATTTTCCTGAGGAGAGAGATACAGGGAAGTCTGAGACCCCAACTAAGACACATTATTTATAGAGTCTCACCGAGGGGCTTTGCATTTAAAAAGACAAAGCCGTGCTTTACCTAAAGAGTTAAATGGGTGCTAGAAACTCTTCAAAGTGAAGAGTACCTAGTACCCATAAAGTGAAAAGATAAGAATTTTTCAAAGGAATTTTAGAATCGACTAGTCTTTCAAACAGAAATAGAAGCAGGACTCCCTGGCCGCAGAAGGTTTAAGAGGAAAAGTAGAAAACATGCAAAAATTATTCATCGCAGTGAAAGATATGCTAAGGAAAATAATATTTCAAATACATCTTCTAGGAGCAAAGATAGTGATAAAAAAGGCCATAATGTTTACGCGTCCAAGAGCGAAAATGTACATTAATTAAAGATTATAATGTTCCTAATATTCACTACAGCGAATGACATGCATTACAGAAAGAAATTGTTCAGTAAGATTCTTAGAAGCGCAAATATAGTTACAAACAGAAATACGCACTGACAAAACCTAACACCCGAACTGTGAACTACAAACAACCGACGAGTGCAAGCAAAATGTTCCACAAGGAGAATGATATCCAGTGGTGAGAGAATTTTTTGAAATCTGACTTTTAGAATAACAGATATCGAGAAAAACAAATGAAACATTTGCGGCCCACAGCAAAAAAACTGTGCATTACTTTTTTTTTGGGGGGGGGGGGGGGTAATATTGCACATGATATGTTTCCGCAGTTAATAGTATCTGATGAAATATGAATTTTTCCAACTTCGTTTTTAGTCGCGTAGACATTGCTGTAATTGGAAATGTGACTTATACCTTCTATTGACAATCTTTTGCAGTAGGAAAGTTTGAAATTATATGCAAACCATTCCCCGAAAAGACGCTCTAGGAAAAATACTCGCAAAAATAAAAATATTGCAATTAAAAATGTTGCTTAGCATTTTATGACCACAAAGGAACGTTTTCAAAATCGTTTTCAGAATCCCTGATATTGCTGCAAATAAATTGGAAATATAAGTATACACTTACGCCCCTAGTGGCAAAGCAGTACTTCACCAAAATTAGAAGATATACGCAGAATGATTTTTACTAGAAGCTATCTGACACAAAAAAGATTTATCAAATCGGACTTTTGGAATCAGAGATAGCAGATAAATTGTAGTTTACCTATGCCCTTGACGAAAAGCTGTATTCCTTGAAAAAGAAACGTTACACAAATCACTTTTCCTAATAAATGGTATCGAAGGGAGAAATAATGTTCTGCATCGGGTATTTAGAGGCAAATGTATGTAATACAAAAATGTGTTTTGAATTTCATAGCATCTGTATTTAGATCCTCTAACGATGCTGTTATGTATCAAAAAGGACTGGAAAGCAGAGGTTATTGTTCGCACATTTCGGGCTTCTCAAAGCAAAAAGAATCAAATTGGACTAATAATTGCTGAAATGTGTTGCTCATAGACGGACGGACGTGAAAATCCCATTGCCTGCACGACTTCCGAGATGGAGTGACCCATTCGTCGGGCCCCGGAAATGAGCCCTCGATCAAATGCGCTTAGATAATTCGTCTCACCCATACTGCGTCCGACTCTTACTGATTCCCGTCGCATCACTCCTTATATTGTCGGACCGGTGCATACTTCATGTCGTTTCCCTTTACAGGGTCGCCCAAAGCTCCACATTACACCAGCTGTCTCTAATTCCATTGCTCTTCAGTGTATTTCATAAAATAACTAGTTTTAAAATGGAGATCTTTTATTTCATTTTCCCCATTTCAAGAATATTGGAATTTAAATACGACAGATTCAGTAAGAGTGTGTCTAAATCAGCCAGTGCCCAACCGTAGGGGAAAGGTAAGAAACAGATCTTCTGAACTCGGGCTTCCAGGTAAGTCAGAGCTAATGACATTTTAAAATATATACTGTTAAAATAAAGTGGTGGCAAAAATTGAGGACATTTTTTGAAATGTTCATGCTTTGCAAATTTACAGGTTTATAGGAAATGTTATTTTGCACCGAATGCAAATGCTTTTATACCAATTTAAAGAAACTTTAATGCTGAATTTAATACAAAAAACTGGATGTAAATATATCAAATACAAAAGAGTTACGCTTACTTTAGTCTAAAAAAGAAACATAACTGTGATTCAGTCAAGAAGCGGATTGTCAGTCCTTGTTCTGGGTGCTAGTCAAATGGCAGTAGCTGCAATATGTCTTGTGAGAAAATGAGGAAAGTCAGTTTTCCTTTTTGTTTTGTAGAAGAAAGACTTTTAGCGGTGTAAGTGAAGCGTATTTGTTAATTGTGTGAATTTTCTTAGTATTTCTTTAAATTTAACGAGTAGATAATAAGTAAAGCAATGGCACCAAATAAAAGTGTTGGTCACCCACGAAAAGGACCATCATTGTTTTATTACGTGAATGGGGTCTTTCTTATGATAAAATTGTAAGGCAAGTAGGTGGGTCAGTGGCAGCATCTGGTGTACGAAAGTACCGTTTACGTTATGAGGAAACAAAGTCACTGAAACACGAACCAGTAAATGGCAGAAAAAGTGCACGAAAGCTGTTGGTGACTAGAGCAAAATGTTTGTGTCTGAAGGACAGAAAAGTTTCATCTAGGGCTATCATAGCTGAACTGTGTTCAACTGGTTTTTCTATCAGTTCAAAACAATAGGAAACAGACTATCAGATATGGAACTAAGAGGTAGGATTCCGAGAAAAAAATTATATCTGAATCTACAGCAGCACAAGAAACGACTACAGTGGGCAAAATAGCACATTGAATGGACAGACCGTTAGTGGAAGTAAGTTATTTGGAGTGACAAAGGTAAGATATCCTTATTTGGTAGAGATGGCCGAAAATGCGTGAGACGTAGAGTGGGAGAAGAGCTACATCGTGATGGCATGAAGTTCAATATAAAGTACCCAACAAGCGTTATGATTGGGGAATATATATGACAGCAAATGGTGCTGGCCGCCCTCATGTAGTCGACGGCACGCTAAACGCAAGACAATACGTTGATTTCGTCCTGGAACCAAAGCGGCTACCTTCCATCAGGGATTTCTTACCCAACAATGCCCCATTTCGTTTTCAGCTGGTTTCAGCTCCTTGACACACAGCAAAAATATGGAATCAGTGGTTCATAACGAAATCCATTTCATTGTTGAAATGGCCAGTAAACAGCCCTGACCTGAACCCGATAGAAAATTTGTGGCACCATTTGGAAATCCTTGTACGATTGAGGCGTCCATCAAATAAAAGGCAATTAATTGACGCAATAATTGCTTCCTGGAACCACGTAATAACGAAGGCATAGCTTCAAAGACTTGTTGGCTCAATGAGACGTTGCTGTACTTCGGTTTTAAAGAATAAAGGCTATCCTATTCTTTACAACCGCATCAAAGCGTATTTAGCAGGGTAGAATTGAATATATTCTACCCCATTAAATACTGATAGCACATTGAAATCATTGTAATATTGTAATGCACATCGAAATGCATTAAAATATATTCAGCATAATTGCAGTATTCCCTGCATAATGTTTTTGCACTGAATATATTTGCATTCTGTTTTTTGTATTGCATTCAGCATTAAATATTCTTTGAATTGATGCATAAACATTTGCATTTGGTGCTAAATAACATTTCCTGTAAATTTGCAAAACATTAAAATTTCAAAATATGCCCACAATTTTTGCCATTACTGTATGGATGAGATTGGGAAAACACGTTGTGTAATGTGAAACAATATACCCAGTAAAGGAAGTTTTTTGCATAGAAACAAAAATGCGAAAGGTACCAAAAAAAGGGCCAAACTATTAAATATTATTGAAGAAAAAAAAAGGATAGCCTCCAGTCACCCTTAAAACTCACGCAAACACACACATTTCAGGGAAGATTAGAACAGCGAAAAATGTTTTACGTCAGTGTAGTTCGCAAAGCTATATTTTTACACTGTATCCTCCACTCCTGAAACAAAATTTTAATGACCAACTCAAATCAGAAATCACTTTTATCTGTGATAGCTTACTTCAGTAACTGAGAACAACAAAGAAAGGCATCCGTAGTTTTAATTATTTTGATTTCATAATTCGGCGCGCATATTTCCGATTATTCTCAGTTATGTTGTAACTCACACATTTGCCAATTTCTCAAACATCTAGGAATTAAAAATTATTTCATACAACTTTCGATTGCTTCTCACTATTTACCCGATTCTCGAAAATTCTTGCCTTAAATAGATACGAGTATAATTTTTTGCTATATTTGAATCATTGTGAAGGTAATAACAAAAACTGTAAAATGTTTAATCTCCCAAATAATGAGATATAAAATCACCTAGAATACAAAGATGAGAAGTAAAAATAACAAATATCGTTTATAAAGAAATGATCTGTGGAGTTTTGTAGGTTTTCGAAATGTGGGCATTTTATATCAACGTTTTTACCGAAGCTATTTCTTTAGTGACTCCGCAAAAGTTTGCAAGGAACCAATAAAAAATTTTGTTTTTAACAAATTTCAAAATTAATTTAAAATTTTATATCTTGTGCACAGCCAAAATTCCCTTGTGGTAATTGCTTTATTAGAGAACTAGCATCAATGCCTGTTCATCGAACGGTGAATTTATAAAATCATTTTTCGAGTATAAAATTAAAGAAGGTGAAAAGAAATTAAAGAAAAAAGTAATTGAGATACGTAACTGTTTTACGATTTAGAACAGGGTCGTGACGTCAATGCGTACGGTTTAACGTAAATATAAGAAGGTTTTGACGCCCCTTAATTTTAACTCAAAATTTTATAGAATTTTTCACAGCATTTCAATATTTCTTGCCTAATTATCTTTAATCCCATCAGAATGCTGAACAGTAAAGCTAAGACACCTTTCTGAATTTTTTTGGCTTTTAGACATTTCTCGGGTAGATGTGGTAGAAAAAATTCTAGCTGACAATATTCCAAAGCCGCGGATTTGATTTTGATTGTTTGTTTCATGACTCTTCTAGGTATACGAACCATAAGGGCTATAAGCATGCCAATTTTCAGAACTTTTGGCCATTTAGAACTGGTCGAATAATTTGCAAAAATTCAAGCAGACAGTGTTCCAGAGCAGCCGTTTGTTTTCCGTTTGCAGATTTTTCTAGGTATACTTACCTTAAGACGTATCAGCATGCCAATTTTCAGATTTCTAGGTCGTTTAGAAGTAGTAGAAATATTCATAAAAAATCCAAGCAGACGATGTTCCAAAATCGCCATTTTGATATTTTTTTGTTTACGGATTTCTCTAGCTATGCGGATATTTTAAAGCCTATCATCATGCAAATTTTTCAGATCTTTAGGTCATTTAGAAACGGTTAAAAAATTCGAAACAAATTCAAGCAGACAATGTTTCAAAGCCGCCATTCTATTTTTTTTTTTTTTTTTTTTTTTGGTTTTCGGACTTTTCTAGCTATTCGGACATCAATACTTATCAGCATACTAATTTTCAGATCTCTGGATCATTTAGAAGTGTTCGAACCATTCGCGGAAGCAAACACTGGCATTTTTCCATTTTGCTTTAAATATAGAGAAAGAAAGATTCATTGATGCTTATTACAGAGCCTCTCGTTTGTTTTATTTTCGCGGAAAAGACATTTTCCTTACTTTTTAGCTATTTCTTTGCAGTTTTACTGCCGACGAGCGTCTTTTTGTTCCGAACTTCTACCGTTAAGCCTTATTTTTAGCACGTCTTTTGTTAAAAAAGATCGTGCTTCGGTTATCGGTTTGTCCGTCCTCCGGCCGTCCGTCTGTACCCACGGTATCTCAGCAACTATTAGTCCGATTTGAAAAATCCTTTTTGCATTCGGAAGCTTGAAATATGCGAATGATGATTCTTTATTTCGTTTTTTTTACGATGTACAATTTTACCGCTAGGGGGCGTAAATGCAGATGATGTCGAATTCAAAATTACGTTTTAATCCACATATTTGCTTCTAAACATCCGATTGAAAAAATTCTTTTATCTTTCCATTCCATTTATGTCGAACAGTATATTAGATATAGTTTCCTTTTCAAATTACGCATAGATATTCCGCTAGGGGGCGTAAAAGTAAATTACATTTCTTCCGATAACTCTTCTCCTAAAGCTCTCATTTGAAAAACCTTTTTTTTCAGCGGATACATCTCCTAATAGAAAATCTTTTGCATATAATTTCGAATTTTTAGCAAATAATACTTTGGCCACTAGGGGGCGTAAGTGCTAATTTTTGCTTCTGATGCATTTGCCTTAAAATCTGAGCTTCTAAAATATCGATTAAAAAATTATTTCGTGGATTGATGCCACGTATATCGATAAACCTTTTCGGAATATTTTCTTCCAAAAATATCCCACAGTTACTCCGCCAGGGGGCGTAGATATATATCTCATTTTTATCAATATCTCTACTTCTAGGAGTCCGATTTGAAAAATTCCTTCTAGTTGGATAGTGTTTTTCGTGTGACATGTTTTTCATATAATTTCAAAATTTTCAAGTAATTCATAGACTTTCCGCTAGGGGGCGTAAAGGTAAATTGCGTTTCGCCCTATATCTCTGCTTCTAAATCTCCGATTTGAAAAATTCTTTCTGCACCGGACACAGCTCCTGATGGGAAATCGTTTGCACATAATTTCTAACTTTTGTAAAAAATCGTTTGGCAACCAGGGTGCGTAAATCTTAATTTCAGCTTCTGATGTATTTGCAGCAAAATATGAGATTCTAAATTCTCGATTAAAAAAAACGTCGTTTGTAGACCGATACTACTCATGTCGATAAACCTTTTAGAAACACTTTCTTCTTAAAATAGTGCATGGTTTCTGCGCCACGGGGCGTAGACGTATATCTTATTTTCGTCCATATCTGGACTTGTTGGAATCAGATTTGAAAAATTTCTTCTTTGTTGGATAGTGTTTCTAGAGTGACTTGTTTTTCCTACAAATTCAAATTTTTCAAGTAATACATAGACTTTCCGCTAGGGGGCGTAAAGGTAAGTTGCGTTTCCCTCCATTCCTCTGCTTCTAAACCTCCCATTTTAAAAATTCCTTCTGCACCGATTACAGCTCCTGGTGGGAAATCCTTTGCACATAATTTCTAGTTTTTGTAAAAAAATGGTATGGCTACCAGGTGGCGTAAGTATTAATTTCCACTTCTGATGTATTTGCAGCAAAATATGAGCTTCTAAAATCTCGACTGAAAAAAAAGTTTTTTGTTGACTGATGCTACTGATGTCCACAAACCTTTTAGGGAGACTTTCTTCTTGAAGTGATGCATGGTTTCTACGCCAAGGGGCGTGGATATATATCTTATTTTTGTCAATATCTCAACTTCTAAAAGTCCAATTTGAAAAATTACTTCGTTGTTGGATAGTGTTTCCGATGCGAAATGTTTTCCTATAAATTCAAAACATTCACGTAAATCATTTAAGACTTTCCGCTAGGGCGCATAAAGGTAAATTGCCTTTCTGCTCCTAAAATTCCGATTTGAAAAATTCTTCCTGTATTGCATACAAGACCTGATGAAAAATATTTTTCACATACGTTCTAATGTCTTGTAAAGAATGGTTTGGCCACCAAGGGTCATAAATGTTAATTTCTGCTTCTGATGTATTTGTAGCAAAATCTGGGCTACTGAAAACACCACTAAATTTTTTTACTTGGACCGATACCGCTCATATGGATAAACCTTTTCAGAATACTTTCTTCCTAAAATAATGTATTGTTTTCCCACCAGGGGACGTAAAGTCACATCTTATTTTTGTCGATAACTCTGTTTCTAAGAGTTAGTAAGCTCAAGTTTTCGTTTACACCAATATCTAAGGGACTAAAGACCCGATTGAAAAACTACTTTCTTCCGTCAGATACTATTGTTTTTCATACCGGTCCCATTGCTTTTAAATAGCTTTGATAAATTTAATTTGCGCCAGAACTGATTCAAAAGACGTGCTTATTACACCCGAAAATTCGGTGTCATCTTTCTTCTTTTTACTTGTTACGCAACTTTTCACAACGTACGGATAAGAATTTCAGAGCCTACGCGTCCGCTTACGTACAGCTTAGAGGGAATAGCTGACACCATTATTTATGATTGATTACATTTAATTTGTTGCTAACAAATAAAACATATAATCAGGGGCGAAACTAGTAAAATGCGGAAATTAGTATCTGAAAAAATGTAGGCAAGCACATATGTGATATAGGAAAATTTTGGCCAATCAATGATTTTAGACGTATCTAAGGCCAGAAAACTTTATCCACCCCTTCACCGTGAACGACTTCCTAAAATTAGTCGACAGCTTCTATTAAAAAAAGTTAAACACAGTCTCATTTAAGGGCGTGTAACACAATCTCAGGCGCTGAAATATGATAAACTATATTATGTGATTTATTATCATAACGGACAGTTGTCATAGCATTTACATGAATTTCACAGCTCCACTTCGAAATCTCTTCTATCATAAGGCAATATTTTTTTATTTGAATTGTATTTGTCATCTAACGTTTCGTTCTAAGTTTTATCGTTTTAATAATAATAGGTTTAAATGGTGTCATTGCAACCACAAAATGTATGTACGAATCTCTTCATATTAATTTGCTACATAATTTGCAGATGGGCTTTTGAATCACTTCAGCATGCAAACGATTTGTGAAAATATCAATATCTTCTACTTCAGCCTACAAATATCTATAAAGCATCAACATCTACTACTTCATCCTACAAATATATTTGAAGCATCAACATCTACTACTTCAGCCTACAAATATCTTTGAAGCATCAACATCTACTACAAACATCTTTGAAGCATCAACATCTACTACGTCATCCTACAAATATATTTGAAGCATCAACATCTACTACTTCAGCCTACAAATATCTTTGAAGCATCAACATCTACTACAAATATCTTTGAAGCATCAACATCTACTACTTCAGCATACTATGTTAATACTTAGTTGTTTCTGCCTTGTTTGGGGAAACATTAAGACAAGAGAAGTAAAAAATCAAACCAGCACAAGAACGAAAATAACGACACGCAGTTCTAGAAAAATCCGTTTTAACCTAAATTAATTATTAAAAAACACCAGCTCTCCATTTTGTAAGTTTTCCCCATTTTTAATACCAGATGAAAATGTCCTAATTATGTCACTAAAAAAATTCAGCATTCAAAATATTTTATTACAGCTACCCTCCGCCACTACCCCCATCCAGAACGAAATTTTTGGATAAATCGCTGGTCACTGCTACACTAGTATCCATATTTATCCCTGATTATAACTTCGTAAGATGTGACTTAATGCTTTTCCTTTCATTTTATGGTAATGCAAAAAAAACACGGTGAAGCGGAAACCCTCATTACGCATTTCCTTCTTTGTTTTGATTGCACACAATTTTTAAAGTAGGAAGAAATTGGCGTTTCAAGAGAAATGGGTGAGGGCCCTCTCATGGGCTTCTATGAGGACGCGTGGCTGGAAAATTGATGTTACTCCTACATTTGATTAAAATGGAGTAAAGCAATCGTGACTTTATGAAATTAAATTGAATTCAAGTACGAGTTTGATTAACAGATTTCCTATTAGAAAATTACTCTGAATTGCTGTTAAACATCTTTTTTCAGGATATGGTTCGAAATATTCTAGGATCCCTATCTTTGGAATTGGAAAAACAACCTTATTTGAAATATACTGGTATTTTACATATGTACGATCGAGTATATTTTGTGTGTTATTTCCCAGGGAGCTCCTATGCAAAATATGGAGATACACATAGTTTTTTTTAACATGACACAGTACTGTAAGTATCTTACATGTATTATACCTAGTAATGCATTACAGTTAATAATTTTCGCAATGTCCTGATAACTGACTTACGTCTTAACTGCTAGACATGACAAAAACAATAAGAGAGTTATCTTTTAAGTTGAAAACATACGATATGGATAACATATAGTCATTACCTAGATCCTAGAAATTTTGCAGACAAAAGATTACTTAATCTGATATTTTACATTCCAATATGAGATAGTCGAAGTAAAATAAAATGTTCTAAAAATGTACTTTTAAATTATGCAGAATGTGACATGCGGATAAATTTGTCGCAGGAAGGCAACCTAAACTGTGACTGTAGTGAAACATTTTATTGTGGTTTTAAGTTAGTTTTTTTTATTTCGGATATTATTTTGGTAAATTTCACTTACTTTCTTTTTTAGTTTGTTCAGTTTAGCGTTTCCTAACTTCTCAGATATTATTTTGTTAGCACAACTATCTAATATTTTGAACCCTTAACCTATACAGCTTATATGATGTTTCTCTTTCTTTATAGTCCTATGCAATAAATAAATCACCTATTTGTTTCTCAACTGTCAGCAGCTTTTCTATGTCTTATGCCACCAACATGTGGAAACACTTATAGAAAGTCCGTGAAAGGTCTGACTAAGACACTCGGGGGCCCAAGGCCAGAAAAACTGCGAGGTCCCCACCGAAAAGAAACCCGTAACCAATGCATAGAAATGAAGGCGCTACCTTACACAAACAGCACGACATGTAAATGAATAAATGTAGATATCCCTCTATTTAACATTTGCACAAATGAAGGAGTTTTACATTCCGCCTTTATAATCACTTTGATTCCGTTCTCTGTGATCAATCGAGCTTTTTAAACTTGGTAACCATTTTGGAGAAGGTGTGCCTATTTTTGAGAATTTTTTCTAGTTTTGTAAAATTTATTTATTTTTAAGGTTTAGAGCAATCTTGGCGAAAAGTACCCATTTCCATTTGAGGGTTTCTTTTGTTTAAAAGGATCCTTCAAAAGTACCCAAAGTTTGAAAATGGCATGAATTTTTAATTAGAATCATCAGTATTTTTCAGATTCAGATGCCACTGCTCAGATTCAAGGGTCATCAAAATGATTGTCCGGAATGTAAATAAGAAATTCAGTTGCCTGGCTAGATAAGTAAAAAAAAAAAAAAAGATGCTCTGATTTGATTAATCCCTACCCCTAACAAGATCACATCAGTTAAACACAACAATATCCAAGAATCCTCTTAGATTAAATATTTTTGTTTAAATAAAATTTGACCTAAAATATTTAGTGAAGACAATACAACTTTTCAAGATATTTTTGTTAAAGTACTGTTTCAGCTAAAAATAATTTTGTGAAACTGCCGTCGAATTATAACAAATGCTGCCTGGGTCGAGACCTGGTAATTGTTCAGAAGTTGTAGAATTTGATTAATAATCTACGAATTTATAGTAACCTTAGAATTATTAATAAAATTGTGAAAATTGAAATTGCTTCATTATTGAAAGCCTTAGCCTTAGAAATTGACTGATAAAAGGACACAACAAACCGCGCTTTAAATATTGCCATCACATAAATAATAATGAAGAGAAATACAATTATGATTTGGGCATTTAATATAAATTTTTAATACGAGGCCCTGGTCCCATACTAGAAACGCTGAGATTTTTGCTTCACGCCAATTTTTACTACTGCCAATTTTTAATTGCAACTCTTTCAGTTAATTGCTTCACGCCAATTTTTAATTGCAACTCTTTCGGTTTAAAATTTCAAAAGTAGATTAGTATTATTTAACAATGTCTAGTTTTAAGACAAAATAATAAGAACAAGGTACTTTCATAACATGAAAAAGAAAAATCACGAATGTGAGAAAAACGCCTGGTACTGCGTCTGATTCTAATAAGTGCTAAGGGATTACACATTCCCTTATTTACGTGAAGCGCGTTTGCAATATATTCAAGCAGGTCATTTTGTAGTCTATTCTGTTTCTGTTGTTTCCTACAAAGATTTGTGGAGGGCATTTCTACCTTTTTTTAAAAGGAAAAACTACTGCAAATATAAATATAACGGTTAATTAACAGATATACGATTACGAAATTTGACTTACTTTGTGAAGAATATCTTCTGACGCAAACCAGGATGAAACACTCCACGTTCTCGGCAATGTTGAGAATAGCGAAAGACCGAAACACCACTTCAAACTTCAGAACTAAAGTAACAGTTACCTCGCCAACAAGTAAGAATTGCGTGAGTAAAGTACAAACGTGATCCTGGGGTATTAAATATGTACCATTGGTATCCGCACTCTGATTGGATTAATAAAGCTACAAGGGCCAATAGCAACAATCGCGGCTGGTATCCTCACTCTGATTGGATGAATAAAGCTACAATAGCAACAATCGCCGTTGATATTGTGATTGTATTACATTGTACAAATCCCAACCCAACCTTTATCCCTGATTAGGTGTGAGCGATTCTTAGAATATTTCCGGGTTTAAGACTTGACCTTGAAATTCTTACAATGCAGAATCTATCAAGGCTCATTAACGGGGATCATTTTTAATCTCTTATGTCCAGGTATTATACGTGACGGGTTCGGTTCGGGTGAACCGTTACTCAAAGTCCGGAAAATTATATGGAAACATTTATGTCCAGGTGTTTTACGTAACGGGTTGGGTCCGGTTCGAGCGAACCGTTTCACAAGGTCCGGAAGATTATCCGGAACAATTCGTTAAATATAAATAAGACATTCGGATTTGAAGTACGAATGCAAATATTTGTCATTTTATTTCGAGGAAGTCCTTGCCTTTTTCTGCTTTTAATTTCTTTTTTTTTTTTTCTTTTCTGCGTCAAATCATCTGTTAGTATTGCGCTATACCAAACGCATGCACAACGTGCACCTCATGAAGGTTCAGAGACTCCTTCTGAGTTCACAGCCGGACAACATGTGGAGAAAATAAACGAGTAAAACGCTGGAGAAAAAAATAGTACGATGCTTTAAACTTCTCCAAGAAAGAGTGTGGGATTGAAATAAATTTTATCCTTTCGTGGTGAATCCGTTCGAAGCTGGAGGGAAGCAAATGTTAGGTTAAATGCCTTATTAAGACGGCCAATCCTTTTGTAGTGTCTGGTAAACATTTCATTTAAAATTTGCGTTTTGTAGAGGTTTAGCCTGGTATTAATGCTTGATGGCAAGGAGATGTACATGAGATACGGCTGCCTACCCGTCCGCAACCCCTACAATTATTTTTTCTCAGATATTTATGTGCATTTATTGTTTTTGTGGGAGTGTTTCTGTTTGTAGCTGCGAGATTACTCATATATTAACTTTTTTTGATTGAAAAAACAACAACAATGTCACTTACACAGCTCCATTGCTATCATACAGTTACACATGGTTCATCCCTCTTGAAAAACACCACCCTCCGTCCTTCAGGAAAATATACGTTGGTGCAAATTCCCTGAATTTTTATTTTCTGTAGTTCATGAAAACGTCTTTCGTATTTCTTTACAGACCTAAATTCTTTAGCTCATTTCTTCGTTTATCGCATGTTTTTCTTTGAAAAGTGAAGTTGAACCGAAAAAAGCAAAAGCACACGTACACACTGAGAGATAGAGATGCGGAGAAGGATCCGTATTTGCGTTTCCGAATGAAACACAGTTCGATAATCACTGTAAAAGAAATTATTAGATGCCTTACTGCTGCAAAAGGACTTCGAGGGGTTAAATGCGGACAGAAAGTGCTGTCGTGGGACCGTTTTAACTGAACGTATCCCTCTTGGCGTTTTAAAACAGTGCTGAAGAGAAATGTTTGTTCAAGATGGTTGAGTGGGAGGGAGAGAGAGACAGAGAATGAGATAGCGAGAAAACTTTGCAGTGAAATGTCTTGTGTTGCATGAATGATATAAGTGTTTCTTTGCGATAATACGACACTTTTCCATTTTGAGCAGAGAAGGGATTTTTGCTGCTGTCCATACTAAGAAGAGGTGATTATCCAGCACAAGTAAAGGAGAGTGAGCAATTAACAACGGAGCAAAAGGTAACGAAATTTGACATCAGTAACTCCTCGATAATATTGCCTGGATCTACTGAGTGGAATCAGACTTGTAAGTTAAAAAACATATTAACAGTCTTTTCTTCATTAAAATCCGGGGTTATCTGTATTTCAGTGATATTTGCATGTCATTTCATTTATTTAGTTGTCGCATCAAGATATATAGTATATTAACGTGAAAATTAATGATTGTTGACAACTTGGAAGAAAGAGGGAAAAGGCCATTAAGCCTGGCATAGCTCTCTTCTCCCTGAAGGAAATAGTTACAAACACTGAGACAAACCAGCATGTGACAACATTTAATTACATAAAGAAAATTTATCTCCACCCCACCCATCTCCATAGTCCGCCTTCCCACCATTAACCTTTTCCCTATATTTCTCAGTGTCAAACCAAGTCCAATTGACAATATTTACAATGTCATAATATGAGAAAAAGGAACACATACATAAGATCTAAACCTAATACCAGTATTACCCCAAATTGATTCCTGCGTTCATTTTAATTCGGGATCAAACCCTCGTTCCTTTTTTTTTTGGTCTCCCCGGCATAAACGCCACAGACAAAGAAAAGTCTGATAATGCGACTTTTTTTTTATATTTCAAGAAGGTTTTGCTTTATTTCTCTCTTCGCCTTTTCATATTTGGAATTCCATTCAGCTTTTCTTTTTGATATGGAGAACTCATTCCTTAGTGAAGTAAATTAAGAAAGCGAGGGAAATACAAATCAAGTCTTACATCGGTATTCATGGATGACTACCGCTTATAGCGGAACACAGAGCCCCCAGATGAGTCTCTAGCCCCATATAGTTCTGAGACTCTTCACTCCAAGTACCCCTAGGAATATACTGTTGTAAAAGGTAGGAAAACCTGATTATTGCCTCTCGGTGAAACGCAAGGGCGGAATCAATCTGGTTTGCACTGCATTCCTGATGTGTCATTTCTGTCAATCAGTTACACCAGCACTGAAACTCCCCCTCCCATACCCACCCAGGCAGAACAGCGCTGAACATTGAAATTAATGTAAAAACACAAAGATCTGAAGGAGCCTTACAGAGGGATCTCTTTCAAGAGAAGTAGTCGGGATGGAATATATTGGAGGTTATGTGGGGATCGAACTTCAATGAAATGATCAAAATGATTATATGTAGAGGATTTTAGGAAGGGAGTGTCTGACCCCAGGTCTTAAACAAACCTTAGAAATAGGAAGCTAGGAGATTTAGGCTAGAGTGCCCGATAGGAAAGTGACACGGAAGCGAAGTAGAAAGGGGTAGGAAGACGTCCTTATTTATTACCTGGGGGGGACAGTACCCGGGCCCGACGGCTTAACATGCCCATCCGACGCACGGCGGATATTTAGTGGATCGAGCGTTCGTACCTTCTGGGATCGAACCTGAGGTCCTTTCCGTGGCAGTCACGAACGTTGCCCACTAGGCCATCCGCGGCCCAAAAACTTCTATGATTTTTTTTACTGCTGCTTAAATACCCTTTCACCCACAAATTATTTTGACTGTCGATTTATTGTTTCTGCGTTGAGGATATTGGAAGAAGTCTTCCATCCCTTTCTTCTCAAATATTTGATATTGGAAGAAGTCTTCCATCCCTTTCTTCTCAAATTATGGATATTGGAAGAAGTCTTCCATCCTTTCCTTTTTGTCAATTACGGTTTAGCTAGAGAGTCAGCGGCCGAAAGTGCGTAGCTTTATTTTAGTAACTTCCGTTACTAAATTTATTTCTAAAAACGTTCTTGCGTTTTGAAAAATTGTTTTTTCCTTTTATGCCTGGTTCCATAGTATAAACAATACTGCTGGTATTTATGCGTTTGAAAAGAAGCAATCATACTTTCTAATAACCCCAAAATTCATTGTTTGTTGTACAAAATACGATGTACGATATTGGTGCTCAATGCATAACAATATGCACGCTTTTAACTTCTACCTTCGCACCGCAAATGCTTATATACGTTAATAAATCAGGCTTACAATCATTAATAGTGCGGTTTTTCCTGTCATTATCGGAACAGGAAGATTAAAACAGGAGTAGAAATTTGAACAAAGACTTGGGAAGGCTGTGTCTGACCCGTGGTCTTAAACAACCCTCAGAATTTGTAAGCTAGCAGATTTGAGTTAGAGCGCCCGACAGGAAAATCACACCGGAGGATTGTAGAAAAGGGGAAGAAGACATCCTTATTTATAACGGGGGGTCAGTACCTGGGATCCAACGGCTTAACGTTTCCGTCCGACACAGGGCTGATATTTTAGTTTTTCGAGCATTCCAACTAAGCCGGGATCGATAAAACAGGAATAATCGGCTATACTTAGTTTTTGAATACAGTGAACAGCAATGATTTTTTTTATTGGAGGTTTAACGACCAACGTGAGCAACTCAATGGGCTGTAAACAGTCGTCCGTCCCTAATTTAGGGTCACTGGTTCCAGGGAAGGGAAAGAGCCAGTGCCGTAAGACAAACACGACATCCATGCCCGACGGGATTCGAACCCCGACCCCTTACGGACGAATGATCAGAGGCCAGCGCCTTAGACCACTGCCTTCAAATATATCTTCAATATTAAAAGCTAAACACAACATACAACAAATCGCCGGGAACAGAAGGCGCGCCAAGGCACACCGGCAACATAACACCGCAGCGCAAACAAAAAGCAACTACATCGCAGCATTCCAAGACGTAACTAACAAAGATCAAGTAACATAGAAGAAAAACCAACACATAGACATAGTAAAAGGCAAAAAAAGAAAAGAAGAGAAATGCGTTGACCAACGGCTTGCGGTCGATGAAAAACACAAAAAGAATACAGCGACAGACTTAGCAGCACGAAAAACTAAAAAACCTCTAAAGGACAAAAAAAAAACAACACCAAAAAACAAAATTGACCACGCACAGTACATGAATACAAACACCAAAACAATGAAAAAAAAACACAAAAAAAATATCCCACAGCACAAAACACAAGCCGGGAGCATAAATAACAAACATACGAAACGTACAAAAACGCATTAATGCAGGTGAAAACAGGGTAAAACAAGCAAATCTGACAAAAATACAGAGAAAAGATACAAACGCAACACTGGGCAGTAGGCCAGGAAACCGACAAACAGCGGCATAAGAACATCACAAGAAGTCACCACAGGGGTGCAGTCCAGGCAAGTAACAATAAACAGTTTAGGAGCGTAGGCGACAAAAGTCGTACAGGAAAGTTCAAAGGTCCTTACATGCAGTGCTACGATCAAGCCCAGTGTCAGGGAAAACCCAACATTCTTGTCTATCGAGTAAGAACACGTTGTTACAATAATCGAGGAACACCTTTGTAGTGTAGCGGAAAGTGAAATCAGGCAATTCCGGGCATGGCTGACGAGGACGCGGGGACACTCGCCATTGAAAAAACGTAGCAAAGTGGCGCCAGATGTTCACACGATCAGCAAGATTCGCACAGAAGGGAAACCAAAGAAGAAGATCCTTCCAGCGGAGTCGAAAAACCGCACAGAGAAGAAGAATAAAATCCGGAGTGGCAATTTCAACCGCCAAGGCAGTAATCTCGCTGGTATCAGGAAGCGCTATGAAGCCGGAAGGGGAGATCGTCAGAACCACCAGGGCTTAGGTGCCCAACGCTTCAGCAGATGGTAAAACCTGACGAGAAATGAACGGCGTCCAATTGTAATCTGAGTTGGCAAGATGGGGAACCGTCTCGGAGGTAAGTGAAACAGAGGGACAAAACGGGGTACAGGGTCAGAAGCAGGAGACTCTGGGGAGGAAACAGCTTCCATGGGGTCCGTAGAAGAACCATCATCAGACACAGCAGCGGGTGCATCAGAAGGAAACCGAACCAGCTTGTTCAACCTGGTCCGTCCAGCTCGGGGAGTAGGATCATGCAGTGGAGATGGTGGTAAGACTGAACCGGAACCTAGAAAACCATCAGAAGCAGTAGTAACTGGCGATGTAAGAAGAGACGTGGGAGGCGGGGAAGCCGAGATAATCGTCTAGGAAGATACGGTGTTAGAAGAAAAGGGGTCAGCAACACCTGATACCGGGCGAACTGCAGTTGGAGATGAAGCAGAAGGCACTTCCAAGGAAGGAAGGGAAGAGGCAGGAGGTTCCAACTAAACAGGCAAAGCGGTAATAAGGGAGGATTCCGAAGATAGTGGAGTACTTTGGGTCACAGAAGACGGTCCAGGTACATCAGTCGACGCAGAAGCAGGTTTGCGGAGAAGGAGGAGATGAGGGCACTGGGAACGGACGGCCCAGTACCCTTACATTGGAAGCAACGGAGATCTTGGAACACTTCCACACGAAAACGTTGACTACCAATTACATATTCAAGCATCGAAGGACGGGAAGCAGGATCATGATCATTAGCAAAAACCATCCGCACTTGGCGACGGAGACCGAGGATAGATTTATCCTCTGGATCATTCGGAGCCGCGGAAAGTGATCACATGGACCGATCACCCTCCCGCCCTGAGATAGCGCATGGCGTAGCAAGACGTCAGAAAGCTCTGGTGCAACCGGGAAAAGCTTCAGGAGCACCGAAGGCTGAGAAACCGGGACACCAAACAAAGTTCGGTGGCAAACGACAATCCCGGTCGTTTGCACTAGATCAACGTGAGTCATGGTCGAAAATTAAACCACCACAGAACGTGGCTTAAGAGCCATATGTGTTACAGCACCGTTAGGAAGAATGCGACGCAGGGCTGTCGAATACAGCTTTAAAGGAGTGGCAGGCAGGGCTTCGAAAACGAGACCAAGTCGCTAGCGGTAAAGTAAATCCTTACCTTCTGCGGAAGAGTCCGGAACTGTGATGCGAAGAACATCGTGCACTCTGACACACCAGACACCACAACTAATAGCAAGGGGAACACGTGATGCAGCCGAAGTCGAAGAGAAGCCCGAAGCCACAGCAGCGTAATACAGTTTAGCTCCGCGCTGAGAAGCCGAGGAAGATCTTGAAACAGTAGCATGAAGAGTCGGAGACAGAGAAGGAAAGTCAGTGGCGCTCTGAGAGCTCTCCATTCAAGTCAAAGGTGTAAGCGTAGCACCAGCAATGACGTCACTAACAGCAGAGCGAGACGGGGAAGACAATCGCTGGAACTTGGCAGGACGAGCGGATGGCGAGCAAGAACCCGCTAGAATAGCGGCATCATCATCATCGGCGAACATCTGCAAACTTTAGGCCTCGCACGAAAGGTAAACAAACCCAACGCGGAGGGATGAATTTAAGCGAAAGCAAAGACGCTCATCGCAAAACGAAAGCAGGGCACAACACACGCAACGATTGCCAACTCGGTAAGGTTGCAAAATGACACACTTGACGAGCTGAACAGCAAAAGTCCAACACAGGCGTTGGTCATGGACAGCGTGTCGTCGAGACAAAAAAAACAATCACAAAGCGTAAAAGAAGTACTTACAAGGCCAGGAGAAACTGGTGCACTAACCATTCAGATACACAAAATAACAAAAATAACGAACGTAGAAACGGCAAATAACACACAAGCTCGATCCAAAGACGGGAGTGCCGCCCTGGTGGCGCAGTGGTCTAAGGCATTGGCCTCTGATCATTCGTCCGAAAGGGGTCCGGGTTCGAATCCCGGTGAGGCATGGATGTTGTGTTTGTCTTACGGCACTGGCTCTCTCCCTTCCCTGGAACCAGTGACCCTAAATTAGAGACGGGCGACTGCTTATAGCCCATTGAGTTGCTCACGGTGGTCGTTAAACCTCCAATTAAAAAAAAAAAAAAAAAAAAAGACGGGAGCGAGAAAAAACAGCTTCCCCACCACCGTGGCGGCCAGAGCAATGATGCAAACCAAATTAAAAAAAAAAAAAAGCAATGATGCAAACCAAATTTTATTTTTCTTATATTTGTATGTTTATAGCCGGAAAATCCTAGAATACTGACGTAGCATTCCTCTTCTTTACAGTACTTAAACTATTAATTTTTAGTTTTTGTGCACCTACTGATGGTAAACTGCGGCTGATCTGGGATACTATTCACAGTCGGATTTCATCATTTTTTTGCTAAATACTTTCTTTTTTATAATGTAACAATTGTTCTTTCCACTTCAAACCGGAAGTAATAATATCTGAGAATAAATGAGATACAGTGAGATGCTCTAGTGAATCAAAATTTGAATAATTTGCTTACTTGAAAATTAGAGCAAGTTGCATTAAAAAAAAAGCTGTTAGAAATTCATGCTAGGTATTATTTATAGTTTGTCTTAAACCACAGGGCTCCCGCAAATGCCCTTCTGTCTCTTTTCAGCTGGAAGACTGAATTATTAAAAAAAAGAGGAAGGGGGAGGGGGATGTCAGTTATACTGTTAACTGGAATTACAGTGTTAGTCAGAATATCTTACCGTGCAGCAAAACTAGAGCGTAGGGGGTCATTTTCGAAGTACACCAAAATATCTACTAAAAAATTACATTATTGGGCCTGGCCGAGCCCGGCATATACTGGGAAGTTTAGGATTTTGCTCCTGAATCAAAAAATATTTTCTTCTCAGAAAACGACCACTGACTTGCTGAAGATGGCGAAGTTCAGTGAACGAAACAAATCTGTCACGAGATGCATTGATTAATTTTCAGCTTGAACCGAAAAGTCGGGATGTAAGATGGGAGTCTGAGACAGGAGGTTTATTTATTTTTAGGTTAAAATCCAATTCTGTGTTTACTACGTTGGCTTTAATGACTAAAAACACGTGGCTGTTTTTCATTTTCGAGAAATGTTTACATGAAGAGAATTATTAGGTTCTCGAAACCAAAACGAACTTTTGGCACGATTCGTTGCTACAGCACAGATGAGGAAATTCGAAGTATTAGTTTACACAGTGGCATACCCATGGGGAGGGCCGATGGGTCCTGGGCTCCCTTTTTGGCTGACAGAGCGAAAAATTATTACGTCGAAGTTTGACAAAAAAATCTCCCTACGCCATCTACATATACTTCCTAATCATGTACCGTATTATTATAACATACAATAATTATAGAGGAGTGGTTCTTTTATATAAAGTTAGAAATATCTCACCAGGGAACGAATTCATCTACTGCTTCTTCTAATCCTTTAACTTTCTTGTTCTGTAGCATTACTAATAACTGGATAAGAATAAATGTACAAAAGTCAACATCCTTCTTAACTCTTATGGCACCTGACCATTTTCCCCCGTAAATTTAGGGGGCGTTACCGCACCTTGAGAAAATTTTGTATGCCACGGTCCCCTTCCCTCCTCCCTTTTGAGAAATTTCTGGGTGCGCTACTGAGTTTACATATCTGGAGATCGAGGACTCCTCGTTCGTATTTAAGTGTATAAGAGAAAAAGAATGAATATTTGTATCAAAAGTACGTAGTTGTGTAGAAACCTCAAACGTATCAGGAATTCCTACGAGAAATGACACGTCTCTCTGTGTGACATTGCCTTTACAACTAAGATAGATTTGAAAAAGTACAGCAGATTTTTTCTCTGATGTGGAGTTTTTCAGCTTTTGTGAATCGCGGACAACATGGCAAAACGGAATGGAATGAATATTATGAATATCGATTATTTCGGACACATGGCAAACGAAACTGAATGTTTATTATGAATATCGGTTATTTAAGACAATTTTTAAATCCTAACAGTTAAATTCCGGAGTAAGAAACATTACGATTAACATGTTTTCCATGTTATAAAGAATTCCGAAACAGGTACCTAACGCGCCTACATCATTTTTTCCGCTCTTTAAAAATTTGTGTGTGTGTGTGTGAATATATATTTATGAATATGTGTTGAGATGTGCATTGATGTAACCAAGAAAAAGCATTACAAATATGCGTTGCTGTAAATATCTTCTGGGTTTTGTAAGAATATTAAAAAAACACATTTTAAATTATTTTTATAACGAATCCTAACCAACCTCGCTAGGATTTGTGATAAAAATAATTAAAAAAATTATTGCACCTGAACTGAAGAATCGAGTCCAAAGTTGAAAATTTTGTATTCTCTCGGCTCTCAAATTTTGGCATTAATTCGGTAAATACTTTGAAATGCTTTGAAAGTATAAACAGTGAATCTTCAGACAATTTTTTGGTACTATTTGGTATCTCCCCTTATCTTCTATCATTTGTTTAATTCTTCAAGTTTTATCTAATTTCGTATCAGGCATTTCCTCACTTTGTGAATTTGGAATTTATTAACCAGTTATTTACAGTGCTGGACTTTAAATTGCGGTATGTATAGAGGGGGATCCAAATGAGCCGAAAATTACCAGAGACAGAACCTAACGTGAATGATATATAATACAATTTCCAAGGCAGTACACCCGTTTGGTATGGTATAAGACAGGATCACGTGACAGCAGTCAGTACCTTGTGTCAACACCATGTTGTTCAATGTAATTAGATTAGAAGTCTAGATGGGCAATTACGGAATTGCCCGCCAAAGGGGATTCCGTCCTGGCCCATATAGACATCGTGGTGCGACCAGCCGGGCCGGGCACGTTTTTTTGTTTAGAGAACAAAACATAGGGCCGAGCCAGGTTTTCCCCTGACAACTGCTACTAGGTCCGGATAGGCCAGGCCACGTCGACCTATTCTTTTTATCACAATGGTACAGAAAGGGAAAGTCCTTGTTTACCGATTTCTTGGTCTGTTGAACGGATTTGCTGGCTTTACAGAGCCCAAAGAGTAAACACAGAGGTGAGGAGTGACTCTCACAGTGTTTTTACTATCTGTAGGCATAAAGATGGTAAAATCATTTTGTAGCTTGTTGAAACCAAAAAGATTCGACCCCGAGCGACTGCTTGTGGTGTGTGCAGTATGAAACTGGGGTTGCCTGCAGTGCGGGAGTCTGAGGTTTTTATCAGAGATTGGGCGACATATATTATTTCCCCTATCCCTAATTTGTATAGGGATTGGCTTTTCTAGTGATACCCTTTGCTAGTTCAGGGAAAGAGAGATTTGGAATGCGCTTAGTATTTTTCCTTCTTTCTTTAAAAGCTACATTCTTCGATAATTGCCACAGTTTAGTTAATATTTTTAAGCTTACATTCAGCAAAATATTTTCAGTAATATCACATCTCATTATTTGTTTTCCACAATTTATTAAAACACAATAGGACGACAAAATATTACAAAATGGCACATCACGGGCCTAAATAATAGCTAAAATTGATGGGCCGGGTCTTAAACGCACGGGCTTGAGCCGGGTCAGGATCTCCGAATAAGGCCCGTGCAGACCTCCAAATTTGTTACATAGATTGACACGGAGTGACACAGCCCTCAAATACATTGGCGTCGAAGATTAAGAAGATGAAGGCATTCTCAAGTATAAAAAGGAAAACACGTAGCGATGAGAACAGACATGTATAGAGACACAATCATAAGGGCAATAAACATTTTATTACAATAGACGAATATGCACATATTTTGCGTATAGATGGGCCACATCCAAAAATGGCGTTAAGGTGAAGTGCAAGAATGTAAACCAAAAATGTTTCAATAAGGAATGACATTACCTCGTACCGGCAGAAAGCTCTCCGAACGATAATACATACCCATTATTGTGTTGCTGATGAATTATGCAGCTAAGAATTCCATTTATGGGGTTTCAGGAATATGTCTTTTATTACTTTTAGTGCTGCTTTTAGGTTGCTTTGACATGTACGTTCTGCTGACATGAAGGTAATTACTTGGTTTTAATCTGGGTTTTAGTTTAGATGGGTGTCTTTTTCGTGTAGAATGGGCTGTCTATTAATATGGGGATCTGTTAAAATCTTTCTTACTGTGCTCATAGTTTGCATGGTTTGGTTAAACTTTCGTGTTTTAGGCTTACGCTACTTTAGTGTATACTATATTTTTGTCTATATATATATTTTTTTCCTGAATTTGACGGTCTGCGGACTACACGCCGCCACAGATTGTAGGAATTATTTTTTTTTCCTTGTCCAGAATTTCATAGTTTAAAGATTATACGTCACTTTGAATCAAACGAAGCAGGATACGATATGTATTTTTATATAGATGTTGATAAATAGATGAATATAGAATACTTCATACATTTGTCTTACCTACAGTAAATATGAGCTTCCTTTAACTTTTATGCATCACGACTACGACCGGGGTATATATGCATATTAAAAAAAAGACAGTTTCCTTAAAAGAGAAATCACAGTCAGAGTAACATTTGAAATATCAGTTTCTTTCAACAATCCGAATAAAACTTTCCCTTCAGTCAATCTAATATAAACTCAGCAGCCACATCATTTGTTAGCCACATTCATAACTATATGTATGTGGCAATGAAAACTTCTTGGGGTGCAATTTTTGAAATAACGGTTACATGATAAGACTGTGAGCCCCTTAAATGGAGCACCAGATGAAATCAACGCAATGCATCCAGATTTGTGGTTAGGTTTTTCAGTAGGTGATCAAGAAGCTGAGTGCTTTAAATAATTACAAAAGTTATCAATGGGGGATTTTAAATTTTTAGGTTCCTAAGCCAGCCTTGCTTGGAGGTGCCCTTTCCCACTTAAAATTATTTAAGGAACATGAGATCATCGCTGATCTTTACTGTATTTACAATTAGTTTGTACGGGCCCTTCTTTAAAATCGCGTACCAGTGTGTTTTGTAATAACAAAAGCCCTGACAGAAAAAGATAAATACTTTTTTCCTATGCGTCAATAAGATACTTTAAGATTCACTAACACCCAGGCCATGAGAAATAATTGTAAAAACGTATTATATGTTCATTCCCACGCGCTGTTTGTGGGCAGAACGGGCCGAATCAGCATGTTTTAAAGCTGTTTCTGGCAGATACATGCGATTAGCCGCATTACAGTTGGCTAAGTACATAAGTATTTGAAATATATTATACCTGTCTTGTGTGGCAATGGGATTATCTCAAGAGCACGTTAATGAAAGAAATTCAAGCTTAAATGTGTTTGCAGGTTGCCCCAGGTAGATGAGATTAATTCGGAAATCCGCTTACGCTGGCAGTTGAAATGTTCTGTAAGTACTTAGGAGAAAAGAAACATTCCGGAAGTGGAAGAGGGAAAAACGGGAACTTGGTTTTGAGAGAAAGGTCGCTTGGCGTCGCAATGGCGTCGGTCTACCCGTCCATGTAGTAGAGGCAGGAGACCAAGTCAATTGATCATTGGACAGCGGATGGCTTAGAGTGCGACGTTCGTGAATGCCATAGAAAGGATCTCAGGTTCGATCCACTAAATATCCGCCGTGCGTCGGATGTCCACGGTAAGCCGTCGGACCGCGGGTACTGGCCCGCCGGTAATAAATAAGAGCGTCTTCCTCCCCCTTTCTATTTCGCTTCGGTGTCACTTTGCTATCAGGCACTCTAGCCCAAATCTCTTAGCTTCCTATTTCTAAGGGTTGTTTAAGACCTGGGGTTAGTCACTCCGTTCCTAAAATCCTCTACATATGATCATTTGAACAATTGATCATTCCGTTAACCTGACGTTCAAGAAGTCTAAAATTACACAGTTTTAGCAAAATAAACTGTCTATTTTTTGTTATTGTTATAAAGGTTCCTGGTTCAGTATTTTTTTCAAGCAGTGATTCTTTTGGGAACGAACGTACAAAATTTTGAGAATGCTCTCGCGAGATCTTGGCTATGTTGAGTAACAGCTATAAAGAAGCGAGGATCGTTACAATAGTAATGAAACAGATACAAGTTACGACAATTTTAATGGTAAAAACAAAGAAAAATAACAATTTGAAACATAGACTGCATTAGAAGTTTAAAAAATCATCTTGAACTATTATTATCAGTAATAAATTTTTTTAATGATAGCTCTTCTTACAAGTCCCCTCAACGTACTTTTATGGCAGCAAAGCTTTTAACGATATCTTCAAATTCAGGTTCTTTTACAAGTCGAGCATTCGCAATAAAACTAGCCAAACTTGGGAGTCCCAAATCCTGGGATAAATTTCTAAGATATCATTAAAAAATACTGAAAGAACTTTTATCTGATACATTTGAAGTCATCATGCTATGGATAATTCTTAACTCAATGTCGAGGTTAGGAAAGAGTAATATCCCTTGCCTCGCAGGAATAACTTTTATGAATTCGCTCCGCCCCACATCTGGGCGGCATAGGATTACTCACTAGGGTGCATTATTCGTCAATTTGACCCTAGCTAATACCCACTTTGGAAGTGCTGTTAGAATTAACATCAATTTTCGATGAAATTATGTAATATTTAAACATTCAGTCAAAAGGTAAATATTTTTGAGTTGTCGACAGTGAAATTTTTGGAAAAAAATTAAAATCATAAACGCAGAACAAAATTAAAAACGTAAACGCAGAAAAAAATTTAAATCTTGGCTGGAAAAGGAATTTTTATCGGTAAAGAAAATAACTTTTCCACAACGTAGCCTTAAAAATTTCAAAATTTGATGTTTTAAAGTTGCTATCAGGAAAATAATACGAATATATATTTGAGAGCTACAAAATTACTGATTGATTCGTTCATAACGAATGACACTTCGCCGTGAATGCAGAATAATTGCTCTCAAATAAATATTCGTATTCTTTTCCTGATAGCAACTTTAAAACATCAATTTTTTGAAATTTTAAAGGCCACGTTGTAAAAAAGTTATTTCCCTACCGGATGAAAATTCCTTTTCCAGCTAAGATTTTAACTTTTTTTGCAGTTTCTTTCTAACTGCCTTGAAAAAAGGCATCTGGTTGATGTGCGGAATAGGGTGGGGCGAAAAACCCTTTTTTTTTTATTTGAAACGTCACCATGTTCAATAATTGCGATTTTATTACTGAAATGACCCCCGAAACAGGGAAGACATTGTTTAATATTTTAGGCTGCCCCAAGAACCTAGAAATTTGAGTTATAGGGAAAAATGGTTTAAAAACACCCGCTTTCTCCATTTTGTAAATATGAAAAAAACTGTGTCACCATGTCATTTAATATCACCTTTGAGTGTATAAACACGGGTAAAAGTTCAGCCGACATGAGTTAATTTCTTAGGCTTCCCCAGATCCCTTAAAATATGTAATTTGTGCCAAAAATGGCATGATGAGTTGCGTAAGTATTAAGTTCGACAGCAGCCTTATTGTTACCAATTTGGGGTTAACATTAACAATACTTTCTGGAAAAATCTTGTTGATTTTTCGAAACATAGCTTGCTGTTTTGCGCTCTGCTTTGTTTTTGTTGCGTTTTTCATCTCAGCACACCCCCTCTCTCACTGCGGAGCTCTGCTTTCGAACTCGCTGAGTCATCTCATCACAGTCGTGCAGGTCTGTTTGGGAGAGAGTGTTGGCGGGTTTGCGTCATAATGATGCTGCAGTTTCTTTCACTCCTAGTGACGTTGATTGGATCGCACCGGCATTTTCGTTTTGTCGTCCAACTACTTAAGATGGCTGAAACAACAAATAAGGCTGATTGCCCTATCCTCGGGAGTTATAAAGAGATGCATGAAAATGTGTTGCCTACGTACGTAGATGTAATGCGCCATTACTACCTTGTGAGGAATACTCTTAGGCAGGAAGGTGCAAACTATGAACCTGCTGCAGCAGAAATAGCAAGTATTGTCGCGGACAAAGTGCTAAGTATGTGGAAGAAAGCATCTGTACCGACATGTCTCCACAAATCTGTTGCAAAGCGTATTACCGCATACAACACTGAAATCCGAAAGCTGAAAAAACACGCTGCAAGAATGGATGAAACCTACCGAAAGAAGATTGAACAATTTCGTGCAGATTCGCAACGTATCTTTCACATATGCTCATGCAAGTGCAAATGTTTTAGAACCTGCAAATGCAGCTCTGCAAAATAGGTACCCGCGAAAGAGCGAGACTTTCTGGTGGACCAGAGAACAAACAGAAGAATGATAGTAGGTGGGCTTGACGCAAAAACCACCAGTGTACTGAAGAAAACATCAGCTCGAACGAGTGTTAGGGAAGAGCATGTCCGTAGGAGGAAATTACAGAAAACTGAATCACTAAAATCGGCCCTGCGAGTCGAAGATGATCCTTCAGAAGAGCATACCAATACTAATTCTGCAGGAAAACCAGACGAGCCGGGTCCTAGTCATTTATTGGCCTAGGAGAAAGATTACGATTTCACTCCACGTCGTTTTTCGAAACCTAGCCGTCAGATGACACTGTCTGCATTTTCCAGAAAGTGCGATACGCGAGGCATCAGTGACCGAGCGGCAGATGATCTTGCGTCGTCGTTGCTTCATGATGTAAGTAAACCGGTTCTTTCAAAAGAATGTAATGTATCTGTTATTGACCGGCATAAAGTACGACGACAAAGGAAAAAGACCAGTCAAACAATTCAAGATGAGGTAAACGTGACTGGTCGAAAGATTGTAGCTTTATTTTTGGAAGAAAGAAGGGATGAAACTCTTACGAATACACAGACAGATGATGGCAAGTGGCACAAGCGAAACGAATGGGAGGAGCATATTACACTTGTTGAAGAACCGGGTTTAGTCTATTTGGGACATTTTGCACCAAAGAGCAAGAATGCAAGGGACATTTCCGACGGTATCTTCAGCTTATTGAACCAGAAGGCATTTGACTTGTCGGAGTTAGTCTTTATTGGAAGTGACGGGGAAGTGACTAATACCGGAACAAATGCAGGTGTAATTAGGCGCCTTGAAGAGAAGCTCAATTCTCCCGTACACTGGAATATATGTCAACTTCATTTTAATGAACTGCCTTTACGCCACTTCACTGAAGCACTTGATGGGAAATATCAGGTCCAAAAGGATTTAGTGGATTGATTGGAAAGCGCCTGAAGACGTGCGCAAAACTTCTAATCGTCGATTTCCAGAAAATTGAATTTTCGCTTCAGTCCGACATTAACTATGGAGATCTTAGCTCGGATCAACGTTATTTGTGGGAAATTTGTAAGACAGTCTCTGCAGGTGATTGCCCACAAGATCTGGGAAATCGGGATCCTGGAGCACTTGCACATTCCCGTTGGCTGACCCTCGCAAATCGCATTCTGCGTTTATATGTAGGAACTAGTGATCCAACACCACACCTTGTCTCATTAGCCACCTTCATAATGAAAGTATATGTACCATCGTGGTTCACGATCAAATGTAACGGTACCTGTAAGGATGGTCCAAGAAATTTGCAGCTTTTTATATCTAGGTTTCAGTATCTTGCAGATAATTTAAAGGATATTGTAAAAAGAGTCGTCCAAGACAAAGCGTATTTTGCCCATGCAGAAAACTTGCTCGCTGCAATGTTATTTGACGACAGAAGGTATGTCCGTGAGCTTGCTGCTCGACGCATCAGGAAGGCAAGGAAATCTTTCGAACAAACAACTACCATTATGAAGTTTCGGTTTCTTAATCTGAACTTTCAGAGCAATGATTACATCGACCTAATCGATTGGCGAGAGTGCAATGTGACTGAGCCTCCCATCACACGGAAATGGAAAGACGATGAGCTTTTGGAATTACTACAGTCGGATAAATATCCAAGTTCTTGCCACTGATTTACAAAAATACCCTGCCATTCTCAGGCAGTAGAGAGGATGGTTAAGATTGTAACAGATTCTTCTGCTCATGTGTGCTGCCTTCTTGCAAGAGATGGATTAATCAGAGCATAAATTTTGGATAGGAAGCTGACGCCAAGTTTTGAAAAAAAGTCTGATTTCCAAGTGAAATAAACTCACTCCTCAAGCTATGCTTCTAGGTAAGGCTGTTGTCTATCATATTTGCATAACGTATGGTATTTTTGGAGAAATATGACAAATCTTTATCTCTTTGAGAAAGCCTAAGAAATTAACTCACGTCTGCTAAATTTTTACTCATGTATAGACACCCAAAGGTGATATTAAATAACATGGTGACACAGTATTTTTTTAAATTTACCAAATGGAGAAAACAGGTGTTTTTAAACCATTTTTCCCTATAACTTTCAAACTCGAAGTTCTTGGGGCAGCCTAAGATATCAAATAATGTCATCCGTATTTCGGGGGGTCATTTCAGTAATAAAATCGCAACTATTGCACATTGTGACGTTTTAAATTAAAAAAAAAGTGTTTTTCGCTCCACCCTTGTGAGGAAGCTTGGAAACGCTTATGTATGTATTCCTACGCCAATAAATCCGATCACTAGTATAGTGCTTCTATTTTCTACTTAATTAGAGTATTGTTCCTCGTTATCAATAGCTCTCTCTCTCTCCCCCAGTTTCTCACCGTTGTGAATGATCAATTCGCCCGTACTATGGCACGATGAAATCGCAGAGTGTTTAATTTCTTTTTGCCAGCATCAGTTCGAAGGAAATTCCATTTAATGTCGAGAAATAATAAGTGTCAACCGTTATGTGAGTGAGAAATGAGCTAGAAAATATGGTGAAACTTAAGAATGGGGATAACCCGAGAATGCATTCATTTGAATCCTGTGACACACTTGTTCGCGAGAAATGAAGATTTATCGTCAGCGGTGAATGGCTGTGAAGCTTCTGCGGTTATAGCAGTTTGTTCCGTCCTTCCCGCGCAAGTGCTTTCTTTGTGAGTCATTCATAAGGTCATTATGTTTTAGTATCGTTCTTTGTTAAACACTATCGTGGAGAGCTCTCGTCATGTTTGACAGTTTGCCGACACCTGACGTGTCCTTGAAAACCCGTGGATCGCACGGGCCATTCTAATGAATGGTTTACCCTGTCAGCGTAATGGCAACCTGGAAACTGACTGACCATATGATTGAATGGTCATCCGCGAATGACAATTTTGCGTGAAAGACGAACGAAGTACCAATAAGGAATGATTATGCTATTGTTAATCTGCGCGAATTTTCATTTAAATAGCTGGTAAAGAATTTAACACGTCCCTCCCACCTAGCTACAAGATCTCATAAGCATTTGATATTTTTGCAGCTTCTTTTCCGTCCCTTTCTTTTTTTATTTTGTAAGGCAAGAAAGTGAATATAAAATTTATGGGCTGGATTCGATTAAGCGCGAAATGTGAAACTTACTTTAAACCTCGAGCTTCTTTCGTGCAGTGTGGTTTACCTTCTACATACTATAAGCCTGCCAATAAAATATTATATCGGGGGTGGGGGACGATCTTCTAAATATATACAGATATATTTTGGAGAACATTTAGCTTCTCTCTCTCTCTCTCTCTCTCACACACACACACACATTCCCCAAAATATGTATCTCTGCATTTGTTACAACCTGCACTTTTATTTATTTCGTTCCATTAATGAACCTTCTATGCGCATTTCTTATTCTTAATATTTGAAGTTGTACGAACGAAGTAAGTATAAAAGAAATTCATAAAATTGTGTTGCAGCATTTACCCCGTTATACTGGTACGTTCTTAATTTTCTTTTTTTTTTGGGGGGGGGGGGGATAAACGACTACTATTATCCATGGAAGTTAGACAGTTAGTGCTGTAGGTAGGGGTAATATCTCCGGTTCTTACCAACTGTTTGTTAAAATCTGGGTGATTCATGCAAGCGGTTTGTTAAATAAAACGTTCGTATCGGAAATATAGGCTAATATTGGTCAGAATATACTGTACAGCATTTTGCTTTTCGTAATTTATTTCTACTTTTCCCCACGTCAAAAAAGCCCATGTTGGATGTAGGGAGACTGTGGGCCTACAGGCAAATCGAGGCTCCTACATTTTACACAAACACATAGAGCATTTCGTTTTTTAGAAACAACGCACTTTGTAGAAATTTTGTGGGTCCCTAAAACTGGGGCCTGCGGCTTAAACCTTGTTAAAACTGAAACTAAATTTTTAAAAAATTCAGCAAATAGCCAAATGTGCAAATTTTTAGGATCCGCAAGTAATTTTTATTGTCAATATCGCCTATTCTATCAAACGTTCGCTTCACCAACATTGCTCATGTCGCTGCCCTTGCCAGCAAGTTGTTTCAAGTTACCATATCATTCCTGGAAATAAGACAGCCACACCACTCATGCTTTAGACACTCATACAGATCCCTCCATAATAAGTCTCCTGTGCGTAATTTTGGACACCTTATAGATCGGGACTTGGCCTAGGGCTTTGCAATCGCCTTTCGTTAATTTGATGTCACCGATTTCAGGGAGAATACAGAGCTAGTGCCGTAAGACACGCACATCACCCATGTTATATCAGCACCCGAAAAGGAGCCCACTCCGACGACCGGCAGAAACTAGCGGCTCGACAGCTGAAGCTTGCCAGCTTATTCCACTGACGATCTACACACGCCTGGACGACGGTGCGTCGTTTGACCACCTGTGCACCACTTTTGATACGTACTCACTACAGTGGCACGGGAACAACCAACAAGCCTCGGAATTTTCGAGATCATAGTTCTGAAGTGCCGTGCCATCACAATTTGTTTTTTGTCGAACTCCGATAAATCCGTAGCTTTTCCCATTCTGGCACCGAACACTCTACTAACCGAAAGCCGGTCCTCGGGCTGTATATATACTCCTCTGTGAACTTTACCAGCCCTACTGTTCGGTCTCCAGGCGTAATCGTTACTCTAGGCTTCCGGTGGTCATAATGTAATGGCTCATCGGTTTATGATATTGTTTTCCCGAATTTGACGACTATGCTTCGCCGCAGATTATACGAAGGATTTCTCTCTTCTCTCTGAATTTCACAGTCTTTAGATTATACGCTGCTTTGAATAATATGAAGGACTAGATGGGGTACCCGGTATTTCCCGGGTAAATATTCGTGGAATCACCAAGTTCAGCCGGTTAAATTTTATGAATGAAAAATGTATTCCTGTAACATTCCAGTAAATTTATTTTAATTAGTTCTGGTTGTTGCTTTTTGGTAAACAATATTTTTGGTTTTTCCATTGGGAGAAAAAATGTAGAGGATTTTAGGATTGCCAACCTTTGAGCAGGCAACATAGAGCTGTTTGTGTGAAAAGCAGTGTTCCTAAAAATTAATTCCTGCCACTGCCAATGACTGGCCATGAACTTTGTTGATGAACATGGCAAAGGCCAGACGAATCGGGAATTACAGACACTTGAAGTCAAGTGGCACATCTGTGGGAATCAGTGGAATCTTCGGAATGAAGACATCTTTTCCTTTTGAACAGCCAGTCATAATAGTAGTTGCTTCGATGATGTGCGTGTACAAAATCTTGATGTAAAGCCTGGTTCCATTTCAAAGTCTTGGTGGGTCTAAGTTCCTCAACATCATGATTGGCGCCCTTTTTTTCAGAAGCAAACTGTGGGGAGTCATACCTGGTGGCTCCAGTGAGTTGAGGAACTCTGTTGGGTGGAGAACTGCTTGAACTACTTCTGTGACAGTGGCAATTGATTTGTAGGATGCGGTGGCTCCCGAAGTTAATTTTAAATGTGAGCATTGTTATTGTTGACGCTGTCATTTTTTTTATTGCAGGTTGAACGACCACCGTGAACAACTCAATGGGCTATAAGCAGCCGCCCGGCTCCAATTTAGGATCACTGGTTCCTGGGAAAGGAGAGAGTCAGTGCCGTAAGACAAACACAACATCCATGCCTCACCGGGATTCGAACCCGGTCTCCTTTTGGACGAATGATCAGAGGCCATCGCTTAGACCACTGCGCCACCGCGGCTGTCATTTTTTGCAGCTACAATTTAGTTTTTTTTTTTTTTTTTTGATTGGAGGTTTAACGACCACCGTGAGCAACTCAATGGGCTATAAGCAGTCGCCCGTCCCTAATTTAGGGTCACTGGTTCCAGGGAAGGGAGAGAGCCAGTGCCGTAAGACAAACAAAACATCCATGCCTGACCGGGATTCGAACCCGGACCCCTTACGGACGAATGATCAGAGGCCAACGCCTTAGACCACTGCGCCACCGGGGCGGCGAATTGCTCTTTCACACAGTCCCTCATGATTGAGGTAATTGCGTTTAATGTTATGAAAAACATTTCCCGCAAGTTCTTCGACAGTTTTTAAAACATTGCAAAATTCATTTGGGAATGCAATCAGTACAGTTTCTGGCTCAGCTGGAAGTTTACCATTACCAAGTTGAAGCAGCTGGCATAAAAACTCTCCTAGTGAAGCGTGCCTTTGCAGATGAACTCGCATGTTGGTGGCCAATGATATTCTTTTGACATGCATCTAAAGATGAGATGCTTTCAGACATGCATTGGGTTTGTCAGCTGGAGTTGACCTCGGAATAACTGGCAGAGTCTGGTGAAAGTCTCCAGCTAACACACCAACAGTTCCTCCCATGAGCTACTGGTATGCTCACAGGTCTAGAAGTGTCCTGTTCAGAGTTTCCAGGGCTCGTTTGTAAGACATCGTACACTCATCCGAAACTATGACACAGCCGTCTTGCAGGACTTTTGCCTGTCCAGATCTTTTGGTAATGTTACAAACTGGATATTCATCATGTGCCAAGTTCAAAAACAATTTGAAGGAATAATGTGCTGTCCGACCACCATCCATCAGTGTTGATGCGATGCCAGATAATGCAACTGCAACTGCTATCTTCTTTTGCAGGCGAACTGTTGCCAAGAGTAAGTTGATGACAAATATTTTGCCTGTCCCACCTGGTGCATCGAGGAAACAGATGTCTCCATTTGCATTGCCTATCATGTCCAGAACTTAAATGTAGGCCTGCCATGATCTGTAATTAAGAGCGGTTCATTAGCAGCAACATATGCTTCCAAATCACTGATATTGTACTTCATCTTCCGCAGAATTTCATTGCAAAGATTGTTCGTGCTGTTTCTTTGGAGAGATGGCAGTCCGCACTGTCTGAAGCCACGTTCACACTTCGACAAACACAATTCCTCTAGAAGGATGAGAGCCTTGTTGAAGATGTCTGGGGAAAAGTCAATTTGCAATGTCGGATTTTCCCGTCTGACTCTCAAACGAATGTCTTCGCTCAGATGCTCTTTGTATTTCTCCCACAATTGACGTGGATTTGAGACAGCGCAGGTGTTCAGCAAAATGCAAAAGAGATGTCTGAGGCGCGTTGGTGATTGGGCGACAGTTGTTTCAGTCACTGCCAAATCCCAGTGGTCTTCCTTCTCCAACAATCCTCTTCTTGGCATCCCTCTCTGAAGGTTTCACAAACTTGATTGTTCACAATTTTCAAGTCACTGAAAGATATTGGTCCCTTTATAATGTGGAGCAGCATTCTGAAAAAGAAGCACTCGGCAAACTTGATTGTTCACAATTTTCAAATCACCGAAAGATGTTGTTCCCTTTATAATGTGGAGCAGCATTCTCAAAAAGAAGCACTCGGCAGTTGTGGATGAACTGTGTAAACTCGGCCAAGTGCATCCGTGGATTTAACTCCAAGATGTCCTTCAACATCAACTCCTTTTCTGCATCGCTTGAAATGTTTTCTGGATGCAGTCCAAGTGCAGTAGCGCGGGTCATTACAATAAAGAACGGTTTTAGCAAAATGATCATGCTTGCAAAGTTAAAAGAAAGCAGTCAGTGTTGTCTTCGGTGGCACTTGAAGTTGCCATTGTGGAATGTTGTATGGATTGAAGTAGGCTCTTTGAACATTTTCAAGGTGGACACGGAGATGAACAACAGTCGGTCAGTGCTCATGAATTATGAAACTGAGTATTCGTCAAACTGCATCGTTGCTGCTGAGGTATCTTCCTAATTGAAAACTCCTAAATTCATCAACAGTTGCTCTTCGTTGTTACAGCCCCACAACTGCTTGATCACTTCCTTAGTTTTCATAATTGCAGATGTACTTAATGGCTTTGACAGATTGGAAAGATTCAACATTCATGTGCGCCTGGAACATTTTGGACAACAGTGGAGGGTGTGGAACCACCCATCTGTTGTCTATGTCCACCTCCTGGTAGGTTTGGCGAATGTGCATTTTGATTTTTTTGAGAATCCACCATCTCCAGGTATTCTTCTCCTGTACAAAGGGTATCCCAAAGTAATATACGTCATTGCCTTGCCAGAAGATAATCGGGTATTGGAGGGCATCGTAGGATCTATGAGTTTCTGCTATTCTCTGGAGTCTATTGCTTCTCTTCTGGAGGACAATATCGCGGCGGTCAAACTTGTTGCCTACAATGACAATTGCAAATTCATCAATTGTGGCTACATTGTACCTCCTCTGATGCTCACCTCCTGGAGTTTTGTCAGTCTTGATCACAATTTGGTAATCATCTGTTGGCATTCATTCCAAAGCTGTTTTGAACAGATTTACGTCGGAATTTTGGTGGTGGAGTAATTGTTGCAAGTCCACAACAATATTTTTTCGAGTATCTGAAATGTTGGAGCATCTCTAGTATCTGAAATGGTGGAGCATGTAGGTGGTGACCGAATACCAATTTTTCGGTTGCTGTGTGGTTTTGGAACGCGGAAAAAGTGATGTATTTGTTTATTTACTGACGCCACGTATTTGGAGCATTTTCACTTTGGATCTCGCCCTTTGGATTTAACTGCTATAATTAATATATAGCCAGTGTCGATAATACCCACCAGATGGAGACGTGTCAGTAGCTGGCCCATCTTACGGATTAATGATGTCAGAAGTTACTAAAAAACACACATAACACAGTGGATTGTTGGCCACCGTGGTGTAAGGCTAACGTGCTCGGCTAGATATCGAGAGATCCGTGATCTCAATTCCCCGTCGGTGACCGAATAACAATTTTTTGGTTGCTATGTGTTTCTGGAACGTAGAAAGAACGATATATTTGTTTATTTACTGACGCTACGTATTTGGAGGATGTTCACTTTGGAGCATCTCTGTTGGGCCTGTGCGGTTTCATCTCCCTTGAAGAATAACTTTAGGAATTTTGGCTCTTCATTGGATGGTGCGAGCTATCAAACTGAGCGGTGGTAAACTTAGCCCTGCACTTTGAAAGTGGGAATAAATCCTGGTGTTCTGATTTCCAGAGCTGCGCCAAGAGAAGTCGTTTGGAAGGAAGCGTTGTACTTTCTTATGTTCGTCAGAAAGCGTTCTGAAACTGGCGTGGTTCCAGTCATTAATGCTTCTAGAGACTCAGGTGGTGGGGTAATCAATGGCAGTTTGACCTTGCCGTTTGAGCAACACATTCCTGGCGTTTCCTCTTTTCATTTGTATGCTTGACAAAGAGCACAAACAATCTCCACTTTGCCAATCACCACATTCGGATGTTCGTGGTAATTCTGATTTGGATTACAGGCAAATGCTGCGCATTTTAAATCTCGCTGAAAAGCAAAACCTCTGGAGGTAGAGACCCTTGTTCGAACACCATCAAGTCTTTCTTGGCTCTAATCAGGCGTCTCACTGACCCTAGGAGATAGAAGCCCTTATGCGAAGACCGGCAAGTATTTCTTGGATTTGCTGAGGCGTCTCATTAGCCCTAGAGGAAGAGGCCCTTACGCGAACACCGGCAAGTCTTTCTTGGCTTTTATTTTGCGTCTCATTAGCCCTGGAGTTAGAGACCCATTTTCTGACTCCGGCTAGTCTTGCCTGCGTTTGTGCCGGTGTCTGATTTCCCTCAAGGTCCTTTTTCGTTTCGCATCAGTGGAAATTTTCCCGATTGAACTTCTTTTTTGGGGAGTCATAGTTTGAAATATTAAAAAAAGAACACATTTATAAACTGTTAATTTAATTTTTGTCCTAAAAAGAAATAAAACAAAATGGAATGTAAAAAAACTAACTGTCACTGCCGACACATAATGTTATGATGCAGTAATATTTCTACTTCCCCCACCCCACAAAATAATAAAAAATAAATGTTAAATATAAAGAACAAAAATTCGATTTAGTTAACTTATTTTAGCTAAACAAAAAAGAAAGGAACAGGAATGGAAATGCTTACCTTCAAGGAGACATCTATAGAACTGCCGTACACCTGGCGTGCGCTTCTGAGTATCCCGCGTCACTGAAACGCGATGTATTTATGTCATGTGGCGTGCATGCAACTTGACATTGGCATTAATCATCCTTTTGTTTATCGTTTTGAATTTTGAATATCTGGAACTGTCTATTGACATAACATTATACTTCTGCCTTATGAAGCAGCCTGTCTGTGGTGAAAGCTAGCGTAAATCTAAAAAAATGAACATTTTATGAAAATGTCGTATGGGGGCACCTTGACCCCGGGCTCCGACCCCTTTCCAAAAACCGTCTACGGTCAAAATAAGATGACGCAATATAAAAAATTTGGTGGTTCTAAAATGAAAACTATAGATTATTCGAAAATTTTGTGTGGGGACCCCATGAACTCGGGCTAGGACCCCTTCTAAAAACAGTCTATGATCTAACTTTGAGCACCAGGAGATAGTATGCAGAATTGGTGGTTCTAAATTGAAAACTACAAATTTTCTCGAAAATTTTGTATGGGGACCAATTAGCATCCCCGGGCTCCGACCCGTTCCAAAAACCGTGCACGGTCTAAGTTAGAGCACTATGAGATAATATACCAAATTTGATTGAACTAAATTGAAAAGTGTAGAACTTTTTCGAAAATTTTGTATGTGGGCTTTTGAGCCCCTCACGGTATGACCTGCGGACTCCGACCCCTTCCCCCAACCATCTACGGTGTAATTCAGAGTACCATGAGATAGTATACCAAATTTGGTGGTTCTAAATTGAATACTGTAGAAATTTTAACTAAAATAACGAAAATTTTGTATGCGGGCCCCTTGATCCCCCTTAGTCTGATCCCTCCCAACTCTCTTCTACGGTCTAAGTTAGAGTACCATTAGATAGTTTACAAAATTTGGTGGGCCTTAGCTGAAAACTGTAGATTTGTATAGCGGACAAACAAAACAACATACAAGCAAAGAAACAAAAAAAATACAAACCTACATATATATATATAGATAGTGTATATACACTGCCGGACAATTGCTAAGGACGGATGACAATAGCAACGATAGCAACCATAAAATGGAAGGCAGGAAAATGTGGAAATTAGCATAAGTGCGGGATACAGTAAGACGTGTTGTGCGTATGCAAATTTTGGATTGCCGAACTTGTTCGTGACGTCATAGCGCTGATAAGAGATATAAAGGATTTGACGCGTATTGACCGTTGTTGTTCAAACGCAAAGTTGAAAGGGAAAGAATCAATTGACGAACTTCCAATTTTCAGTATGTCTTCCCGACATCACCTAGATGATTTTACGCGTGGTCGTATTATTGGCAAGATTGAAGAAGGGCGAAAAATAACAGATGTTGCCAGGGAGTTCGACGTCAGCCACAGTGTTGTTTCAAGGCTTTGGAAATCATTTCAAACAAATGGAGAGTGTAGCAAACATCACGGGGGAGGTCGTGTTCGCAGTACGACACCTGCAGAAGATCGGTACATAGTGCTATCAACAAAAAGACACCGGTGCAGCACAGCTAGTGAGGTAGCAAATCAGTTTATGGCTGCTACTGGCAAGCGGATCTCCCAAAAAAACTGTCGCTAGACGTTTGCATGAAGGAGGACTATACGCCCGCTGTCCTGTTGTGTGCATCCCATTGTCCAGACGTCACCGTACCGCCCGTTTGCACTGGTGCCATCAACATCGCAATTGGACTGATAACTACTGGTCTGCTGTCCTCTTCTCAGATGAGAGTAGATACAGTCTATCGTCTGATTGTCGACGACAACTGATCTGGCGTGATAGTGGTACTACATATTGTCCAGCAAACATACAGGAAACGGACCGATATCCGACATGTAGTGTCATGGTACGGGCTGGCATCATGATCAATGGCCGTACGTCCCTCTATGTGCTTCCAACTGGGACTATGACTGGCCAACGATACATTAATGATGTTCTGCTACCTCATGTTCGGTGGTGCTGTCGGTGATAGATTCATTTTCATGGACGACAGCGCAACATGTCATCGAACAGTCGCTGTCCAGGAGTGTCTTGAGAGCGAGGATATTCAACGCCTCGTATGGCCAGTACGTTCTCCAGATCTGAATCCCATTGAAAATGTGTGGGATGCTTTGGGGAGGAGTCTTGCTGGTCGCCAATGCCCTCCAATAAACAAGGACACCCTCATCTGTGCACTGACAGAGGAATGGGATAAATTACCACAACAGCTGCTTGATAATGTTGTGCAAAGCATGACACGACGTGTGGAATCTTGGCATCGCCCTCCATGGTGGCCATATCCCGTATTGACATCTCACGCCGGAACGCCTGCGGACGGTAATAGCATTTTTTTCACGTTTACGTATTCTGCACAAAATGGCCTGTTTGTCCCTTGAACACGTTCCAAAGCCTTCTGGATTTCAGAGCACAATAAATTGTCTTTCTTGTAATGTCCTGGCATTCTGACATTATTTTATTTCACTTGGCATCCAACCACACTTACTTTTTTATGCGCTATATAGCCGTTTATGATCCGTCCTTAGCAATTGTCCAGCAGTGTATATATATATATAGATACGGCATGTATTTATGTTGAGAGATAGAAAAATAAGTGCCGCCCTGGTGGCGCAGTGGTCTAAGCACTGGCTTATAACTATTCACCTGCGAAGAGTCCGGGTTCGAATCCCAGTTAGGCATGAATTTTGCGTTTGTCTTACGCATTGGCTCCCTTTCTTCTCTGAAACTAGTAGCAAGTGACTGCTGACTAGTCCATCTAGTTGCTTACGGTGATCGTTAAAATATAACAAAACAGGAAAAAGTGACTGCTTATCGTCCATCTATTTGGTTGTCGGTTGGGCGGTTTTGGAAGCACTAGAGGGATGCGCAGCTCTGTTGTCGCTATGACATTCGACAGGTGCCACTTCTAGCTGAAGTCTTAAAGGAATAGTGAGCGATTTGGTTGATTTGCGGAGATTTGACATGAAGTTGAAGTTGGAAGACCAAACCGTGCATTTTCGCCATATTTTACTGTTTTACTTCAGTAAAGGGAAGACGGCGCGTCAAGCTTGCAAAAAGTTGCGTGACGTGTACGGTGATAATGCTCTACAAGAACGTCAGTGCCAGCGGTGGTTCGCAAAATTCCGTGCTGGTGATTTTGACCTCAACGATGCTGCTCGGTCGGAGAAACCCACCGAGGTTGATGACGACCAATCACGGCATTGATTGAGCCAAACCCACATTACACGACACGAAATATTGCAGACACATTGCACATCCATCATTCAAGCGTTAACGACCACCTAAAGAAGCTGGGATTCGTAAACAAGCTCGATGTGTGGGTTCCTCATGAACTCTCAAAGGAGCTCAATTGACGGCGCATATAAACATCTGCGATATGCTCATTTAACGTGAGGAAAACGATCCTGTTTTTGAAGCGACTGATAACTGGTGACGAAAAGTGGATTGTGTACAACAATGGGCTGCGCAAACGGTTTTGGTCCCGACGTGCTGCTTCGCCTCAAATAACATCCAAAGCAGACATTCATCAGCGGAAGGTTCTGGTCTCAGTGTGTTGGAATTTTAAAGGTGTCGTGTTTTTTGAGCTCCTACCACGAAACCAAACAATCAGTTCGCATCTGTACTGTCGGCAATTGGACAGTTTGAACGAATCCATCATGCATAAACGTCCAGAGCTTTTTCATCGTAAAGGTGTTGTGTTCCATTACGACAACGTGAGACCAAACACAAGTTTGATCACCCGCCAAAAATTATTGCAGCTTGGGTCGGATGTGTTGCCATACCCAGCATACTCGCCTGACTTTGTGCCGTCAGACTTCCACTTGTTTCGCTCTCTTCAACAGTCCTTGCGTGGTATAACGTTCAATTCAGATGAAACTGTAAATCAGCACCTTGTACAGTTTTTCGCCACGAAAAACAGGTCCTTCTGTGAATGAGGCATTCTGCAGCTCACTGAAAGATGGCAAAAGGTTATCGAACAAAACGGGCATTATATCGTTGATTGATCTTTGTTCTTTCTATCAATAAATGACCTTTGCAAAACATGGCTAAAATACGTCATGACTTTTCCGACAACCCAATAGTTGCTTACGATGATCGTTAAAGTATAACAAAAAAAAGGGGAAAACGGATTTTTTTATTGAATGTTTAACGACCACCGTAAGCACCTCAACGGGCTATAAGCAGTCTCCCGTCCCTAATTTAGGGTCACCGGTTCCAGGGAAGAGAGAGAGCCAGTGCCGTAAGACAAACACAACATCCACTCCTCACCGGGATTCAAACCCAGACACTTCCGGTCGAATATATTATATTGCGAGTAACCATAACCGTCCGCTTCCGCCAGCTCTTTTGCGTGAAGACTACTACCATGAGATATATAGAAAAGAATAGCTGTTTCCTTAAAGGAGCAGTCAAAGAGTAACGATTTAAATCACAGTTTTTTCATGAAATGTTTTGTCACACACTGAATTGCCACTTTATTTAGTATAGTTTTATGACTTCTAATTACTACAGTGATTTATAAAAGAGTTTCTGTTTGAGGAAGTATAAGAAATTAGACGTCTACTTTACATGTTATTTCTACAGAAAATTAACATTCAGATTTAGGGCAGTTTTCCGAATTAAAATTCCCCTTCTGTACTGAGCAGCCACATCATTTGTTACACCATATTGATAACAATTTCTAAATCAACATTCCTTGGGGATGCAATTTTGGAAACAACTGTCACGTGATGGAAATGTATCCTTTGAATGGAGCCGTCACGAAAATAATATCTCCTCTGTTTTTCGGTATGCCCAGAATTGTCTACAAAAATCTTCCTGCTTGGCTGATGGTCCCTCTTTTCTGTTTTCTTGTCCCATTTATTGTTCTTTCCCTCCGGACAGGGAAATTGTTTGCAGCTTCCTCCTCAGTAAGCTAGATCCAGCCATGAAAGTACACACTCGAAAGTAAGATAGACTTACTTTCGAGTGTGCATTTTCATTTTCAGACGTCCGAACGCGTTACTAGACTAAAAACATTGGGTGAGGGCCTGATTAGGGCTGAATGTTTTCACCACCCCGTACTCAGCTGATTTCCCCTCTTCTGTAATGAAGAAAAACAAAGAACAAAACTATACAGGATTTCAAGATTGATAATTGTCACTTTTAGTTTCATTGCTTTTTAAACCTAAAATATTTCAATTAGTTTAATTTGACTTACAACCAATGTAACCCGAAATCTTCAGTCTTAGTACACTCATTTTAACGCAACATAAATATTACTTAAATATTTGCCTTTTCTCCATTATTGGTTGATTTTTGAAATTACTCAGATGACCTTCGGTTACTTTTCCGCGATAAAGAGTGTTCAGCAACTCTGCAGTGGGCTAGACTTTATTTTTATCAGAACGATTTTAATTTGTGGACTTAATCAGGACGAGCAAAAGATTTTCTACGTCGACGTCATAGAAAGCGAACTTATAGTTTCATACCCCTCCCCTATTTAAACAGGTGATAAGTGAATAGCAGATCTTATATGTTCTTTGCCTGCTGGGTGAGGAATCTGCGTTATTGCTATTGGAGGCAGACAAGCATTTGGTGACAGACAAAGCATTTTAAGTTGAGCACAATAAAGAGCCGTAAAAGGAAATACTCAGAGCAGGGTAAAAACTGCAGCCCTGTAGCACAAAATTCTGCGTACAAGCCGCAAAAATATATAAGCATCTAATTGATGCTCACTGTCCCCAGGCGCATACAGTGTTGCCGCCTTTTGAAAAGAGAAAATTTACGAACAAAGCGGTGCTGAAAATTTTGTATACTATTTCTGATTTTAAATCTCTGTTACTTGGACCTTCGAATATATTTCAAATACGTGGAAATAATATAAATAGATGATGTCATCGCTCTGTCCACGTTATTTTGTAAGAAACGCATAGCAACTGAAAGATTGTTTAGTCGACACCGCTGGGATTGAAACCCAGATCTCTCGATAATTAGCCGAGTGCATTCGCTTTACGCTACGGTGCCAGCAATTCACAGCACTATTCGTGGTTTATCAGTCAGCATCTGACTGCACAAATCCATATTGATGGGCTCAGCAACTGATGTGTCGCCATCTAGTGGCATTCAACAGAGCAAGCTGTTTAATTACAGCTGATAAATCCAAAGGGCGATAGAAATGGTGAATATATTTCAAATATGTGGAGATAATATAAATAGATGATGCCATCGCTCTGTCCAAGTTATTTTATAAACAACGCATAGCAACTGAAGAATCGTTTACTCGTCACCACTGGATGGCAGCACATCAGTTGCTGAGCCCATCAATATGGATTTGTATTATTAGATGTTGACTGATGAACCACGCATAGCGCTGTGAATTGTTGGTACCGTAACGTAAAGCGAACGCACTCGGCTAGGTATCGAGAGATTTGGGATTCGATCCCAGTGTGTCGATTAAACAATTTTTCAGTTGCTATGCGTTGTTGATAAAAAAAAACCGTGGACAGAGTGATGACATCATCTATTTATATGGACCTTCGAATTTTATTTTGATTTTTTCCGGTAAACCTGGTACTTATTTTTTCCCGTGAACAAAAGCACCTAGAATATGCTGCCTGATTTAGTATAGAGTTCATTTGTTGTCCACTGTAGGATGTCAAAGTTACAATTACAAAAGAATAAAGTATAATGTGTGGAATTCTCTCATCCAGGACAAAAGATGGAAACACTGATTTATTTCACACGGACTCGACAAGACTTTTTCTTTTTTCTCTTTTGGAGCCTCTTTCGATGGGAGAGTGGTTAACAGTGAGGTCGTATGACCAAGGCCCTGAGTTGAAAGCCAACTCCCAAAATGAGATAAAAGCACTGACTGGGATCAATGCACTATAGTGGAAACACCTGCCAACTCCAAATACCGATGCAATGTTACAAAACTTACATTATTCCAACCTTACACATTCTGTGACTATAGAACATGGAGGGGTAAAGCATGAACTACAGACAAAGTTGTGGAGCGCACAATGGCGATTTCTGATCAGGCACAGTAGGTAGGTTCCTACGAACGCGGAATCTCGATGTTCTCAAAATTTACGATAAAGAGCGAGACTGATGTGTTTCAAGGAAAGGGTGGCAGTACTGAAGCGGATGAGGCAGCAAAATGTTTACTGCAGGTCGGGCGCGGGTTATGAATTTTCCTCCCCTCATTTCTTAAATTGTGATTTTTATGATGTGTCGTACAAGACATTTATTACACATTTCCAGGTTGGTATAGACAAATTCTTCGACCATTAGGTTGGGAAGATCTATTGATTTTTACAAGATTGCGTACAAGCCATTTTTTACACTTAGCAGTTAGGAAAGACCAATTTTAGACGGATGGGTCTGAGTGGGAAGTCAGGAAAGCAGAGGGCTATTTATTTACACAAGATAACATGCTCTTTCTATTTGGTAAAGACAATATTTCCAACATTGGGTCTGGGTAGAGAGCAGGGAAGTCGCCACGGGAGGGTGGGCTGGAGATCACCCGGGTTTTTACTTTTTTGCTTACCATGCTGCCCACTTTGTTTTTACAAACTTTTGTAATTCTATATTTAAAAAAAAGTAAGGTTAACATTTAATGTAAAACTTGAACTTTCCAATTGATTCCTAAATTGCTGGAGAATTGAGCAATTACAAAGCTTGCGTCCACATGTGTACGGCTGGGAAACCCTTTGTATTACAGGTGGAAATCCCTTTGTATATTTTGACTCACGACGTTAAAATTTGATCAAGGTAAACAAAAACAATGTCTTTAAAGAAATTGTTCACGTACAGTGTCATTTCCATTAGAAAAAATTAAAACTTTGATAGTGACAAAGACAACAAACGCATTCATAGCAAGAAAACGTTGAAGGCGGAATTCTATCAACAAATATATCTTACACCACTAACTTACTGCTCATTTTCATGTTGTCTAGTTGGGTTGACAGTGGCCTAACTTGTCTTATTCAGCTGTGTGTGTGTGTGTGTGTGCGCATCAGCATGTATGTGTGTGCGCGGGTATGTAAGTGTGTGTGTATCCGAAAAAAGGGTTATTGCACGAAATCTTTGGCAGTCGGTATTAAAAATCATTAAAACTTTTTTCAGTGTTTCGTAACTAAAGTTGCTCTCAAACCTGCCCCAGGAAAAATAATACTCGCCATCAGTCTCCCACCCTGATTTCGAAGTCTAGTGGAGTCTCTGGTGGGGGGTAGAGAGGGGTGGTTTATTTTTTCCCACAAGACATTTATCACACTTCCTAGAAGGTAAAGACGAATCTTTGAATACTGGGATTGAAAAGTTAATGGAGACGGCTATTTATTCGCACAAGGTATCGCGCAAGACATACACTGCTGGACACCCAAAATGCAACACCAAGAAGGACACGAGATAGCAAAGCCAGATTCACTGGACACATAACAACAGATACAAAGATGAAACGATTCAGCTTACAGGCCCTTGGGACTTGCTCGAACAGGCTGACATAAATAGTTCGTGTGGCTCCCATGGCTCGCAATAACGGCCGCTACACGCCGCGGCATTTAACGAAAGAGGCTTTGGATTTGGGCTTGGGGTATGTCGGTCCAGGCTGCTTCCATACGTTGCCACAGTTCACGAGGAGTAGCCACGGGGGGTGCTTACTGGGCCACTCGGTTGCCGATCAGCGAAAAGACGTGTTCGATGGGCAAAATATCGGGAGAACAGGTGGGCCACAGCAGCAGTGACACCTGGTGGGCCGTGAAGAATTGTTGAAATGATGCATTCCACGTGCGGGCACGCATTGTCCTGTTAAAACGTGGCCGCTGGCAGGTCCTGCAGGTAAGGGAGGACTACAGGCTCGAAAACGTCTGAGATGTAGCGGTGACTGTTGAGTGTACCGGCGATGCGTACCAGAGAGGTGCGGGTGTCATATCCAATTGCGCCCCAAACCATAACGCCAGGCGACGGACCGGTATAACGATGCATAATGCAGGCGTCATACAGTCTCTCGCCGCGGTACCGCCACACGCGGATCCAACCATCGTGGTGTTGCAGGCAGAAGCGGCATTCGTCGGAAAAAGAATATCTCGTGCCATTCCGTAGTCCAGGTGCGGTGTTCGACGGCCCACTGCCGCCGTACTCTCCGGTGATGTAACGTCAATGGTAATCGGAGCAATGGGCGCCGTGCGACAAGTCCCCGCTCCTGCAGACGACTTCGAACGGTACGTGCTGACACAGGTTGTTGCGCAACACTCCCTAATTCGTGCGCTAAAGTTTGTGATGTGGCGGTGCGAGTCGTTAATGCCCGCCGCATAACCACCCGGTCCTCTCGTTCGGTGGGGTGCCGCGGCTGCGGCAATCACTCACGTCGGTCCGTCCTTCCTTCCTGCACCCACCGAATCCATACTCGCCTCACTCTGGCTGGATGTTGTCTCACACGGGCGCCGATGTCTCCGTACGATAAACCGCTGTCGCGATAAGCCGCTATTCGTCCTCTGTCAAACTCCGAAACGTGATGGAATGACTGTCGTATATTGCTACGAGGCATCAGGAAGCTTCCCACACACAGGTCCGGCAGCACAACACACCGCCTTCTGTGCATCCTTCTTATAGTGCTTCTTGGTGGCGTGGCGGGCGCACATGATTTTCGATGCCCTGCAATGCTAACTCGTTTGCATGGCCTCTCACGGGCGACGCATGTTGTGATTTTCAGGCCAATCGGATGCTTCCTTCTTGTTGTTGCATTTTAGGCTGCCAGCAGTGTATATTGCACTCCTAGTTTGTAAAGATTATTCTGAACCACTTAGTGAGGAATGGAGAGGGCTATTTATTCATAAAAGATAGCACACATGACATTTATTCACTCCCTAGTTGTTTTATTTTATTATTTACATTGAGAATTGATATATTCGTAATTAGTGATAAAGGTACTAAAATCACACACACACACGTGCGCGGGCGCACGCGCTTGTGTGTGTGTGTGTGATTTTATTACGATGGTCTACAGCCTGATGGATTCGTAAGCAATTTCAGATCGACATAAAAGGAAGAGGACATCTCTCCCTTTTATTAGTTTTCATCATTTATTTTCCCATATGGAGTTTTCAATTTTTGTGTTAGAAACGAAAACCTGAAAAATTCGGTACACTTTGAAAGACCTTCTACGCTCAAAAATACTGCATACAAGTGGTTCACGGAGAAATGAATTCAAAAATTTTAAATAACATCTTCACGCTCATTCGAAAGGCTCTTTTTCTCCAAGTAGCGTCTGTAGCAGGAAAAGTTCAGTTTATGTCCATGTGCACCTAAAACGATTATCTGCAGGTGTTTGCAAAAATGTTGTGATGGGAAAAAAGCAAAAGACTCCTCGTCCCATTTACACAATTAGCTCTCTTCACTAATTTATAGCTTTGTGAAAAATCAAAGATTACCTGCTGGGATGAAATCAATTCAACTCTCATCGTGTAGGGAGTGTTGGATTATTTACTATTGTCCAAAGCGATTAGTAAAAATAAAAGAAGTTTAGCTGTCTTAAGCTAATCCCTTTCCTGCCTACACCCAAAGAGACTAGGAAAGTGTGAGGTCAGATCCCCCCCCCCTTTCCGGAAAATAAAAAAAAAAGAAAGTAAGAAATCACTAATTCCGTGTTATTTTATTTGAAACATTTATTCGGAAGTTATAATTAAAGCAAGAAAGATGACAACGAATTTTCGATTGTAATAAGCACGTCTTTTCAATCCGTTCTGACGCAAATTAAATTTATCAAAGCCATTCAAAGTCAATGGAACCAGTATGGAAAACAATAGCATCTGACGGAAGAAAGAAGTTTTTCAGTCGTGTCTTTAATCCCTCAGATATTGTTGTAAACGGAATCGTGAGCTTACGAACTCTTAGAAACAGAGTTATCAACAAAAATAAGATGTGACTTTACGTCCCTTGGTGAGAAAACCATGCATTATTTTAGGAAGAAAGTATTCACAAAAGGTTTATCCATTTGAGCGGTATCGGTCCAAGAAAAACATTTTTGGTCGAGTTTTCAGGAGCCCAGATTTTGCAACAAATACATCAGAAGTTGAATTTAACACTTAAGACCCCTGGTGGCCAAACCATTCTTTACCAAACATTAGAAATTACGTGAAAAATATTTTCCGTCAGGTTTTGTATGCGACACAGGAAGAATTTTTCAAATCGTAGTTTTAGGAGCAGAAAACGCAACTTACCATTGTGCGCCCTAGCGGAAAGTCTATGATTTACTTGAAAATTTGGAATTCATAGGAAAAACATTTCGCATCGGAAACACTATCCAACAAAGAAATAATTTTTCAAATCGAACTTTTAGAAGTAGAGATATTATCAAAAATATGATAAACACCTACGCTCCCTGGCGTAGAAACCATACATTATTTCAAAAAAAAAATTTTCCTAAAATGTTTTTCGGCATGAGTAGTATCGGTCCACAAAAGACTTTTTTTCAATCGTGATTTTAGAAGCTCATATTTTGCTGCAAATAAAACAGAAATGGAAATTAAGACTTACGCCCCTTGGTGGCCAAACTATTTTTACAAAAAATTGAAATTACGTGCAAACGATTTCCCATCAGGAGCTGTATCCGGTGCAGAAAGAATTTTTAAGATCGGAGATTTAGAAGCAGAGATATAGGGAGAAACGCAATTTACCTTTACGCCCCCTAGCGGAAAGTCTATGAATTACTTAAAAGTTTTGAATTTATAGGAAAAACAAGTCACACTAGAAACACTATCCAGTAAAGAAGGAATTTTTTAAATCGGACTCTTAGAAGTCGAGTGACCGACAAAAAAAGATATATATATCTACGCCCCCTGGCGTAGAAACCGTGAACTATTTTAAGAAGAAAATGTTTCTAAAAGGTTTGTCGACATGAGTAGTATCGGTCTACAAACGATGTTATTTTCAGTCGAGAATTTAAAAGCTCATATTTTGCTGCAAATACATCAGAAGCGGAAATTAAGGTTTACGCCCCTGGTGGCCAAACCTTTTTTTTACAAAAATTAGAAATTATGTGCAAACGATTTCCCATCAGAAGCTGTATCCGGAACAGAAAGAATTTTTCAAATCGGTGATTTGGAAGCAGATATATATGGGAAAACGCAATTTACCTTTACGCCCCCTAGTGGAAAGTCTATGAATTACGTGAAAATTTTGAAATTACATGACAAACATGCGACACGGAAAACACTATCCAACAAAGAAGAAATTTTTCAAATCGGACTCCTAGAAGTCGAGATATTGACAAAAATACGATATATATATCTACGCTCCCTGGCGTAGAAACCGTGCACTATTATAAGAAAAAAATATTTCTAAAACGTTTGTCGGCATGAGTAGTATCGGTCTACAAACGACGTTATTTTCAATCGAGAATTTAGAAGCTCATATTTTGCTGCAAATACATCAGAAGCGGAAATTAAGGTTTACGCCCCCTGGTGGCCAAACCTTTTTTTTTACAAAAATTAGAAATTATGTGCAAACGATTTCCCATCAGAAGCTGTATCCGGAACAGAAAGAATTTTTCAAATCGGTGATTTGGAAGCAGATATATATGGGAAAACGCAATTTACCTTTACGCCCCCTAGTGGAAAGTCTATGAATTACGTGAAAATTTTGAAATTACATGACAAACATGCGACACGGAAAACACTATCCAACAAAGAAGAAATTTTTCAAATCGGACTCCTAGAAGTCGAGATATTGACAAAAATACGATATATATATCTACGCTCCCTGGCGTAGAAACCGTGCACTATTATAAGAAAAAAATATTTCTAAAACGTTTGTCGGCATGAGTAGTATCGGTCTACAAACGACGTTATTTTCAATCGAGAATTTAGAAGCTCATATTTTGCTGCAAATACATCAGAAGCGGAAATTAAGGTTTACGCCCCTGGTGGCCAAACCTTTTTTTTACAAAAATTAGAAATTATGTGCAAACGATTTCCCATCAGAAGCTGTATCCGGAACAGAAAGAATTTTTCAAATCGGTGATTTGGAAGCAGATATATATGGGAAAACGCAATTTACCTTTACGCCCCTAGTGGAAAGTCTATGAATTACGTGAAAATTTTGAAATTACATGACAAACATGCGACACGGAAAACACTATCCAACAAAGAAGAAATTTTTCAAATCGGACTCCTAGAAGTCGAGATATTGACAAAAATACGATATATATATCTACGCTCCCTGGCGTAGAAACCGTGCACTATTATAAGAAAAAATATTTCTAAAACGTTTGTCGGCATGAGTAGTATCGGTCTACAAACGACGTTATTTTCAATCGAGAATTTAGAAGCTCATATTTTGCTGCAAATACATCAGAAGCTGAAATTAAGGTTTACGCCCCCTGGTAGCCAAACCATTTTTTTTAATTAGAAATTATGTGCAAACGATTTCCCATCAGGAGCTGTACCCGGTCAGAAAGAATGTTTCAGATCGGAGATTTAGAAGCAGAGATATAGAGGAAAACGCAATTTACTACTATGCCCCTAGCGGAAAGTCTATGAATTACTTGAAAATTTTGAAATTTTATGAAAAACATGTCACACGAAAAACACCTGGCGGAGAAACGGTGGAATATTTTAGGAAGAACATATTCCGAAAAGGTTTATCGCTGTAAGTGTCCACGAAAGAATTTTTTCAATCGATATTTTAGAAGATCAGATTTTATGGCAAATACATCAGAAGCGAAAATTAACACTTACGCCCCCTGGTGGCGAAAGTATTCTTTACCAAAAATTCGAAATTATATGCTAAAGATTGTGCGTCAGGAGATATATCCGCTGAAAAAAAAATTCATATCGGAGTTTTAGAAGATGAGTTATCGGATAAAATGTAATTTACTTTTACGCCCCCTAGCGGAAAATATGTGCGTAATTTGAAAAGGAAACTATATCCAAAATACTCTTCGACATAAATGGAATCGAAAGACGAAAGATTTTTCTCACTCGGATGTTTAGAAGCAAATATGTGGAATAAAACGTATTTTTGAATTCGACATCATCTGCATTTACGCCCTCTAACGGCGAAATTGTACATCGTAAAAAAACGAAATAAAGGATCATCATTTGCATATTTCAATCTTTTGAATGCAAAAAGAATTTTTCAAATCGGACTGATAGTTGCAGAGGTACCGTGGGTACAGGTGGACGGACGGACGGACGGACAAACCGATAACATAAGCACGATCTTTTTTTACAAAAGACATGCTAAAAATATGTAACGATTATAAATTCAAGCAGGGAGAACTTTTAAGTACGTTTTGTGCAATACTAAGAGCAAAAAAAAATTCGCATATAATGGCACGAAAAACAGAAAATGAGAAGGGTGTATGCTAAGAGATATGTTTTAACGAAATCTTACAAAAAAGCCAGAAAAACGTCGTAAAATTTCTTATTTGACTAATTATATACTACTGATACTTCTTTAGTAACGGAATTTGATGAGTAGCCGACTTCTCTAATATTTTCAAGCACAAAATGATCAAGAAAGTTATTACGGAACAAAATTTAATAAAATTCAAGTATACTGCAAACGCAGATGAGTTAAAAATTCCAATAAAATTGCATATATTCTTTCTGGAATCTATTTACTGATTACATTAAGGTAACCAAAGACTGGAACACTAATTTGAGGAAAAAGTACGTCGTGTCCCCCAAATTTAGGCGCACATACATAATCAGACTAAATATGCAAAACGCTTTGTGATACAACTGTATTGTTTCCAGTGGGGCATAGACCAGTTTTCCTTGTAGACCCACAGTCCCATGTAAAAATATTTAATAAATGTAAGTGTATCACCTATCATTTAGGTTATTTTACAAATGTTTAGTAGCCGTTCTTTAAAATTGTATATGAATGTGTTTCATCATAACAAAATCCTGAGAGGAAGAGATTAATATTTAATTATTTTCCTACATCATAAAGTACGAGTATTAATGAATCAGCTACAAACTACAATAATTTTAATTGTAAATAAAGAAGAAAATCTAATCAAAAAGTCTGACGACATTAAAGTTTTGAAATTCCTTGTTGAATCATTATTATCAATATTACAATAAGTTTTTGGCCGACCCGGCAGCGCAGTGGTCTAACACCTGGCTTCTGATCTTTCGGTAGACTTGGGTCCGGGTACCAATTCCGGAGAGGCATGGATGCTGTATGTGTCTAACGGCACTGGCTCTCTCCCTTCGCTGCACCAGCGACCCTAAATTAGTAACGGGCGACAGCTTGTAGTCCATTGGATTGCTCACGATGGTTATTAAACTTTCAGTCAAATTTTTAATGCTACCTCTTCTTAAAAGTCCAGTGGACGTGCTTTCATGACAGCAAAGGGTATAACAAACTTGATCTTCAAAGTCAAGTTGTTTTACAAGTTCAGCATTTCCTACAAGACTAGTCAACCGGCTTGCGAGTGTGTGTGGAGAGGTTTCTCAAGAGAGTTCTTCACGCTATTGAACACTAAAATAAATTTTACCTAACGCAAGAAGTTCTGTTGAGGAAAACACTTAATCAAATGTGCAGGTTAGAAAAGAGTAAACGTAATTGCTTCTTAAGAGGTATTCTCGGGAATTCGCAAATTAGTCGCAAATTTGACCCTGATTGTTTTACTAAGTGTAATGTTGCATCTTAAAATATTTTTAAAGAGTTGTGACATTTAGAATGTCGGCGATTTGCACCGACAAACCAGAGCTGCGATGCAGAAAACACATTCACAGCAAACGTAAAATATTTCACATTTTTTAATTGAAGATTTAACGACCACCGTGAGCAACTCGATGGGCTATAAGCCGTCCCCCATCTCTAAATTAGGGTCAATGGTTCAATGGTAGGGAGAGACCCAGTCCCGTTACGCAAGCACAAAACCTGTCTCACCGGGGTTTGAAACCAGATACTTCTTGGACGAATGGTCTCAGACCATTGCGCCGACGGGGAGGCCAATATTTTACTTAGACGCGTGTGCTTAAACTAGAACAAGGTAAATAATCTTTCTGTTTCTCTAAAGAACGAACTGCATGAAGAATCTTTTTAATTTTATGAAAAATGTCTTTGGAAATTAGATGTACAATATGTTTTTACGACGCGCATCTTGGCAGGTGGATACAACAAATTTTGTTTTTAATCGAGATTTTTATTGGAAACGTAAGGAGCTTTTGATCTAAATTTAAGGACATTTGAGGACAAAAATCAAATTTCGAGGACAACCTACGTTCCTAAAGTCATCAGACGTTTTTAAGAAGAGTAACTAAATATTGGGAACAGAAAACTTCCTCAGGAATTCGAAACTTCTGCTCAGCTTAGCTTATGTTATGTACACTGAAGAGCAATTGAATTAGATATACCTGTCTAGTAACGTGTAGCACCACCTTTCGCCCTAATGACGGAGGCGATTCGTCTCGGCATGGACTCGACAAGACACCGGAAGTGTTGGGAAGCTATACGGATCCACCACCCCTGAACAAGCTCCCACACACAATTCACGCAGATTTGATGAAGGAGGGTCAAAGCCTCGAACATCTCTCTCGATGGCATCCTAGATGTGCTCCATGGGATTGAGGTCAGGTGACCTGGCTGGCCAAGGAAACGAGGCGAGGTCACGTCGGTCGAGTGTTCATCCAACCATTCGGATACAATTCGGGAGCGATGGCACGGTGCATTATCTTGTTGCAGGATGAGGTCCCTAGTGGGATATTGAAGACGCAGAAACGGGAGCAAATGGTCGTCCAGGATATCCCGGTAACAATGAACTGTGAGGGACGATGTCAGACGTACCAGAGGTCCCATTTCAGTCCACGTAAACAGTCCCCAGACGAGAAATCCACCCCCACCAGATTGAATAGTACCCTGCTGGCAAGAAGGATCCATGCTGCATGTGGTTTGCGCCGGACTCGTATCCTGGCATCCGCATGTACCAACGTGAATCTCGACTCATCTGTCCAGGCAACATTTTTCCACATGTCTAGGGTCCAGTGGCGATGTTCTAGTGCCCATACTAATCTTTGCACCTTGTGATGTGCGGTCAGCACCGGTAGACTCGTGGGACGATGTCTTCTGTACCCCATAGCGAGGAGATGGTTCTGGATGGTGTGGCTGCTTACGCGTTTTCATGCACCAGCGCTAAATTGCCGAGTGATTTCTTGCACTGTGGCCCGTCTATCCGCTGTTACAATGCAAGCTAGCCGACGTAAACGTCGCTCATACACACGCTGTTGTCCACGGCAGTTGGATCTCGCAGGGATGGTTTTACCGGATTCGATGTACTCACGATGCACTCGTGACACAGTGGCTCGTGAAAATCTCAGTGCCTGCACGACTTCCGAGATGGAGTGACCCATTCGTCCGGCCCACGATCAAATGCGAGATGGAGTGACCCATAATTGGCCCACGATGAAATGCGCTTAGATCCTTCGTCTTACCCATACTGCGTCCGACTCTTACTGATTCCCGTCGCATCACTCCTTATATTGGGGGAACGCTGCACACGTCATATCGTTTCCGTTTACAGGGCCGCTCACAGCGCCACATTTGCATAACGCCAGCTGTCTCTAATTCAATTGCTCTTCAGTGTATGTCATAGTAATGCCTGACTGGCAGAATGAGCAAAACCTTTAGAATACGCGCCAGTCGTATCATGAAATTGCCTCCGATGATTTCTTGTTAATGTCAGCGATTTTCACAAGAGCTTGGGAACTAGTCATTTTACAGGGAATTAGTGCTCTAAAAATTGCTCTTCCGAGACCAAAAAACTTTTCATGATAGATATTTAAAAAAAAAAAAAGTACATAACTTTGCGCTTGTAGGACATGAAAATTGTATTAATTACAATTACACAGAACTGAAATATTAATTTTGGTGATACCTATAAGTCTTTGAAATTGATTTTCATATATGTACAAAATTAGGCGTTTTCCGGAGAAGAGTTAAGGTAAATTATAAAATTTGACCTCTGATCTTTTTTTTTCTCAAAAATAATATCATGTTACATTCGAAATGAAATACTATTTAACACACTTTCAAATGCCTGTGAAATTTACTTTTTACGCCTGCTTGGAAGGAGATTAGGCTGTCTTTCGTGCACCAAAAATTAGAAATGAATCGGCATTTTTTTATGTTATTATTAAGCCAAACTTTTCTGCCGTTCAGTTTCTTAAGCTGTATAGGATAATGCTAAAAGTTATATATTTCAGTAATGCTGAAATTCATAAAATTAAATAAACCTGCACCACACAAAAATACATACTGAATTTTTGGGCAATATTGAAAAATTTGTGTGACACACTGGGTAATTAAAATTATAAAAGGTTATAGTGAGAACTTATCACATATTATTAAATATTATGGAAATAATACGTAATTATCGTAATATATTATAGTTCCCATTGAAAGGTGAACACTGATGTGCATTTTTAATAAATCCAGAAATTCTAGAATTCCCAGAATGCTTTACAAAATATCAAATCCTCTATTACTGAATATCAATAAAATAAATCTCAGGAACACTGTAACCGACGATTACTCCATCCCCCAAAAACATGATGTATTACCTTACGTTTTTGTAGCGGACTACTACAAGTGTTAACTACATGTATTTCTCTTTGATTGAACTATAATGTTCAAATCATCCGTCCTCTGATATCGTTTTCTTCAGAAGTTTTTGGTGTTTCAGCAGATATGAAATATCACATTGCATACACTTCTCAAAAGAATGAGAAGAGAAAGAGATATTGTAAGAAGAATCAATTGCCGCATATTCTGTTGAATGTACTCTTTTTTGTGTAAGATACAGTACAATATTCGGTAATGTGAGCAAGCCAAAGCACATTAGTTAATTTTTATGTAATATTACGGATTAATGCACATGATGCGATAAACTGTACAACAATATACATATCTGTACAACAAGGAAAAATGACTTTTTGGAGGTAGTAAGAGACCTCTAGTAGGGTGTGTGGTCCCCTCGAGGGGCTAAGACAACTGCACCCCTGTGTGAGATATCACTGATGAGGTTATCGAAAAGGTATTGAGGTTATCTCCGCTACTACACTCATTGAGGGCAGTCTCCATTTTACGAAGAGTCGAGCTGTAAAGCATATTTGAAGTGAGTCTCAGTCACGGATTTAGGTAAGGGGAGCATTCTGGCCACCCCATACTCTCGATTCCCTACTCTCGAAGGAGGTTGTCCACTATTCGAGCTTTATGACGACGAGTGCATCGTCTGCGAAAAAGAACAAATCACCTACGCTGCAGCATACAGCATGACGATGAGAGTGCACTGCCTGCCAGGACAATCAATGAATAATCGCCGTAATGTGAAGTTTGCGGCAAAAAAGCTGGGTTATTTCGTGTGTCGGGCTTCCTCCAGATAAGGACTCGTAGATTGTCAGACTCTAGACTCCATCTCGGCTCTTCAGAAAAGAGAACTTGTCTTCACTCGTCATGATGCTCTTCCGCCTAGTTTCTACGAGCCGTGTGGTGACGTGCAGTTAGAAAGGTACACATCTTTGGTCTGCATCCATAAAGGCCAACTTTGTGAGGGTGATTATGGAGAGTTTGGGTTGACAGCCTACCTTTTGGTGACACGAGAAGCTCTCTGTGCAGTTGAGTTACATTTTAACGCTTGTTCTGACGGGCTGTTAACGATAGATAACTGTCGTCCGTTGCTGTAGTTTATCGTGGAAAGCTTTGAACATGCCTTCCTTCAACACTTCCCATACCGTGAAATCGTGTTCATAATTAGGAAATGACACTTCCTGACATTCCAATAGCTTCCGCAACCACTTGCTGTGCCTGACCTGTTTCCAGCCAGCCAATAGCTTTCCTTGCCGTTAATTCCTCTAAAATATGCTGTTGAGATGTCGTTCGAACCGAAGACTTAAAGAAAGGAAATCACACGCTTAACTTGGTTGAATAAGGGGCTGCCGGAAAATCTTCGTTTTTATCTCAATCTGTGGTTTACGCATTTTAACGTCACAGAACGCTAATGCACATAAGGATGTACATTATTCTGCTGCTAGGTCGCACTCGACTTCAATTTTCCACGTTGCAGTAAGATTTGCCACGAGTGGCATACATAATGTCGCCATGGTCACATGCATCCCTAATTATTTTGAGAAGTATACCTCGGTACTAGGGATCATGTAACTGTGCTCTAAATCGAGGTGTCCGCTATTTGGGAGTGTTGTTAGGGAGGATTTACTATATTATCGATTTAGCCGGATGGAAATAATCGACTCGGTTTTAGCAAAATACGATGAAATCGGCTCAAACGAATATGTCCGCTGTGTAAGAAGTGGGCTGTGTGTGATGGAAACGAGTAAATATAAGAGTCAAAAAGCGTTCCTATTCCCTTAGTACAGTCTTCTTTATTGTATGCCATTTGCTAAAATAGAGATGTGCAGCATTATCCTCTTTAAATAATCCAAAGATTTCCTGCTAGGTGTGTAAAGGGCGAAACCTTATTTTTTGCTATCTCTGCTTCCAGGAGACGAAATAGACTTCATTTTCTTTAGCATAGCCTTTTCCATGAAGAATATTTTTATCCTATTACCAAATTTTCCATTACACAAAATTCTTCCGCTACCAGACGTAGACTTATATCCTGTTTCCTTCTATATTTCTTCTTTTAACCGTTCCATTCGAAAATATTTTTGTCTGTGATACCATCCTTATGCTATGAGATACGATATCTTTATGCGCCATTTGCTAATTTTCGTAACGTGCTTTTCAGCCGCTGGTTGAAGTAAGTACATGCTTCTTTTTCCGAATGTTTTCTAGATTGTACAAACCGGTTGATTGTTTTCTTAACCGATTCCATTGACTTTGAATAAATTTGATAAGTCTATTCGGTGCTGTAAGGAACATTAGCGTTGGGTACCGCTATGCAATATCACATCAACAGGTCTGTCGTTGGTTCGAACCGTTTCGAGAGGAATATTTTCTTCTGGTTGTGATTGGTTTCGAGACAAATATTTCCTCTGGTTTGAAAAATATTTTATCTTCGGTTCGAACGGCTTTGAGACGAATATTTCTTCTGGCTTTGAGTATAATATTTTTATACTTGAAGCAGGAAGACCCGCAACAGTGTATATGAACATTCTGAATACCTTAGTGGAGATCGGCCCACGTGAGAACGCGGGAATTGGCCCAAGAGTTTAGGTAAACCCGCATGTGCATTATCACGCAGTAACCTCAACTTGGGGAGGTGCACAAGAGCGGAGTAACGGTACCGAAACTGTAGCACATGTTGACCCAAAAGAAAAGCCTATGCCGACCCTCAAACTGGCTTACACCCACGTAATGTCCAGCTGTCTGTTTGGTGGGATATGCGGAGTGTACTGTTTTTTTCCTGCTGTAGTGCAACACCACTATCACCGCCGACATGTACTGCCATCAGCATGAAGATCTGCCCTCATCGCTCAAGTCGAAATGGCAAGCACTGCTGAACCGAACACGCTTCCTCCTACACCAGGATGGAACGATACGTCATACAGCACTGATGACCTCTCAAAAGATCAGGGAACTGGGCTGGGTGGACCTGTCGCACCATGCATATTCCCGGACATTGCCACACGTGACAATCAACTTTTCCCGTCGTTGTAGCATTTTCTTGAAGAATAGTGGTGCACCAACCGAGATGATGTTGAATGTGCACTTACTCATTTCTTTGCGTCCAAGCTGCCACAATCCTATAAGGACGGTACACAACAGCTGCCCAAATAATGAGATCAGGTCATTGCAAACGATTGCCACTGCATTCTTGATTGATCTGTACTTGAATGTACGGTAATTAAGCACTTTTCTTTTGCATTACTTTTGCAGATATTGCTTTCTTTCCAACCCAATATTTTGTTTTTGTAAGATATTATTTAGAGCGAAAAACAAGTTATGTTGCTCAACATTGTGCAACAAATTTATCTTATTTCGCCGTTTAAAATTAATTTCATCTTATATAACGTATTCCTACATTCTACGTATAAAACGATAAATTCTTCCTTCATCTATATGGTAAATATACTTTTGAAAAATGATTAAGATGATAATGCCTTGTGGTTTCGTTCCTTCCGGACATCATGAACATTTCACAGTGAAAGGCAAGAATTCTCGTTCCTGAGAATTTTGATTCCAAGAACTTGATAATTTTTATTACGCTTCATGTTTTCCGGTTTTTGAAAAAAGGGAGACGCTTTCAGAAGCACATTGTGTTGTACTAAGTGCGACGGCAGTAGGTATTTCACCAGAATTAAAATCATGCATACGATATCACGATTGAAATCCTACGATATCCTCTTATACCTGACTAAAAACGCAACGCCGTTATATTCATATTCCAATCTTGCTTTTCCTTATATTTAATTTGATGTAAACCAAATGTTGTAGGTCCGGCCCTATGAATTCAACGAAATTCTCGTCTGTCAAGAAAATTACATTGCAACATTCCGTTAACGTTCTATTGAATTTTACACTGAAGTGCTAAAGGTCATACGATGATTTCAACTGGCGCTGCCGCAGTATAAAGGCTTCGACGCACGCCACGATTTTTATCACTTGCGACGTGTAATTTCGTGAGTCAGGTTGAATAACCGCCCGTAGGATTATGGCAAGCCGACGGGATTTGTAGAACTTTGAACGAGACATGGTAATGGAAGCCAGATGGATGGGAAATTCAATTTCTGAAGTTCTGAAATATTCTACTCTCCTAGATCCACAGTGTCACGTGTGTTCCGAGTATACCTCAGGGAAGGCATTACCACCCACTCTGGACAGCACTATGGCAAACCACGGCTGCTGAATGACTGTGACCAGCGGAGTATGACTATGATTGTCCATGCTAACACATAAGCGACAACTCATAACACATGCCAACTCAAATAACATCCACATTCAATCAGGATGTACGAAAGAAATATCCAGAAATATGAAGCGAAATTTATCTTCCGTGTGGAATGGGAAGAGGAGACCCACCACAGTGCTTTTGTTAACACCCCCACATTGGACGCAGCGCCTCAACTATACTCGCGAACTCGGTAATCGGACCTTGGAAGACTCGGAACATGTGGCTTTGTGCGATGAGTCACGCTACCAATTGTTAAGAGCTGATGACAGGTTTTGGTGCGGCGCAGAACCCATGAGGCCATAGACTTAAGCTGTCAGCAAGACACTCTGCAAACTGGTGGTGGTTCCATAAATGTGTAAGGTGTCTTTACGTGGCACGGTTTGCGTCCTTTGGTCCTCATAACCAAGTCATTAACCGGTAATCGCTTTGTTATTCTGCTGAGTGACCGTTTGCATCCGTTCAAGGACTTCATGTACCTCAACAACGATAGGATTTTCCAGTCGGACAAAGCAACATGTCATCGGGTCTAAGTTACCCAAAATTGGTTCGAGGAGCATTCTGGATAGTTCCGACGGATGGTTTGGCTACCACGTTCGCCCGACATGAACCCAATAGATCACTAATGTGACCTGGTGGAAAGGTCCAATAGCACCCAAGATCCTGCACCTACAAATACCAGAGAACTGTGAGCAGCTATTCAGACCACACGGCTCAACATCTTTCCAGAAGACTTCCGGCCAATGAGGGAATCGATGCCACGTCGATTCCCTCATTTCGCCGGGTTAGAAGAAATCCTACACAATACTAGGTTCGTATCCAATGACTTTTTGCACTTCTGCGAAAAGACTTTATCGCTGATTTTTGATGAATCAATAGGTGTTCAAAAAACAATCAGGAAAATAAATAATGTTCTACCACCATAGATACCAACGTTTCCCAAGGGGACATGAAATTTCAATTGTTAATCGTCAAATTTCCTTGGAAACAGATTTCGTTCTTGCATTTTGACAGAGTATGATCTGTATTTGTTTTCTTAGAAGTGTTTTTCATTTGGTCTTAAACCCAACTGCACTTAATTTTGGGACAGGCTGTTTTGCTGACTTTACTTGATGTGGTCATGTAAGTTTTCAGACCCCAGTCCCCCACTATTTCATACTTGTTTCTCGTGTCCTAAATGCCGAATGCATATACGAGTTGATCGCCTTGAATCTTTTAAACTGGTGAGTTGTGATGATATGCAATTAAATGTAAAACTTAATCCATGAATTGATCCTGTCTAGGCACAGACAGTGTCTCCCCTGTCCAACACAATTTAATAAATGTCTTCTGAAACGTTACGCTTGCTGTTACGGTCCATGGTTTGTTCAAAAATCCTCTACCTTTCAACACGTTGCGGATGTGAATTCAGACGTCAATGTATTCTGCACTCCCTTGCAACTTCCTTACCATGTTTAGTCAAGACCTAAGAGCATCTACGTTGGCGTATTTTTGTTTTTATCTTCCACTTTAGATTTCCGTGAGGTTTTACCAAATTGCCACTTTGACTGAAAAATGACGGCTATCATTTCATGATACATACTATCGCCCGTAAATAAACTCACTTTGCCTGGTAGTAAAAGACAAGTACTTTCCAGAATCACTTATAAATTTCAAATGGAGTTCATAAAATTTTAGAAAAAAATGTGAACTTGTGTAATGATTCTGAACTATCCAAATCAATGACATTTGTTTTATGTTTTACATAAGGCTGATGTTATTATTATGGTTTCCATAGTCCGAGAAAACTGCCACGATGGTCTCTTTATTGCCCCATAGTGTTTTCAAAATATATTGAACGATATGTAATTATTTACCTTTTAAAATAATAAATTTATAGAACGGGACACTTATTTGTAATTCATTAGTATTCTACTTATTCCATGTCACAAACTGAATTTTCCAAGTTTTGTTATTCAAAGCTACAGCTTATGATCGTATAAATAATGGATATGATTTCAAATCTATAGCTGCTTCTCAAATGTCGCACCTAGAGAGCTGGCAAACGGTTGTGTTTCGTGGTAAAGGTACGGAAATAACAGTTATCGGTGACAGAATCATATGTGTTTGAAATTGTCTCAAGAAACGGTTACTATAGTTTTTACCACAATTGACAGTTTTCTTATTCATTTATTTCTTGTACACGTATTCGAATTTTCTGTATTTTTCTAACGTCAACAAGTACTGTATATAATAAGCTAATTGATCACTCCGTAATAGCGACATAAACATATTTTGTCGGTATCATTTTTTTCAACGATATTGATGGATGTGGGGGGGAGGGAGGCTAAAATTGCAGTAGTTGGTTTAGGAAATGAGGCACTGACATATAGGTAAAATATTTTTTCGTCATCCAGGGCATAGCGTGATTAGTTAGCATGCCATGTGTAAGCGGATGTTTTTGACGGGTGTTCGAATTCGTGCCTGTCGGTTTTTCCGGAGTTTTCTGCAGATTCCCTGGGTTTGGGGGCGTGAATGTGTAGGGGTTCCCTATTAAGTTGGCCTCGGAAGATCTTTGTCCCTGGTCCTCGTATGTGAAGTAGAAAGCAACGGGAACCCATCACTGAGTACGTTCTTTCCCCAGAATAGGTTTGACAATGTCCGTGCTCGGTTCCTGGTGATGAATTGCGTACGTCTCTGTCTAAGGACATGGCACCTGCAGAAGAAGATTGTTTCATCCAGTAGGAAATAATGCAAATTCTAGTGTTAGTAGAGTTGCAAAAAAATGTGGTTTGCGTCCCGTTATAAATATTTTAGCTCCTACTGGATAAAAAAAAAATACTTCCCCATATATTTGTTTTGTTCAGAACAAACTTATATATTTGTTTTTATACTTACTTCCAGAATTTTGTTTTGCGGATGCCCAAGAATATGTTGCGCTCTCTGCTTCCACTAACTAACTGCTGTGAAAAATACTCTCATACTAGAAATAGGAAAATAGTGTCAGACGGAGCTAAAATACGGACTTCCCAGATAGCCTTCCATCAGAAAACTAGTAGTTTGTTTTTAAGTGGTTATTTAAGACCTTTGATACAAAGGTCCTAATAACCTTAAAATCATGTCATATGTATTTGTGTGTATGCACAATAGAAGGTACCCGACTGAAAGAACACCAAGTAAAAACGAAACTGAAATTTATTAAACGCCTAATTACAAATTATTACAGATGAAGTAGCATTAATATCACTCAGTTACAAATAAAGTAGTATTCATGTCACTTAATTGCAAATGAAGTAGTATTTATATGCTAACTATCCTAAAAATATTTTTAATCTTCGTCGTCGTTTATAAATATGCCTAAAGCGTCTCTATATATTAATGTCCTTAATCTGGAATTTAAGGCACATACTTCTCTCTCCATCTTCTCAAGGAAGGATATTAGCGGTATGGTGTCTCTCAGTTTATGCATATCCTGGAGCTTCGTATCGCCTAATCGGATGATGCGCTCCCTTGCTCTGATTTGGATGTCTATCTCCTCGATTGTATCTGAATAACTGTACGAAGGTTCGGCATCAGCAGCACTTGGGACAGCGGCTTCATTCATGTTCACATCAAATACTTGGATCACTGAATAAAAAAAGAAAAAGGGGAGCTCGTGAGCGTATAATTGAAAACCATTTTATATAAAATAAGCAAAAGCTACTTGTGTAGAACATCTGTGACTGTCTCTAAAAAAACTTGAAACATTCCCCTACAATTATGTTACAGGTAACAAAAACTATCTTACATTGTTCTTGTTTTATAGTGCGTTGAAACTGTATACATCTTTATGAATCACCCTGTATATTACATTCAGTGCTACCAGTTCCTCTTTCAAAAACTATAACTTTGGTTTCCCTTTATTTATACTCAGTTTTAATTTCATGCAAATTTCGTTCATCCGGGACAACGTACCCTGCAACTCACTTTTGCTCTCTGCCAACAAGACAGTGTCACCAGCATACAGCAATCTGCACACACGCATATCACCAGAACATGAACCGGTATTATCTATTTGTACTTCACGCATGTATGCATCCATAAATACATGTAAATTAAACAACCATGGTGACACTACACAACCTTGTCCGACTGCTGTACCAATAGAAAACCATTTTGATAAAACACCATTCACTCGCACCGAAGTTCTTTTGCCAGCATACATGGCTTTTACCCTATTAAGTAGATTCTCAGCAACATCATATTTATTCAATACCTTCCACAAATGTGTCCTATTTACTAGGTAGTAAGCTTTCTCTAAATCTATGAAGGTAGCAAAAACTTTCTTATCAGCAACCAGATACTTTTCAATCATTATGCGTAATGCAAAGATTTTGTTAGTGCAGCCTTTACCAGGCATAAAACCACTCTAAACATTACACACTTTCTCTGATGTAAGACCCCGTACTAATTCAGTACAAACCTTACCAAACACTTTCCCTGGCAAACACAGTAGGCTAATACCACAATTGTTCTTGCAGTCAATCTGATCACCTCTTCCCTTATACAAGGGAACAATGATAGCATCCTTCCAATCTCGAGAGACCATTCCTAACTTCCATCACAACTGGCAAATTTCAATTAACCAGTCAATTACAGAGTAACCACCATATTTCAACATGTCAGCAGTGAGGCCATCAACTCCCGGAGCCTTATTTTTCTGATTGTTGACAATGATGATATATATTACATGTAATGCACGTTTTGCACTGTATTTCCGTTGCTTTTGTTAATTTTATTCACTATTAACATTTTTTTCCGTGCTGAAAATTATACAAAACTCAGTTCAAAACCCGGCGGTAGGTGGGACCAAACGTTCTTGAAATAAGAAATCCTTTGGCGTTGACTGGCTTGCAGGGTAATTATTGCTGGAGGAATGACAACTCTTAAGCAGCATGAAATAGCTGTTTACATTTTTCAGTTTACAATTAAAGTTTCCTTCTGTAGATCAGCACTATGGAATCAAGGAATTATTGAGGCTGAACGTCGACGGTTTGTTCTCCATCTCTAATTGCGCATTCTCTTTTTCTGGTGCTTGGAAATAGCCTCTTATTAACGTGGTTAACAATCAAATATCTCACTCAAAAATCGAAAGCTCTGAAATTCTCGACAATAAGCATTTCTCCCGCCCATGCAAAATTTAACAACAAAGTAATGAACTGGAGGAGATTGAAAATTCAGTCATTCTCGTTCTTTCTCTCTCTCTCTCGCACAAAGATTTCTCTTTTGCACTGTTTTATATTGCCAGAAGGGATACGTTTAGCTAAACGTTCCGATGACAACTCTTATTTCTCGACAGCTAACCACTCGGGAAGTTTTTTAAAAGCAGATTTGCATCTCATAGAATTTACCAAGTGAAGAAAAGTGTTTTTATGTTTCACGTTCGTCAAAGAAAGAAAGAAAAAATATCCCTTTCCTGAATATTAGCAGGAACATGTCCGATGCCATAGTGGAAGAGAATTATTGACACAGCTGTTGTTTTCCTAAATTACTTCGAGAAGCAATTCCTTTTTAGTTATCCATTTTCATGAAATATTACTTCAATTTTGCGTTTCTCAAAAACGTTCAGTACACAAATAAATGAGGTAAAGTATTTATGCTTATAGTGAAATGCGGAAGCATTTTCTGTAGGCAACCGAAAATGAAAGTTCAGATTTACAACATCCGTTTTCCATGTGCCAGCTTGCTAACTATGCAAGGCGGGAGACTAAGACCCTCTCTCCTCCTGCTAATTATTGCCCTGCATGAGTATGTAAATGGTGATACATGAAAACGCTACAAAATGTTAAAAATATTGTTGAAGAAAACAAAAAATACCCTTAACACTAATTAATGCAAATATATCATACCTATTTCACATATGAGTTTTCTAACATGCATTAACTACGAATAATTTCCTGTTGCGAAAAGTGATATGTCACTGCGTTTTTCGATTGAAACATTTCGAGAAAATGCAATTTTGATATATTACCCTATACAGGTTTTTATTTCTGAATGCCAGGTCCTTATTACTGCACGGATTCGCGGGGCTCACTCGCGGGGTCCACAGTTTTTTAAAATATTTCTTGACATGACCAGATAATTGTAGAATATTTTTTAACATTACTGTAATCATTATCGTCAAAGTAATATTTCATTAGGGGTTCTGTAGCACCTTTACTTTAATTTTCACAAAACTCTTCGTTACTGTTCTCAAAAAATGATACGTCATTTTAGTTTTTAGATTCGAAAAAGTATTATTACAAATTGGAGATTATTAATCAAATTTACTATAAAGGTTGAAATAAAACCGATCCTTCATTTGATTCTAAAATGAAATAAAAATATGTATATATATCTTGGAAAGGGGGCTTTCATGCAGAAGTAGATTAATAATAATAGATCTCTTTCTATATAATAATAAATAAATAATATATGGTAATTCTGGTTAATTGGGAAATGGTTTATTAAGGACAATTCTTGAACAAAACCCCAAGATAGCTCTTTACTATAAATCTTAAAATAATTGGGGCGTGGAAACAAAAGCATTTTTTTTATATTTTTTTTATATAATTGGTTTCTTGTGTTTCGTGATTAACTCGCACGTGTATACAAAAAATATTCCGGAGTTAAACGGAGTTGACTGGTTCCAGACAGACTGTTAGGAAACAAATTTAGGGATACCTTCGTCCAGCAGTTGATTAATAAATGTTAACAATGATGACGATATGTATGTTGTAGGAGCTGTATTAACAAGTTTCTAGGTAACAGCCTTTTTAAAAAGGTATTAATCTAAAATCAGGGTAAAAAAATTTAAATTGTTGAGTACTATTCTAGAATTTTGAATGCCTCCGAAAATAGATTTAAAAAAAAGAGAGTAATTTTAGATTTCGCTAATTTGTAATGTAAGATATACACTATCTGCATAATTTGTTTGCTGGCTGAATGCCTATGTCCATTTTGACTTTTGTGTTAATTTCATTTATTCTAATTTCGTTATAAGGACTATGTCAAAGAAGTCTGTACATATGCATAAAAGACCCAGGTATTCTCAACTTAGTCTAGTTAATCTTGTGCCATCAGCTGCGGTTATTCAGGAAGACTTTTTAATTTCAAAACTTTACTTATAATCTTCTTTTTTATTAGGTATAAAATAGAGAAATCTTTATACTTAGAACATGACCTTCTTTACTAAACCATTTAGGTATAAAGTTAGGTTTAGACACACTACTATTCTAAATTCTACAAGGTAATATCTTTGAGAGAAACCTTTGTTCTTTGGCAGCCCTTCTCCATTGTATTATCAACATATGCATAAAAGACCCCTCATTTTTGAAATACTAGATAGTAAATCTGAGTACGATTTTATTTCACATTCCACACCTCTTTACACACTTTCTTTTCTTATGAGCATTGCTCCTTTGAAGCAATTTTTTCACTAGTTGATTTAGTATCCAGAACCGACTCAAATATTTACAAATTCTTGAGTACTTCAAATTTCTTGAATTAAGAGAACATAGATACCTGCGAACGTTATTTAGTAAGCTTTATTTATTACCTATTCCATGGCTACAAAAGAACTGCCTGAATTCTCTTAATTTCGCAATTTAACGCGAGCCCAAAACTGAGCCACCACCTTTTAGGGATAACAAATTAGTAAAATCATGCAATGTCTTGATTGTGACACACTTTTCAACATATCAGAAATCATTACTGAAGTTATGAGGATAATGGCTGTGGAATAAATCTCGCTTATGTGTCCTGACCTTTGATCCCATTGCGATGATATTAAATAGAATTGGTTCAGTATACCCCCGGAACAACATACTAAAGTTCTGTCGCAATAGAAGCATTTTTAGTCTAGTTATGAGGATAAAGCTGTGGAGTAAACCTCGCTCCTGGGCCCTGACCTTTGACCCCATTTCGACGATATTTAACAGAACCAGTTAAGTATACCTCCGGAAGAACATGATAAAGTGTTGTCGCAATCGAAGCATTATAAAGTACGTTATTACGCATTAGGGCGATGGAATGGATCCCACTCGTATGTCATGACCCTTACCCCATTTTACCCATTTTCAATAGGGTTGTCCCCTACCATATACTAAAATTTCATTGAAATCGAACCATTTTTACGCGAGTTATCGCACCGACAGACAGACGGACAAAGCTGGAGCACATACGCTTCTTCAATCTACGGCTGGAAAGAGTAACAAAAGGATGGTTCAGATTTGGGCCTAAGTTAAATTTTAAGGTTGTACTACCTGAGATTCTAGGTTGCGTGTAAAATAATCAAGAAACCCTGTATTGATATTTTTGAAAATCTGAAATTCAAAATTTAACGTAAAGCGAATAAATGAACTTCATATGTCCCAATGAAATAAGCGACATAAATAAAATAACGGGACAAACGCAGAAATATGTATAAGAGAAAAAAGAACAAAACATGAGAAGTGTCTCTGTCAGGCCCTCATATACTCGTAACTGAAATACATGATGCAATTCATCGTATGAAATTACTGACAGAAAGAATGTCTTGCAAGAGCGTGATATTTTATAAATATATGAAAAAAGTTTCACTGTCGAATCATTCTGTTGAAGTGACAATTTCCTTGGCCTGCACAAAACCCAGCTGTATTTGAACTGTCTCACTGATATCGACCCTACAGTTAACAATAATCATCCCACCCTCCAAAGCTCTCGTCCTTGCAGCTGTAATGCAATTAAAAATTCCATGTACAAATTAACTATTATAACAGCCGGAATGAAAACAACGATATGACTTCATTGTTCACTTCAGATTTGCTTTTCGCACGCTTTGTAATCGCAGTTCTTCACATTACCCAAAATGGTGCATGTAAACCAATGATGTCACAAAAAAATTTCAGCAATAAAGGAATTAAAAAACAATTAATATATAATTCAGTAAGTATATTAAAATAAGAAACAATTAATTAATTAATAAATACCTTCGTTGTTTCTTTCAAAATCTCGGGAGCTTCCTTCAGGCTTGATCGAAAAATTTATTTGAAGCACTTTTCAATGGAATCCGATTTTGACGACTGAGAATGTGGTTACTCTCAGAAGCACAACGTCTGCATCCACTTTGTTCAGTCCCAATATATCCTTGTGGCTGGCTTATGCAACACGTTGCCACCGATAAATTGATTACACAAAACTAAAAGAACACTGTAGACCGGAAATGAACAGGAATTTCGGGATTAGTCACCGCACGTTCCCCTATTTAAATCCTTTGCAGCTTACGACAAGAGGGAGGGGGCAGTCCTTAGGGCCATTTGAGGAGATATGTTAAAAAAAATGGAGCAAAGATCCCACCCTCCAAAGCTCCCGTCCTTGCAGCTGTAAGGCAGCCATATTTTCCAGAAGACAAAAATGTCAGAAAAACCTGATAACTGATATCTTGGAACTAACAATCCTTTATAAAGCATTTAAGGAAATTCATCCCATTGAGTTTCATTGAGTTTCATTTAAAGCATGTTATATTGTTGAGATCTTCAAGAATGTTTTATGTGAAATATGAATTCAGAACGTATCCATTCAAAGTATATATTTCTCAATAAGAACTCATCAGAGAATAAATTGAAATATGTCGAAATAAAAAAACGATAAAACGAGAAGAAATTGAACCAATATTCAAAAGTCGGTGGCTGATCGGGAAAATTATTATTTAAGGTCAGTCGCTTTTGTTTCCATGAGAGTAAGCTCTTTTGTTCGTTGATTTAAAATGAACGTAAACACTGTTTCAAAAATACGACGGAAACAGCCGCGTCATTTTAAAGACTAGCCAACAGGTTCATTGCTTGGCTCCCTACTTTTTTAATTAAGAAAAAAGGTTTTCCAGCTCATATTTGAAGCACAGTTTTCCCCATTATGTGAAGTATACTTTGATACTTTTTATCAATTTTCTGTGGTAATTCTGCTTTGAATTAGGTAAATTCTTTATTCCTCTTGGTAGCCATACCAGTGAACATAATTCGGATGGTTCTGGTTTTCTTCTATTTCTGGAGGCACTGCCACCTTATCATCTCAAATGTCTTCTGGGTTTGCTGATCACCCCTAAAACGAATTCGTTTAAAGACGGACAGCCCTGGGCCCAACTACCTGTATCATAAGTAATTTAACGTGCATTGTTTTTGTGATGCAAAATTGTGTTAGCATTTATCACAGGCAATATTTACAATCCTAGAACAGATAAAAAAAATAAACATTCAATTATTATGATCGTGATCAAAATTTTTTTTATGAAATTTTAAGAACTCAGTAAAATGCTAGGATTTGGTTTTGTCTATAGTTTTTCAGCTTATCAAAAAATTGTGCAGATTCGTATTTTAATTTTTTAATGTAAGTTCATATGTTCAAATACAGTGATGAGTTGATCTGTTATACCAACATTTGTCTTGTACTAATGGAAATACATAAGATGCGATCAAAATAGACTAATTGAGGGAATTTAGTAATTTGAAATTAAAAACAATAACTGATCACGTATGATAATGTAAATTCATGCCGATTATTAAAAAAATATTTCGTTCATTTTACAATCATTGTTCGATTCATTGTATGTTTTTGTGTTATATTACCAACATTCACGATATAATTTTTCTAGAAAGATTACATTTTGACGACAATTCCGTCTGGAGTCCAATACAGTCTTTAATTTCGTTTGGGCATGTGTGCCCATTTGATAACTCTGTCTAATTCCAAATGTCCGAGCGGTTGTCTGAGATGGACCAGGGTAGGAATGTATGTGTGTCTTATGGCGCAGGATTCTGGGTCAATCACCTGAGATGGGTCAGTGGAACTCACGGATATTTCATGTATCACGTGATTAAGTATCGCTAAGTGCTGAACATTCATCCGAGAGGACTAGCGTGCCAGATTCCGTATGATCATGGATGGTGCGACATTCATGTGGTGCTGCTGGTTGCTGACAATTAATCCGGGATGGCCCGGGTTCCAGTTCCGGATGAGTTAGGTAAATATCATGTGCAGTTGGCTGTTGCCTAATCATTCGAGATGGGCCCACGTTAACTTTCCGGATGTTTCATGTACGGTGTGATCATCATTTGACGCTGGATACTGACCATTCATCGGATATAATGGTCATCACTATGTTTGGACAACCTTTTTAAAGAAAAACAGTGTTTTGTTAACCTAAATCATAATTGAAAGTCATGACACTAGGGCACAATGCCTTTCCTTCATTAATGCCTTTTCGTCAAGTCAGAGACCTTGCCTTTTACTCATCTTCTTTAAAGCAGTCGTCAGCCACGTCCAGCTCCTATCCTTCCAGTGGAAGCTAAAAATTAACAGCGTAAATTTAGCCCCATTTTCCGTGTTAGGATGCCCTAATTAGTAGCACAAACAAACAATCCCTTCCTTAACTCCCTTGATCCAAATCAGTGACATTGGCTTACAATCCTCTCCTCCAAAGCTATCGCCAAACACGTCGTGATTCCTAATTGTCACAGGAAATTTTGAGAGTGTAAAGCTGACCCGAGGGCGCAGTGGTCTAAGCGCTGGCTTCTGATCATTCATTCGAGATGCGTCTGGGTTTGAAACCCGTGAGGAATGGGTGTTGTGTTCGGCTATTACCTTCCCTGAAACCAGTTTCGATAAATCAGTGATGGTTGACTGCTTATAGCCCATCGAGGTTGTTCATGATGATCGTGACCTCCTACCCCAGGAAAAAGCATTAGGGTAACTTGATACCTCAATTTTCTTTTTGCAATGCCCGACTTAATAGCACGAACAAACAGTAGATCAATTACTAATAATCACTCGAGGTAATTCCTATCCAGTCTCCTCACTCACCCCTGGGAATACTAATATGAAAAAAGGCTTAAACTACGGATTTGTAAGAGTGTTGAACAACTGAATTTTCATTGCCCAGCGGATGCTATTTTGACCACTTTTATACGGAGAAATAAACAATGTAATTCCCAAGGGTACCACACGACGAAAAACAAGATACTTATGAGAGTCTTTTACGCAGGACTACACGACGAAAAACAAAATACTTATTTTTACTTGGAAAAGTTAAGATTTTATAGTTAAAATAAATTTAAAACTGGCACTTTTTGAATTAATTAGGGGCAGGGTGTACAAGAAAAGTTTCTCATCCCCGTGCAAACATCCCTGTCTGATACTAAATCTATGCAATTTTTAAAGCCGTTAGTTACGGTTTCTTTTATTTAATGTCTTAGACAAAATAAAATGTCCTGAAATTATTACAGAGAAATATTTTTCGTTAAAATTGATTAAATATTGATGATAAATGAAGGCAGTCCATAACCACGTACGATAAGAATTTTGGGAGTGTCTAACCCTAGTCCTTAAACAGCTCTTAGAAGTAGAAGATAAAATATTTGGACTAGGATATCAGCTAGGAAAATTGATGGAAGTGATTACAGAAAGATATCTGTTTATCAGTCATTGCTGACTTTCAATACAGTGAAGTAAGAAAGGGCCTTAGAAACTAGTCGTTTGATGACAAGGTAAGGAAGCTCTGTAGGCAGGTGTATTTTTACAGAGTACATCAGCACTTTTGTGTTTCGTCTAACACACCCAAGGACATACTTTCAGCACTCAGGGTCTACAGACTCCGTCGACAAGACTGTCCTCAGATTTAATTTGAAGAAAAAGATATGATAGCTACAAAATTTCCACCAGCTGCCCCTTTTTATCCAAATGCATACTTCCTGAAATATTTTCTTAATCTAGATAGCGTATTATTCTGGTATACACACAGTATACAAAACATTTCAGACAGGGGTGATGGACAGTTGACATGGGCATCACAGCAGGCAGAGTGAAACAGTCGCAAACCGAACACAGGCGATAAGTACGAGGGCAGTGATCTTCCTAACAGTGTATTGCAATCGAAGGACATGGGAAAACGTGGTGATCAGAGTGATTTTAATCATGGACACATTGTCAGCGCAAGGGAGATAGGTCATCGTATCTCTAAATGATAAAAGCCTAAGAGCTTCCAAGGGCAAGCGATCAAGAATGTACTGCAAGTTACGATCAACGAGGGTACTAACTCCCAAAGACCATACGGTGTCTGACCACACGCCGTTTATGACGGTCGTCGGCGTTGACTGTCCAGCCTCGTACAAACCAACCGTGTGGAAACGGAGGCGCAAATCACATCCATCTTAAATATTGGAAGGTCTAAGAAACGTTAGCGACCATACAGTACAGAGCACGTTGAATATCATGTGCTACTAGAGCCGATGCCTTGTTTGTGTGCCATTTTAGACAGCTCGTTATCGGGCATTACTCCTCAGCTCGAACCAAGAACATCAGAACTGGATCTCCGCAGAGTAACACGCTTCGTGTCATCAGATACGTCCCGTTTTCAGCTGTAGTGAGTCAGCGTAATGGTGCGGGTGTGGCGTCGGCAGAATATGTGCATGGCTCTGTCTTGTCAGATGTGCTCAGTTCAAGGAGTTGGTAGCTCTGTGATGGTTTGCGGAGCCTCCTCATATGAGACGTTACGTACTTTATCGAGTCTGGAAATGTCCTTTGCGCCTCCTCACTGAGCCGCAACCACGATATCATGGCTCGAGTAACAGTCATCTGAATTTCAAGCAATCCAGTGGTCCTAAAGTTCCCAGAATTTAACCTCTGTGGGTGCTGTCTGGGACGACGTGAAGCAGAACATGAGATTTATGGATCTTAGACTGACGTCTCGGGGGAGCTGTTGACAATGCTGCAAGAGACATTGCTGTAACTACCTCTGAAGACCTTCTTGCATAATGGATCAACACGCCATTAGACAGGTATCTGTAAAATGTTTTGTTCATTAAGTATACAAATATTCTCCCTAGAATTTTGCTAAAAACTAGAATATTAAGAAAAACGTCTGTAATAAAATATTCATCAAAACCTCGCACCGGGATCCGCTGTAGATGTTCCGTCCGACCATGGCCGATCTCATAGAAACCAGATGGAAAAGTAATATCTCCTACGTATCCTGGTGAGAGAGTCCCAGTCAGAACTGCGGCACTGAACCGTGCCAGGAGGCTAAGAAATGAAAAAACAGTGGTGATGTTTTTCCCAATTCAAGGAAGTAACATTTTATTTGTGTCAACTCAAAATCCTATGGGGACAGTTCAAAGCAAAATTTCTGTGTAATTATATAAAAGTGTAGCCAGCAGATTCCTCGGTTGTTAGTTGCTTATGCTCTTAGATGAGCCAAGAGAAAAAAATCATTTAATTTAATTTATTAGTCTTGCTGTTACATACTAAAGTTAGTAATTCTGAACAGTTGAGCGTTAGCTGTAAATAACAACAGTGAAGAACAAGGAAAAGGCCTCGAAGAGACCTGACTCAGCTTTGATCTTCCTAGCTATAAGTCAAGCCAAGAGCATTCATATAACAGCAAAAAAATCAGAAAAGAAAACATAGAAATAAAATGAGAACGAAGAAAAAAATTAGACACAGTAACATATCTAAGATACAACATGTCAAGTAATTTAAATATCTAGCATGATATTGAATTGCCAGGATATCGTCGTGAATTGCCCCAACCCCTAGCCAATCCTCATTAAATAAATCCCCTTTTCCCTGGTCACCAAATCCTTACCTGGTAAGTCTTCCTGCCTTCCTTCCTCAGTGGAATAATCTCTGTATCAATTAACTTCGCACCTTGCATTTTTGAATGAGTATTAGTTGTTAAGTAGGTAGTGTTTTAATTTCTTTTTAAACAAAATGAAATTATTAATAGATATCAATTTCGCAGGCAATGAGTCCCAGAACTCTGGACCAGAATAATCTAACCTTTGTTTAGTAGTTTGTGTTCTAGGAGAAATAAGTCTTAGTAAATCTTGGCTTCGAATATCATATCGGTATGTAGCTGTAAACTCCTGTCCAAAGTCCATTTTAATTCGTATATACATAATTTTGCCTAAGTTAAAGTGAAACAGTAGCTGAATTGTTAGAATATTATATTTGTTCTGGTTGGCTCTGGAATATCTGAACAAATTTTGTCCAGGCAAGTTGCCTCCATTTAAGTTATGTTTAAGATCTATTAATCGAATATATTTATTTTGGAGAATTTGTAATCGATTAATGTCAGTAAGTGTTGTTTGACCTCAGGATGGTAAACAGTAATCAAAACGTGGATTAATTAATGCGTAATATTAAAATTTTAATGTTTTAACAGATAGGTTTGTTAGAATATGACTAATTATTCCTATATTTCTGGATATTTTTTTTTGATAAAATTTCTATATGCAGATTCCATTTTACGTCATTGAGAAAAACACTACCCAGATAGGCAAGTTTATTAAATAACTCAATCTGAGTATTACTAAGAGAAAAGTTAAAATTAAAGGTTTGGTTAGTTTTTTGTCTGGAAGAAAGTAGAGATTTAGATTTATTGTAGTTAATTACTAATTCATTGGAAGATAACCAGTCAGTGTACTTCAAAATTTGAGTACTGGATAAGGATATTGTTTCACTAGTACTTGGTCCCGAAAAAGAAAAGTGTTGTATCATCAGCGTAAAGAATAAGGTTTGAGTTATATTCAATACCGAATATATCATTAATATATACACTGAGTGGCCACTTTATTAAGACCACCCCCTCGGTACTTCGTTCGGCCACCTTTTGCCTTAGCTACTGTGTCGATTCTTCGTGGCATGGACTTCACGAGATGTTGATAGGAGGTTTGTGGAATCTGAGACCATGCTTGATGAATAGCACTTTCCAGGAGCGTGAGATTACAGAGTTGTGGATCCAGCTGTCTGATGGCTCGTTCAACTTCATCCCACAAATTCTCAATGGGGTTGAGATCTGGAGTTTGTGGGGACCACCTAAACAAAGTAAACTCACCGGCATGTTCCTGAAACCAATTCTGTACAATACGAGCATTATGGCAGGACGCATTATCTTTTTGAAAGTAGCCACAGCCATTGGGATAAACCATTCACATGACAGGATGCAGTTGGTCAGCAACGATGTTTGGATATGATGTGCCAGTCAGACGTTGATCAACACGAATTGAAGGGCCCAAAGCATGCCAGGAAAACATTCCCCAAACCATAACGTTGCCTCCATCAGCTTGAAAGGTTGTAGCAATGTATTTGAGGTAGATGCTTTCGTGCTGTTTCCGCCAAATTGTCACTCGTCCATCGGCATGGTGCAACTGAAAACGTGATTCATCGGAACACATTATTTGTTTCCAATTACCGACTGTCCAATCCTTGTGCTCCTGTGTGAACTGGAGGCATTTTCTCTTTTTAACTGCAGACAGCAAAGGTGTTCGAACAGGCCTTCAGGTGCCATATCCTATCCGATGCAGTATACGGCGAACAGTGCGTGCAGAGATCATTTGAGGGAAACCTTGATTAAGATGTTCTGTAATTTGCTGCACTGTTGCCCTTCTGTTGTCTGTTACCAGTCTCGACACTCTCCGTTCCGTCCGAGCAGTCACTAGTCGATGACGACCACACGTTGCACGTAGAGACCCAGTTTTCTATCTGACAGTCCAGTCTTTAAACACTTTAACAACAGCTGCTCTGGAACATTTCACGAATACGGCGGTTTCGGTGGTACTCGCTCCATGGCTCCGAGCTCCTACAATCATCCCACTTTGAGAGTGCATCAAATTGCTTTTTTTACCCATCTCGTCACCCAAAACTCACTTCTACTTCTGTCGCAAGCACTAAGCTTTCCCTTTTTATACTAGCCTCGCCCTCTGGCGGCAACAGCGTGCAGCTGTAGCTCATTTGCTTAAAACTGTCAGGTGGTCATAATAAAGTGACCACTCAGTGTGTATTGAATAGCAGTGGACCAAGGACGGATCCTTGTAGAACTCCGAATTTTATATATGCAATAGGTGAAATAAATTGATCAATTTGAGTATATTGTGATCTAATGTTAAAGGTAGTTTTTAAATGAAATATAAGTCGAGCCCATATAACCTAGATTTGGGTATTTTGACAATAAAATACTCTGGCGGAAAGTTAAAAAAGGACACCAAGAAGGAATTGGCGGACGATCATGAAATTTACATATGTTAATGGGGTCGAGTTTATTTTGATGTAATGTTAATTTCGGGACCAACCGGTACGCGCTTTCGCGACAGCGCGGTATAATATGCAAAGTATCGTCGGTGGTACTTAAAGAGTACGGCGAAGTGAATGTAATCAGTCGTCGGGGTACATACACGTGCGAACACTCCAGAAGAAGCTGCAATGCCTGGACATGGAAGACGTGTAGGATTTCAGCAGTTATCGGACTTTGAGCGAGGTCGTCTAGTCAGACTCCGCGAGGCCGGGTGGTCGTATTGCGGAGCGAATGGGACGGGAAATATCGGTGGTTGTACAATGGTGGCGTAGATGGTCCAAGGACCATTCCCACACGAGAAGACGTGGAATCGGGAGTCACAGACGAACTGATGAGCGGACCGATCGACGCATAAGAAGAGCGGCGTTGTCAAGCAAAACATCCACTGCGACGCAAATCCGAGCTGCCGTTGCACCTGAGGTGACTGTGCGAACAATCCGCAACCGTCTACTGGATGCAGGACTACGTGTACGTGTGCCTCTGGCATGTGTACCTCTGACTCCAGCACACCGTCAGGAACGGCTGCAGTGGTGTCGCCAACGTTTGCACTGGAGAACGCAATGGCGATCTGTCGTGTTCAGTGATAAAGCAGATTCTGCTTGGGAGCCTCCGATAGCCGTATGCGTGTTCGCAGACGCACAGGGGAGCGTCTCCACCCTTCTTGCATCCGCCAGTGACACACAGGGCATACACCAGGTCTCCTGGTGTGGAGAGGGATCATCTATCACTCCCGTACACAACTAGTGTTTGTACCGGGTACGTTAAACAGCACCTCCTACATCAACAACATCATTCAGCCCGTAGTTGTGCCATTTGTAAGGTCGGTCCAGCGTGGTGTTTTCTAGCAAGATAACGCACGCCCACACACGGCACGTGCAACGCAACATGCACTTCAGTTTGTGAGATAACTTCCATGGCCTGCACGTTCACCGGATTTGTCCCCCATTGAGCACGTGTGGAATTTTATGGGACAACGACTTATCCGGTCTCCATGGCCAGCCACGACCATCCCGATTTACGCGTCGAGGTTGAGGATGCGTCGAACTCAATACCCCAAACTTACATCCAACATCTGTACGACAGACTCCATGCCAGAATTGCACAGTGTGACGCAGTTCATGGCGATTCAACTTCGTCATAACCATGTTACATTTAAATGTTATTTTTCAGTTTACCAACAAATACAGCTGTATTTTGCCATAATGTACGTTATCCTCTGTATTTCGTTATTATGCTGTATAAATTTTGTTGGTATCAGACGTCTCCTTCTTCGTGTTCTTTTTTTACTTTCCGCCAGTGTATTATGGTTTAGTGTATCAAACGCGTTAGTAAGGTTCAAAAAGACAGCTAATGTAATGAATTTATTTTCAAAATTCTTTGTATTATTTTTGAATGTGTAACACTACTAATTTCGTACATTTATTTAATTGATAACTAAATTGATTTCGATTAATAATTTTGTATTTTTCTAATTATTAAACCATTCTGTTATAAAGTAGCTTTTTCCAAATTTTATACAATATGGAAAGATTCGCAATGGGTCGATACTTATTAATATCATTTCTTGATCTTGATTTATATTTAGGTACGACTTTGGTAAATTTCAAATCATCAGGAATTACTCCTGTTTGAAACACTAAATTAAAGATTACAAGTAATGGATGAACTACACTGCTGGCCACCCAAAATGCAACACCAAGAAGGAAGAATCCGATTGGCCTGAAATTCGCAGCATGCGTCGCCCGCGGTGGACATGTAAACGATTAGCATGGCAGGGCATATGCGAATCATCATGTGCGCCCGGCACGCCACCGAGAAGCACTATATGAAGGGTGAACAGAAGGCGGTGTGTAAGTAGTGGAAGTGTGTTGTGCTGCTGGAACTGTGCGTGGGAAGCTACCTGATGCCTCGTCGCAGAACACGGCAGTCATTCCAGCACGTTTTGGAGTTCGACGGAGGACGAATAGGGGCTTATCGCGATAGCGGTTTATCGTACTGAGACATCGGCGCCCGTGTGGGACGATATACAGCCACAGTGAGGCGAGTATGGATTCGGTGGGTTTAGGAGGGATGGACGGACCGACGTGAGCGATTGCTGCAGCCGCGGCACACCATCGAACAACAAGACCGGCATGTTGTGCGGCGGGCATTGACGGATCGCACCGCCACATCACGAACGTTTACGCAGGAATTAGGGTGTGTTGCGCAACAACCCTGTCAGCACGTACCGTTCGACGTCGTCTGCAGGAACGATGACCTGTCGCACGGCGGCCATTGCTCCGATTACCATTGACGTTACAACACCGGTGAGTGCGGCGGCAGTGGTCCGTTGAACGCCGCACTAGGACTACGGATTGGCAAGACATTGTCTTCTCCGACGAATCCCACTGCTGCCTGACAACACCCGGATGGTCGGATCCGCGTGTGGATGCACCGCGGCGAGAGACTGTATGACGTCTGCACTATGCATCGCCATAGCGGTCCGTCGCCTGGCGTTTTGGTTTGGGGCGCAATTGAATATGACACCCGTACCCGTCTGGTACGCATCGCCGGTACACTCAACAGCCACCGCTACGTCTCCGACGTTTTGGAGCCAGTAGTCCTCTTTTACCTGCAGGACCTGCCAGCGGCCACGCTTCAACAGGACAATGCGCGCCTACACCTGGTACGCATCGTGCAACAATTCTTCACGGCCCACCACGTGTCACTGCTGCCTTGGCCCGCCTGTTCTCCCGATATGTCGCCTATCGAGCACGTCTGGTTGCTGATCGGCAACCGAGTGGGCCGGCAAGCACCACCCGCGGCTACGCTTGATGAACTGCGGCAACGTGTGGAAGCAGCCTGGACCGACATACCTGAAGCCCACATCCAAAGCCACTTTCATTCGATGCCGCGGCGTGTAGTGGCCGTTATTGCCAGCCATGGGGGCCACACGAACTATTGATGTCTGCGTGTTCCTCAAGTTGCACGAACCTGTAAGCCCTATCGTTTCATCTTTGTATCTGTTGTTATGTGCAAAGTACATTTTGCTTTGCTCTCTTGTGTCCTTCTTGGTGTTGCATTTTGGGTGGCCAGCAGTGTATGATCTCAACCACATATTTAATTACCACGGGGTGAATATCATCTGGTCCAGGACCAGAACTAGATTTAATTTGATGTAGTTCCTTTAATAATTGCTCACGGGTAGTTCTTTATAAGTAAATATATTTGCAGAGTACGATTGTTTGAGAAAGTTTGTAAAGTTTATATCAACAGTAATTAAATTTTGCTTGGTAGTTATTGGAATTGTTATAAAACACTTATTGATTAATGTCACTATTTTATGTTAATCATGAACTTTGATATTGTTTGAATGAGTTAGACACTTTATTGAGATCTGTTAATAGTGCTTGTTACATCGATTAAATCCGAAAGATAAAAATAGAAATATAAAATGGATCTGCTAATGATGCTTGTTGCATCGGTTTGAATCCGAAAGATAAAAAATACATTTTAATTTTGCAGAATGACTAAAATGATATAAAAAATAAATCAGGGGGAAAAGTTTCTTTGGTGTATCATTTTTTTCTTGCGCGCTGGGTTTTTCTCAAAACAACCCTTCTCGGATCAGCTGTGTTATGCTCTAAATTCAGGGTGAAAGTAACGTTTCAATGACTAGGTACATATTTATTGCAGTTCCTTGAAAAAAATATTTTGTGGGTATGGCAGAACGGCAGGTCAGGTTTCGGAGAAATTTCTTTAGTGGAATATCCTAAAAAGATTATTTTGTTGGATAATTTAGAGTTAAATAAAACTCCGCGGGGATGCATTTGTTGTTGTTTGTTGCCCTTTTCCTATTTTGTGAATTTGGTAGTTGAATAAAACCCTACGTGCCCGAAGTCACTTGAAAATATTGTTTCTTTTCATGCGCAGCAAGTAAGCAATTAGTTTTCTAATTCAGTACATGTTTTGTCAAGTGTTAGTTAAAACATAGGAGTACGTGAAGATTGGAAGGGTAAGAGTTTTCTGTGTCGCGGAATTCAGCTTTTTTGTGAAAACTTGTGTCATGTTTGAGATCAATGCAGAAACGAAGATAATTTTGGGGGGATTAGTGGGGGTTAGAGAGAAGTCGTTTTCTATTCCCCGGACGGAAAACGCTTCTTCCCTACCTAGTAATTGATCCTTTCAAAACTTTCAAAAGCGGAAGTTAAACGGAATGAAGGACTTTCTCTTAATTGTAAGATCTTTTCTTTTCTCTTGATGTTTTCTCTTTCCAGCCCTGTTGGTAAATATTAATTAACAAAACTCCTTAATATAAAATTTATTCTTGGCAGCTATAAGACGTTTTGTCGTATGGAGTTAACAGATTGATTCATAGACATCGTGTAATCCCCTGTAGAATAAATTGCGTTCCTGGTTTCACAGAAGAACACTACACAATAGGGGGTACACAATATGTGATTTGGGAAAGAATTGCCGCACCAACCAAAATTTCATGCGATATGCTATCCTGAATATCTGATCTACAACGCGAGGATCGACCGACTGTGAAGGCCGCAAGAACAAAAATGAATTTTGGTCGCTCTCAAACATTAGTATCCATGTTGCGTCGTCTACAGGAAAGGAAATGGAATCCGGACTGTTCCCGCGATTTCCGGCACAGGGGCTACATTAGAAAAAGCCACTTCAGTGCCTACCATGAGCACCGAATACTGCTGGCACCGGCACAGGGACTACATTAGAAAAAGACACTCCGGTGAATACCATGAGCACCGAATATTGCTGGCACCGGCACAGGGACTACATTAGAAAAAGCCACTCCGGTGCCTACCATGAGCACCGAATATTGCTGGCACCGGCTACAGGAGTGTTGAGTCCGATCAACGTGGGATAGTGTCCTGTGGCTACGTGTTGTTATATGTGATGAATTATGGTTTGCACTTGGCGCTAATGACCAGCACACACGTCTAGGAAGATGAACCGGCCAGCTCGCCGATCATGTCTTTATCATGGACCGGCCAGCTCGCAGATAATGTCTTTATCATGGAACGGCCAGCTCGCGGATCATGTATTTATCATGGAATGGCACAAGACTCACGCACACCGGTAGTAACTGTCTGGGAGCCTTTCCTGCGATTGCCGGAAGGCCTTGGTAGTTCTCCGTATATCCCTTATGGATCAATGGCACGTCGGCAACATTCTACGACCTGTTGTGTTGCCATTACTGTCACATCACCATCGAGCAATTTTATCAAGAGGATAATGTTCCGCCACACATGGCACGGCTCCCCCAGGCCATCCACCGTAATGCCGACACTCTTCCATGGTCTGTCCAATCGCTCGACCTCTATGGTCGAACATGTTTCAGACATTATACGACGCCACCTGTGCCCATCCCGGAATGTCGGCGAAGTGCCCGCAATTTGGGCAAGCGACTGATTATGGCTTTTAGAGTGGCTCATGATGATTGGTAAACCCCGAAACGAAAAGAAACAAATAAGTAAACAATCAAATCGTGGCGCATTTCTAACTGATAAACAAACTTTGCTAAGTGATTTGTTCACAACGAATGACTCTTCACCGTGAATGTTAATTGGTTTGTCCTCACCGCTGTAAATGATCATTCAATCCGCCATTACTGCGACACACACTGATGTCGCAGCACCTGTAATTTTCTTCTGTCGGCATGAGGTTGGAAACGAATTTCTAGTAAGAAAAGTACTATCGTGAATCAATAATTGTCAACTATTATGCGATCGAGAAATCAGCAGTCATATTAGAAATAATGGTGAAACTTAAGAATGGGACGGATACGTAAATGCCTTTCATTTGAATTGTGTAAGCGGACTGCCCACGACGAGCTGAGATTCATTTGTGAACGAACGGGGAATGGGTTTACAAAGCTCTTGCTCTTTTAGGCTGTTTGCGAATTTTTGCTTTGCCTCGCACTGGCTGGCGCTTTGGAGCAAAGGAGGGTTTTCTCAGTGAGTGTACTGAGGTAACCGGCCGGCAGTGGATGAATGATCACTACTTTGAGTGAGCATTAAAACACAAATACATACAATATATTGCATACAATATCTGTTCCCCACCATTTCTCTTGCTTCCTTAATTCTTTTGGTAGTGTAGTATCTACAGTTCCTGGAAAGGCTCTTCTTTTTCCGCAGAAATTCCCTAATTCATTTGCTACCAAACCCCAGAAAAAACAACCCTCCCGAGTCTCCACTTCCGGCTTATACCCAGTTGTCAACTAGAAGGTGTAAAGAAATTTTTTGTGAAAGTCATACAAATTATTATATAAGAAAGAAAAAAAGGAAATTCTTCCTCTCTCAGAGTGCAACCGAACTCAAGCCCGAAACGCAGTAATTATTATTTAGCTCCATCCCGCCCAAGCCTGGTTGTGACCCGTCTCAGCACTGTTCCTTAAGCAATTTGGCAAAACCGGTTTGCGTCCGATAATTTTTAACAATGAAGAATTCTCCGCATAGAATTTCTAATTTGACATAACGAACAGTTTACCGCTCCAAATTAGTGAGTGTATAACGAGGGTTATCGACGAGAAGGGAAATGATGGGGTAGTAGAGAGGCTGTTGAGCCATAATGCTAGTCTGTGTGAAGCAGGAAACGTTAGCAATAAGTATATGCACATTTAGATTGATTAAAATGAGAACCTCTGCAATAAATATCAACGAATCTTGCTCATTTTCCCAATAAAGCAGTCACCACGTAGTTAATTGTTGCACAAAGAAATTTCAGCTTCTCACAAGCTGTAAAATTTAAAGCGAAAGTTGAAACTACTTAAAAACAAATGATGTTTTACAGGTTTCTTGTCAAACAATTTTGGTATCACTAGAGCAAGGCCTACGTTAAAAACTCAACTGAAAATGCTCAATTTTCAAATGTCTCAATAATCCACTCGGCATTACAAAGTTAATATTTCGTAAGTTCATTGCTCGTCCTGGTTTTCTAAATGAATTCTGTAGAAGTATAATTATCTTTGAGTTTCTGTTATTTCCTTCACAATAATTTAAATATATTGTAGAAAAATTATCGAATCCCGATGGAATTTTGAGCAAAGCGTAAGTCGTGGCAACAGATAAAAAATCGTATCCGCAAATCACAGATCCTACGAGTTTGAGAAGTTTGCAAATCTGTCCAATTACAGTACATTAGAGAACAACAGGAAATGTACACCTCCGACATGATGAATTCAAAATACGAGTAGTTAAAGTTACAGCCGTCCTGCTTTGCTGTCCTGAATTACTCGAACAAGTTATATTGGAGGTAACTATTTTGCACTGGTTAATTAAGAATTTTATTTCAGGGATTGAGGAGACTGAGAAGATATTAAGCGTGCAATCCAAATCCAGGTGTACCCGTTTAAATACAAATATAATGAAAACAATTAGAAATCAACTGAATCGTGAGGACAATCAACCAAATTTTTTAACTATCAAACAAATCAGAATTTTTCCAACCCAGTGCTGGGCAATATTTACCAGATCTAGTTCAAAATCTAATAAATTGCAAAGCTGATTCAGTCTCTCTGAAAAGACCATAAAATTACGTGGACATCATGCCTTTCTTCGGGGAGGAGGGGGGGGGGGTTAACGACTACTTTGAGCAACTCAATGGATTATAAGCAGCCGCGCGTCCTTAATTTAAGGTCTCTGACTCCAGGGGAGGGAGAGAGCCAGTGCCGTAAGTCAAACGCAATATTCATGGCTCACCGAATTCGAACCCGGACCCATTTCGGTTAAATGATGAGCAGCATTGGCTTAGACCACTTCTTCACCGGGGAGGAAAACATCATATTTGGCAAGCCAGTTTCCATTGGTACTTAGAACACGATACTCTAGTGGTGCGAGGGGTATAAGCAAACCTCCTATCGGCAGAGAAAGGGGATCATCAGAAATATCAAATGCGAAGTACTTAGTTTTGGGGGCATTGGGGGTAGTTTTGAAGAAACAATACCTTTATAAGTCACGTGACAGGCGATAGCGTGCGTGTCACGTGACTACTCAGTCAAAATGGCAGCGTCTGCAGTGGAGAAGGCGTTTTGTGTTCTTGCGTTGAGCAAAACGGAATCTGTAACTGTTGTGCAACGTCATTATCAATCACGATTCGGAAAAGAACCTCCAATCAGAAAATCTATCTACGATCGGCATAAAAAATTTGAAACTACGGGCTGTTTGTGCAAACTTAAAAATCCTGGACGTCCGCGTTTATCGGAAAACGCCGTCAATAGTGTTTGCACCGCCACTCAACGTAGCCCGGGAAAATCAACGCGGAGGGTGAGTCGTCAATTGCAGATTTCACAGCCCATTGTCTGGAGAATTTTGAGAAAGAAGCTGAAAATGATTCCATTAAAAAGTCCGGTTGTCGCAAAAATCTCACTGACCTTGACAAGACAAAGTGCTTTGAATTTTGTGCCGAAATGCAGCACCATTTTGAAAATGACGGTTTTTCCTATTACTTAGTTTTCACCGATGAAGCTACATTTCACGTGAGTGGTCAGGTAAACAAGCACAATATTCACTTTTGAGGAACGGAGAATCCCAGATTTACAGTGCAACACGTGCGAGATTACCCTAAGGCAAATGTGTTCTGTGCTGTGTCCAAAACGAAAGTGTACGGCCCCTTCTTTTTTCACGAGAAAACTGTCACGTAAGGCTCTTTTCAGGATATGTCAAGTCTTTGGTTGATGCCACAGTTGCAGGACGGCAGTGACAATTTTATTCTTCAATTGGATGGTGCACCACCGCACTGGTTAGGCGACGTGCGAGATTATCTCGATGAACATCTTCCTCACTGATGGATCGCACGAGCCGCGGACTACAACGTGCCACTGATTCAATGGCCACCCAGAAATCCCGACTTAACACCTTGTGACTTTTTCCTGTGGGTGTACGTTAAAGACAATGTATTTGCCCCTCCCTACCTGTTGATCAGCAGAGCTGAAACAGCATATCACAGCCACTATCACTGCACTTGATTCAGACATCTTACCTCGCGTTTGAGCGGAAATGGATTACCGGCTCTATGTGTGTCTTGTGACTAAGGATGCACACATAGAACATCTGTGACTGTGTAAAAAAAACTTGAAACGTTTCCCTACAATTCTGTTACAGGTAACATAAAATATCTTACATTGTTCTTGTTTTACAGTGCGTTGAAACTGTATACTTCTTTATGAATCACCCTGTATATAAATTATGTAGAGTGTTTTGCTAATTTGTTTGTAGCTGTCCAAAAAGCTATTGATGTTGTTTTAACCGCATTAACCTGTTGAAATATTTTCCTTGAACAGCAAAAATATTTTTCAAATCCTTGAATTCCTTAACCCAGCATTCTCTATTTTTCGAATTTCAGCAAATGCTATGGGTAATTGTTTGTTTCCCTCTCCATATTTAGTACATTGTAATTTTCTGCAGTTTCGTTTTTCTCACTATTGCCAAAACTAAAACTTCGTAAATTAAGTTAACTGGTTTCGGGGACGATTTGTTTTCATTTGGGGGTCTAACGACCACGGTGAGCAATAAGATGGGCTGTAAGCAATCGCTTGTCGATAATTTACGGTCACTGGTTCCAGGGAAGGGAGAGAAGTTGTGCCGTAAGACAAACACAATATCCATGCCTCACCGGGGTACGAACCCGAACACATTGTGAACGAATGATCAAGCCAAGCCTTAGACCACTGCGCCACCAATACGTAGTATTCTACTTATTTGTGACGCAGTGGTCTAAAGCTTTTAAATGATCAGAAGACAAGCCTTAGACCACTGCGCAAGACGAATAAGTAGCATTCTGATTGATCTAGTAAGTCACATGTTAAAAGCGAGGTGCATCCTTGTTGAATACTGCGTTCGGCTCGAGGATCGCAATTACGTAATATATAGTTATTATCCTGTTCTGTTACAGAGGCTGTTGCCAGTTAACACTCTTCTTCCCCTACCAACAAGTTTCTGCGAATTTAAAAACAAGGTACATCGCAGCTGAAGGATCATGCAACGCAAGGATCGAAATTAATATGCTACCTTTGTTTAACCAGTTCTGTTTCGGATGCTGTTGCCCTGGAATGCTGTTCTTCCTACTGACAAACTTCTGTGATTTGTTAAGTTCTATGTTTACATAATTTGTTCTTAAAATCCTTTAACATCATTAGTTTTGTTCGAATAAAAGATACACGAAAGAAAGAAATGACACTAAGTCAGAAATTAAATCGAAATTTATTTAACTGTTTTGCTCAAGTGAATTGCACATAAGACCGTGTCTAGGTCTGTGGTCATTTAATTTTTTTTTTATCTTCTTCCCTGAGAAGTAGGTCTAAATACAGTTTTTCTTCTAACTCTCTAAACCTAGAATTTAAAGCACGGATCTCTCTCTCTGTCTCCTCGAACAATGATATAAGGGTAGTGACATCACGCAGCATGTGCCGAATCTGAAGTTTCTCATGGCCCAGTTGTAGAATATCCTGCTTTAATATGATTTGCTTCTCGATTTCTTCTATGGTGTCTTCATATATGTAGATGGCTCATTGGGTGCAACGTTTCGGGCAACGTCTTCATTTATGTCCATGATGATTACTTCCAGAACTGCAAGCAAGAGAAAGAAAACTATGGGCGTACAATTTCTAACGCATTTTCTTTTTCAAATAAACGTAATTCTTTAACTTTTTAAACGGGAAAAGAATGATAGAAAATGAGCAATGATATGAAATGGAAAATTTTTCTTTGGATTGCAAATTCCGACAGAACTAATTTTTTAACCAAATACGGCATCTTAACTTTCCAACGGAAATATATTCAACTGCTGCGGCGTACATAGTTCCTCACAAAATAATAAAAATGAATCACCTATCACAGCGAGAGAGGGCTTTGCCAACCGATTCCATATCGTGTATATTAGGAAAGACACAACCGGAAGCAAACTTTTCCATAGTTACTATAGAAATATGAACAAATATCCAATACATCCAGCAGAGGATTAAGAACTCACCAAGATCTAACACATCCATTAATCCTACAAACGCATATTGTATTTAACGGGTAGAGTATTATATCATTCTGCTACTTAAGAAAATTGTGTCTTGGATTACGTTTTTGGAAGAGGTTAGAAAAAAATCACTTGGTAGGCCCGTAAAACGAGTTCACGTCACGATTATCAATGTTTTCGTTTCCCGAGAAGTTAACATCATGGTAAAAAATATGCGAAGCACATATACGAAAATATATTACAGGCAAAGTGTTTACAACGGTTTTGCGAAAGATTTCTCTTTGCTGATTTCAATACAACATGGTTTAAAAAACGCAAAGAACAGGAAAACAGTTAAATGGAAGCAATGCATACTGCTCAAAATGAGAAATTCCAGTAACAACGCTAATGAATATTTTTTTCGAGACAAGACTATGCAGAAAAAAATAGTGTAAAATTTTTATTATTTGGTTTTGTGGTTTTCAGCGTTTGACGAACAACGTGAGTAAAACTAAAGGCTATAAACAGCATCCCTTCCTTATTATAAGGTGGCTAATTCCAGGGAGGGAGTGAGCTAGTGCCGTAAAACCACTACACCACCAATGCCTCACACAAGCCTTGAATTGCGGAGGACTCGGACGAATGGTCAGAATCAGGCGCTTGGAGATGTTTAGAAGTACAACCGAGAAAAAAAGGGATATAGGTATTTGCTACTCAGAAAATTCTGATAACATAAAATGCTCTACTCGTGATCACAGTAAGCAGATTACGCAAGCCACTCCATTTCTGATTTGGGCGTTTCTTCCTTTTTGTATATGCCAGTAATTAGTACAAAAAGATTACGATTTTTTCAAAAGTTATGCGATGACCAAAAATTTCAGATTTTATGAGATTTTAAGTATTTGAAGTTGTTACATGATAAATTAGAAATCTCATATGCATTTTTATTTGTTTTGTATACTACCAAAAACCCTGTGTCCATTCTTGCGTTTAACGTTTTATTTCTTGCTGTCGGGTAATTTGAACACGCATTGCATGTTTTCGTAAAGTCAATGTGTTGGCTACAAAAATGTAAAATAACTTTACTGGTATTTTATTAAATTAGTATTTCCCAAAAAAAAAATTGTTTAAAATTTTTGGTGCAGCTGGCTATTTTACTTCTAAAATACATTAATCATATGTCTAAAACGGGCATTTTTTGTTTACTGATAAATGAATTATAAAATGAAAGAATATTTTTTGGAAAATAGCAACAAGTTCATCTTAGTAAAACTGTAAAAGTTATTCAGTTCTCCAAAAACTTAATGAGAGGGTAAACACATACTACAAATCCGATTTATTGGGTAAACTTATAAATAAGTTTCGAAGCTTTCGCACATCACTCAGATGGATAATGAATTTGTTATTAAATAATAGAATGCTTGAAACTGCAATTTGAATAATAGACCGCTTGTAGAGTTCTATTATTCAGATTGCAGTTCCTGCCTGCCTTCCTAGAAAAAACGATCTGGTTGATGTGGGAAATCTTGGAAAAGTTCATTTATAGACGTACGCCAATAAATCGGACTTCTATTATTTTTTTATTAAAGTTGGTGTACGGTGTCTTATTAGAAATTTAATAATGACAGAGAAAAGGCTTCCGAAGAAAAATTGGGAAAAAATAATTTATCTAACAGAAATAATGCATTGTATGAGAACATTTCGAAGCTGTTGTATCGTAAAGCATTTTACTATGAAATTAAAAAGAAACAAGAAAGCGAAAGCAAGGGAGAATATTTATGAAAAAAAAATTATGCAAAGGATGGGAAACATAAAATAAATGAATGAAATAACAAAATAGGAAAAAAATTAGCGATCAAACAAAATAGGTTGTACAACAGCTATCCGTTTAGTAGAACTGTAAAAAATCTGATGTTCTCCGGAATAATACAATCCAAATTCTGCTTTTATTACAAAGAAATTAGAAGAAAAAAATGAATAGGACATGAACAGTAATTAAGTATTCACATATACGAAAGCACGTTTTAATAAACAAAAAAAAAAACAGAAAATAATTCAGTCTGCTTATGTAAGTTCAATTTTGTTAAGCAAAGGATTCAAAAATGAAATTAATGAAAAAGTATTATTATTTTCAGATTTATTTCAGTTGCACGGATGTTAGGTTTTGTAAAACCGCTACGAACATCAAAACACATAATGGAGGGGAAACGTCTTAGCCAACACGAAAGTACTAAAATCGCACAAATGCCTTGTTTCATGGGAGAAAACGAATCTGAAATTAATACGTCAGATAAGAAGAATTATACCGCTAATTTCTCGAGAAAGACTTTCATTACTGTCAAATATAAGACACAGTGCTCAGAAAAATGAGTTACAAAATATATAAAGCCATATACAGGAAATAAGAAACTAAATACACTGCCCTTAATGTTACTTGTGAAAGTCAGTCGGAATGCTTTGAAAATAAATATATTATATGTGGAAAATTATATTAAATTTTTATAACTTTCACAGAAGGTACAAAAATCCCTCTCTTTTATAGGAAAAATATAAATTAGTTAAAACATGATATCCATACTTCGAAAATCTCGTTTCCGAAACATTATGTAACGGTTTGAATAATCATAAAATAATTTAATAAAAAATAATTTGAAGCTTAGAGAAAACGGATGAAACCTTTCATTTCCCCCGTCTCCCCAAAATCGTGAACTTTCATAAAAATGATTGAAAACAAAATTAACTTCGGAGAACTACACGTTGTGAGGAAAAAATTACGAAGAAAATATTTAAAACGTCTTCCTAAGGAATTGCCCGAAATAAACGATTACCCAATTAAGAACACATAAATGTGAAAATCTGTACAAAAATTTCAGAGTGTTGAGTACTCTTCCAGAATTTTGAATGTCTACGAAAACTGACGAAAATGGGAGGTGGGAGAATTCGAAATTTAGATTTCGCTAATTTGCAATGTAGGGCATGCTATATGTATACCTAGTTTGCTGGCTGAAAGCCTATGTCTCTTTTGACCTTTGTATTAATTTCATTTATTCTAATTTCGTTATAAGAACTATAGTTCAAGGAATCCTGTATGACGTTATATTCTCAATATATGTATAAAACAGCTTACCTTTGAAATTGTTGGTAGTAAATCTGAGTACGATTTGATTTTATATTCAGTACACATTTACACATGCTCCTTCAAAGCAGTTTGTTCACTAGCTGATTAAGCAATGGAACCGACTGAAATATTCACTAATTCTAGTTTGTTTCAAATGTCTTGAATTCAGAGAAAATAGAGACTATGAATGTTATTTAGTAAGCTTTTAATTGTATTTACCTATTTCATAGCTGCAAAAAAACTGTCTCAATTTTCATAGAGTCGTAATCCAACGTTAGCCCAACGCTGAGCCACCACCGCTTTTTAGGGATAAAAAACGATGGTTCAGTGTTGGGCCTTCGATAAATTCCAAGGCTGTGCTACTAAGAGTCCACTTTACGTGCGAAAGAATCAAAGAACAGTGTACTTTTAATAATCTGAAATTCAAAATTTAACGTAAAGCTAATAAATGAACTACATATAACCGATTACGGCGCGACAGAAATAAAATATCGGGACTAACGCAAAAAAATGTGTAAAAGTAAAAAAAGACGTATAACCGTATATTCAAGGTTTAATGTACATATTCCGCATCGTCGCCATTTCCATGGCTGTCGGTGTCTTTCTCAGATACGCGTAACGGAATTACATGATTGCACTTCCTCGTATGATATTATCGAGGGAATTTCTTGCAACAGCGAGATATTCCATAAGTATACGAAAAAAGGTTCCACTGTGTATGATCATACGGCTGAAGAGATATATTCTTTGCTCTGCACAAAACCCAACTATAGTTGAACTGTCTTGCAGATATCTACTCTACAGTTGAAAGTAGTCATCGACAGTAAATGCAATTAAAAATTCCATACACAAATGAACAACTATAACAGCCGTAATCAAAAAATTAACGATATAATTTCAATGCTCATTTCCCAGTTGCTTTTCGTGCGCTTTGTAATCGCAATTCATCACATTACCTAAAATGGCGCACATGTGGATGCCACAAAGAAAAATTTGCAGCAATAAAAACATTGAGGAAAATGAGAATATATATATATATGGGATGTAAGGTCAGGTGATGCGTAACATCACAGCCTCTCCTTGACAAATGTCAACCCCGCCTTCTCGTGGTGCATCCTGTTTCCACTAAAGGGGCTCTGACGACCGCCAATAGCGGTATAACTATACCATCGGGATCAGAGGAAATGCTATCCCACACTCACCAACCCGCTTGGCCAGCGTTGTGAGTTATGGCCAAACCCCTCCAAAATGACTCCACAACTTAAATCTTGGCCCTCAGTCTCCGGCAGCTGGAATGTACCTGGCCAAGGCAGCGGCCAGTGAGACATGAAGGCAGAGGGTGCTAAGAATCCCCGGAGGACCGGACTAGGCTGCCATCTGATGCTGACCTTGGCAACGTACAATGGACGCTCCCTATCTTCTGATTCAAGGCTTCTTGAATTGGAAGAGGAACTACAAAGGATCAAGTGGGACATTGTGGGGCTAAGTGAGGTAAGGAGAAAAGGAGAAGATCTCATCGAACTGAAAAGTGGACATCTCTTCTACTATCGTGGGACAGATACTGGCAGAACTAGTGGTGTTGGATTTATAATAAACAAGAAACTGAAGGATAAAGTGGTAGAAGTTGAAAGTTCCTCTGACAGAGCTGCACGACTCGTTATCCAACTATCGAGAAGATACCAGGCTCAGATTATTCAAACTTATGCACCCACCACAAGTCATCCTGAAGAAGAAATTGAAGAATTTTATGAGGAAATTTGTCATCTAAATAATAAAGGTAAGCAGCACTTGAAAATAATTATGGGAGATTTCAATGCAAAAACAGGGCAACGGCAACAGAATGAAACTTCAGTAGGTAAATTCGGTCACGGCAACAGAAACCAGCGTGGAAATACTCTCGTTGAGTTTGCAGAGGCAGAAGGGTTTTTCATCTTGAACTCCTTCTTCAAGAAAAAGCCACACAGGAAATGGACATGGAGACATCCAAATGGGATGACAAGTGAAATTGATTTTATTATGTGTAACAAAAAATTCGTCATAGAAGACTGCAGTGTGCTAAACAAGTTCAACACAGGTAGTGACCATAGATTGGTGAGATGTAAGATGCACCTCAACACTAAACTTGAACGTGACAAGCTCATAAGACAAACAAAATCTATTGACATAACCAACCTTAAAAAACACCATAATACCTTCAAGTTGGAACTGAAGAACAGGTTCTCTGCTTTAGAAGGCCTAACATCGGAAGAAGTGAACATCTCTGAAGTTAACAGAAAAGTAACCAAAGCTCTTATGGAAACAGCAACAAAATTAGCTGGGTATAAGAACAAGTTGCATGTAAATAAATTATCAGGAAAAACGAAAATGTTGATGCAAAAAAGAAGAGAGATGAGGACAACTAAAGAAGATGTGACTTCCAAAGTGGAATATATAGAGCTATGCAAGACAGTACGAAAAAGTATCACTGAAGACGTAAGAAAATTCAACTGTGAACTAGTGAGGAAAGCAATTGAAAACAACCAAAGCCTAAAGACAGCAAAGGGATATCTCAGTAAGGGAAGAAAACAGATTATGGCACTGAGAAAAGAAGATGGTTCTGTAACAAGAAATAGAGGCGAAATTTCGACAAGAATGAAAGATTTCTACTCCAAATTACATTAAAGGGATGATACATGCACTACAGACATCATGAAAGATACCAGTACCAGAGTTCCTCCAATCCTTCCAGCAGAAGTTGCACATGCAATCAAGAACATGAAGCGGGGAAAAGCTCCAGGAGAAGATGGAATTACTGTAGACATCATACAAGAAGCAAGTGGAGAAATCGAAACAGTACTCGCCCAAATTTTCACTCGATGCCTTAATGAAGGAAAGATTCCTGAAGATTGGAACACCGCTACAATGATCCTGCTACATAAGAAAGGTGACATTGAGGATCTCGGAAACTACAGACCTATCAGCCTCCTATCAGTAGTTTATAAAATCTTCACTAAAGTTCTTTCACACCGCTTGAAGGTAGCACTGGACATGGCTCAACCGAGAGAACAAGCTGGATTCAGGAGTGGCTACAGCACAATAGATCATATCCATGTGCTGAGAGAACTAATTGAAAGAGCAAAAGAATATGAACTTCCATTGTGCATGGCTTTTATCGATTATGAAAAAGCCTTTGATTCGGTGAAACCATCAGCAGTTACAATGGCTCTGAAAACCTGCGGTATTGAAGATGCATACATTAATATTATTAATAACATCTATGAAAATGCAAGTGCAAAGATTAGGCTGTTTGAAAATACAACACACATAAAAATTGGAAAGGGAGTGAGACAAGGTGACACTATATCTCCGAAGCTCTTTAATGCCACATTGGAGGGTGTTTTTCAGTCGCTGAGCTGGGAAAACAAAGGGATAAAGATTAATGGAGATTATCTAACCCACCTTCGTTTTGCTGATGACGTAGTCATTTTTGCAACTAGCCCATCAGAGCTGCAGAGTATGATCCAGGAACTTGCTGACAAGAGTAAAGAAGTGGGATTAAAAATGAACTTTCAGAAGACAAAAGTGATGTTCAATGCTTTTACAAGAAATGAAGATTTATCGATTGATGGAGAAAAGCTGGAGATAACAGACACGTACGTTTATCTTGGACAGCAGATATCAAGTGAGGGTCACATTGATGAAGAAATTAATCGGCGTACAAAACTTGCCTGGAGAGCTTTTGGAAGAAACAGCATAATTTTTAAGAGCAATATGCCATTATGTCTTAAAAGAAAAGTGTTTGATCAATGCATCCTTCCAGTGCTTACGTATGGTGCAGAGACGTGGACCTTAACTAAAAGAGACATACAAAGGCTGCAGACAACTCAAAGCAGCATGGAGAGGTGCATACTTGGTGTAACCAGGAGAGATAAGAAGAGGAACTCGTGGATCCGAAAAATGACAAGAGTGGAAGACATCATGATCAGAGTTAAATCCCTGAAATGGCAATGGGCTGGACATACTGCCAGAAGGACAGATCATCGATGGACAGCCGAAATTTTAGATTGGATTCCAAGGGACAGGAAAAGACCCAGAAGAAGACCACATGGGTGATGGGTGGATGAAATTCGAAAGTATGCAGGGGTGACATGGAGGAGACTGGCACAAGACAGACCGTTGTGGAGGAAACTTGGGGAGACCTTCGTCCAGCAGTGGATTGATAATGGTTGACGATGATGATGATGATGATATATATATAACTAAGTATGGAGGTTACTATAAAAACAATTAATACCTTGGATGTTTCTTTCAAAATCTGTTGAGATCCCTTCAGGCTTAAAACTTATTCCAAGTCCTATCCTGTTTTGACGTTTGAGAATACTGTTACTATTGGAAGCACAAACGTCTGTATCCACAGTGTTTTAGTCCGAATATATTCATGTGGTTTATTCAACACGTTTCCACCGATAAATTTGTTATACGAACTAAAACTCTACTTGTAGACACGAAATGAGCATTAATTTCAGGAATTAGTCACCGGGCGCTCCCCTTTTTAAATCCTCTGCAGCTCACAATAAGAGGGAGGGTCAGTCTTTAGGGTCATTGGAGGAAAATTGTTAAAAAAAAAAGAAGGTACGTAAGCCGCAAATATCTCACATCCAAAGCTTCCGTTCTTTGCAGGTATAAGGTATATAATGAATAAGCTCTTTCTACCAGCTATGAATGAACTTTCCTACTGAGCTAAGCTAAGTATAATGCTTCTGCTACTGAATGATATGCTTGTACTAAACTTCAAATAGTGAATTCAAATGGTTGTTGTTACTAGTTAATTAAGAACATGAATAAAGTCTCCTGCTAGTAGTGTAGTAATAGTATTGAACAAACTTGTAACTGGTAGTAATGTTGTAGCAGTAATTAAGATGAATAAAGTCTTATGCTGGTTGTTACTAGTAATATCAATTGAAATAAACCTAACAGCCAGACAGAGGTCTGACAGTACTATGAATTGAGAAAGACGTACTTACGTAAACCATTTATTATGACCTTCTACTGGAATCATCACACACAGCTACTCAAATAACAATAATAAAGAATCAACCTAATCACATAGAACGAAGCTCTCCCTATCCAACAACAAACGCTCTGGCTATCCAACAACAAACGCTCTCGCTATACAACAACAAACGCTCTCCTTGGGTATCGTTGAACGCGCCTATTTATACTGGCTACCACCACGTCATGACTTACACTCATTGCCAGATCTCATTCAGCGGGTGAAATAACATCTCGTTCAGTAAGAAGATAATTTACATAGTAAAATAAAATAACCAGAGATAGTAAAATCAAAAGGAAAGTGAATATAGAGTATACGTTACATCATCTCCCCCTTAATTTTTTTTTTCTTCTTTTCTTTTTTTTTTTTTTTTTGTTTCCGAAAAACCTATCAATTTTGAAGTGTAAGTCTTACACTTCGTTGATTGACGTTTCTCGACCTCTTTTTTGTTTTGTTGTTTGGTGGCAGCAGTATTTACAATATCAAACTTGGCATGACAAAATCATGAAATCTGTATTCGTCTGTGAAACTTGTATTTTTGAACAAAACAAACCTGCATCGGCATACCTTCCTTTTATTCTGCCTAGCAGGAATCACTTTTTTAATTTCAAATTACGTTCTCTTCATTCGTTGAATACATACCAACTGTATCAGCAGCGAAGATTGCCTGGAGCTGCCTAACAGTAACAATTTTATTATTTTAATTTCAAATTACGTTCGCATTATTCGTTGAATACATACCAACTGTATCAGCAGCGAAGATTACCTGGAGCTGCCTAACAGTAACAATTTTATTATTTTACCCCTAAGCACATAGATATATAAAAATTGGGATTAGTAGATGGACATAGAAGAAATATAAAAAAAAGCACATATATACACTAAAAAGAATGCATAGGCCCACACGAAAAAAGAAATTCTGACACGCCAACTGGTCGTGCAGGAAAAACAACAAACTGAGAAAAGAACCTGTCCACAAGAACTTACTTATCTCGAGGACGCATAAAAAACTCTAGTACGATAACGCTTTCCAGGCCTAATCGGACTGGTAAAATCAGGTGGCTTAGATCTTTTCAAGGACTTTAATTGATCTGGAACATCGATCTGCTGTCGGTCAAGAAATTCCGGCGGCTGACGGGAACGGTCAGGAATGGCGGAAATCCGTCGGTCCGGAACGGCTGAAGTCTGTGTGTCCGGAAATCCCTGCGGCTGAGAAGAACGGTCAGGAATGGCTGAAGTCTGGCGGTCCGGAAATCCCTGTGACTGAGAGGAACGGTCAGGAATGGCTGAAGTCTGGCGGTCCGGAAATCCCTGCGGCTGAGAGGAACGGTCAGGAATGGCTGAAGTCCGTCGATCAGGAACGGCCGAAGTCTGGCGGTCCGGAAATCCCTGCGGCTGATAGGAACGGGCTCCCCAGGCTTTTGATATGGAGTCCCTTTGTGCTGGGGCCCGTTGTGTCCTTCCAGTATTCTTTTGGACGGACGTGGCTCCGGCCACATCGTTTGCTTTCGCTTACGCCCGCGTGGCATGAGAGTAGCAGCAGGCATCGGCCCTGTTTGCCCTGAGCGTAGGTTCCAGGGGCGAAACCCGGCGGATGCAAGGATTTCTGCCTTCGTCGCTGTTGCGGCGAAGCAGATTGGGGAGACAAGTTACGTTTGCGCCCAGCTTTTGGTGGTTCTGGACGGTTTGTAATGTTGAAATTATTTTTCATAACTGATAAATCAGAAATGTCCGAAGCCTCTGAGTCGCTGCTGTAATTCAGTGGTCGTGCAGGACGATGTTTATTTTTGCCTATAGGAATACTTTCTGACGAGGTATTCAAGGAAGTAGGAGCCTGCGTTGGTGCAGAGTTATCAGGAAACAGCGCAGCAATAGTCTTGGCAATGGTTGGAGTTAAAGGAATGATACTAGTATTTGAAGAACTTGATTCGAGCCTTGGTCTCATGGGAGAATCAGGTTGTGTGTTTGGAAACACGTCTGGAGGAGGGAGGGTGAAGTAAAAATCACTGGAGATTCTTCAAAAATGTTTGTTGGTTCGTCCAAAAGTTCTGGCGGTTGATCGTGAGATATAGACTCTTGAGTCTGTGGAACAGAAGGTTGAGTAGGGTTGATTATGAAATCGATATTTCGTTCATGATACTTGCGGCACTGAGCAACGTGTATTTATTGAAATTGATTGTCAGGTTTTTCAAGAACAATGTTATTTTCAAACACATTTGCCACCCGATATGGACCTTCGTAGCTGGGTGCAAATTTCTTCACTAAAGTATGCGAAACAGAAGACTGGAAGTGCGTTTCCACGAGAGTGAGATCTCCAACGACAAGATCTGGTTCCCTACGCCTAGTATTATAATATCTTGCTTGAGCAGCTTGTGCTCCTAGCATTGCAACACGAGCTTTTTCTGCCATGATTCGGACTGATTGCGGAGTTGGTCGCTGGTTTAGTTCGTCGATAATCCCCGTTAAATTTTCAAAAGGGGTTTTAATTTTGCGACCCAGAAAAAGTTCTGCAGGAGTAATTTTAGTAGATTCGTGGACAGACGAGCGGAGGGCGAACGAAAAAAGCTCCAAATGGTCATCCCATCTTTCATGATGATCCATTACAAATGTAGCAATCATTTTCACTAGCGTGCGGTTTACGCGTTCCGCAGGATTACTCTGGGGATGATATGGGGAAATGAATTTATGTTTAATGTGTAGTCTCGCACACATTCTTTCAAAAATGTCAGAAATAAATTGAGGACCATTATCCGAAACTACTTTATTAGGTGCACCATATCTAGAGAATACTTCATTAACTAATACATTACAAATAACTTCTGCCGTAGCGGCTTTAATGGGAAAAACTTCAACCCATTTAGAAAAATTATCAGTTAGTACTAAAACGTAACGAGCTTTGTTTTTAACAGATAAAGGATAAGGTCCCAATAAATCTATTGAAATAATATCAAAAACATGAGAACTTGAACTAGATTTCAAGTGACCGGCCGGTCTTACATTACGGTAATTATTAATCTGACACAAGTGACATGATTGAACGTATGCGAGCACACTTTGGTACATGCCAGGCCAATAGGCCACATCTCGCAATTTACAACGGGTCTTGCGAATACCTAAATGGCCTGCAAGAGGTTTGTCATTAAATTCGTTTAAAAGGGCCATTCTAAGGGTTCGCGGAATACATGGGCGAAACTCTGCCCTAGTAGTCCTAGATTTCGTATAGTAAAGAAGACCCTCTGTGACCTCAAAATGCTGTGACCTTCCAGCCAGAGAAGAATCACTTTGTAGGTGCGAACCCGCAAGCAAAAAATTATAGATATCCCCAAAATCTGGATCATTTATTAATTCTGCCATTATCTGCTCTCTGGATGTTATATCAGCTATTAGAAGTAAAGGCTGACATCCAGGAGTAGTTTCTGCGGGAACCCCACTAATCGGAACGCGAGACAATGCGTCCGATAATTGATTCTTATGACTTGGCTGATACGAAATTTTGATATTGCTCTCTTGTAACTTCAGAGCCCACTTCATAAGTCTTTGAGATAGGTGCTTAGCAGAATTCAAATACTGAAGGGCAGAATGATCCGTAATTATGTTAACTGTCAATTCGTTAAGATAACATTGAAATTTATCAAGAGCATACACAACAGCAAGACATTCACGTTCCGTAGCTGAATAATTGAGTTCAGCTTTGGCTAAAGTACGAGACGCAAAAGCTATTGGATGCCCAGCTTGTGACAAAACGCAACCAAGACCAACTCCGGATGCGTCAGTATAAATATCAAATTCTTTAGTATGATCCGGGAAAGTCAACACCGGAGGCTGAGTCAACGCAGACTTCAGTGTTTCGAATGCAGCGTTAGCCTCAGTTGTCCAAACAAACTTCTAGTATTTACGTTTTAAAGCATAAAATGGCTCACAGATTGTAGCATAAGCGGGGACGAACTGCTGATACCATCCGGTCATTCCCAGAAAGCGTGATAGTTCTTTTGCTGTTTTAGGCCAAAGAAAGTCAACAATAGGCCTAATTTTTTCATTATCCGTAAATAAGCCGTGGGGAGTGATTTTCAACCCCAGATATACAATCTCGTCCCTCGCTATCTGGCATTTACTAGGTTTTAACGTCAAGCCAGCATTGTATATGAGTTGGAACACCTGTTTGAGCAGAGAAAGGTGCTCGTCAAAAGTCATCATCCAAATATACATGCACATGGGGACCCAGGACAGGTCTGAGAACCGTATCCATAAGCTTTTGGAAAGTAGCAGGTGCAGAAGCTAGTCCAAAGGGCATACGTAGGTATTCATAAGCCCCAAAAGGAGTCACAAAGCCAGTCTTATCGACAGAGTCCGGATGTACTGCCACCTGCCAATATCCACTCGCCAAATCCAAGGTTGACATCCATTTGGTTGACGACAGGTCATTTAAGATGTGTGACATGACAGGTAGTGGATAATTGATCGTTTTTGCGACTTGGTTGAGCTTGCGGAAATCTGTCACGAAACGAAATTCATTGGGTTGTTTCTTTGGAACCAAAAAGGCAGGAGCAGCCCAGGCGCTTGTTGATTCCCTGATTATGCCCTGTTTAATCATTTCAGAAATTTGACGTTGCATTTCCTGTTTCTTATGTAGAGCACAAGGGTAAGGTTTCGTCGCAATTGGTTTCGAACCATCAGTGTCAATGACATGATAAACCACCTGTGTGAAACCAGGTTGATCAGAAAATAAACCAGGGTTTTCCTGTAAAAGGAGAGAAAGCTGGTTTCGTTGCCTCTAATTCAATTGGTTACTCAATAACAAACTCGTTATATCTACAGGAACCGTATGAATCATTTCGACAGGTTCCGGAAAGGAAATCACATGTTGTACGAAATTCAAAGTTATTTGAAACGCATGAATAAAATCCATGCCCATTAAACATTTCATAGGTAGTTCGTCTATAAGCAGGAAAGAATGCGTAAAACGAGCTTTTCCCAGCCCTAGAGATAATGTGACAGTTCCTGTGATACTGAAGATTTCGTTATTTGCACCTCGCAAATACTGCGTCGCAGGCTGAACTAGTATTGCAGGAAAATTGTCAGTGCAAAACTTTGTATTTAGGGCTGATATTTCAGAACCAGTGTCGAATTTTGTCTCGACAATAATATCTTCAATTGTCAAGAAGACATCAGGCAACTGGGGAGTTTGAACAGTCACTAATACTGTTTTAGTGTCAGAATGCTTGGTATCAGGAAGTAGGACCGACCCTTGGTCTACTTCCTTTGGAAGTTTAAAGGATTCCTGGTTGGATTATCATGCGGTCTGAAAATTCGACCCTGCCGGGTATCGGGAAATATTTCACGATGAGGAAAACTGCGTGAAACCTGCGTCGGGAACTCCGCGTGTCTGTTGACATTTTCATATCTATTACTTCTGCCCTCGGCACGGGCAGAAAAATCATCATTGCCCTGAGCATGAAAACGTTCCGAATGTTGCGGGTTGGAACGGGGTCGAGCATACTGTGCATTTGTACGATATCCCGAAGATTGTTCAGAAACTCGCTGTTGGTTTGCCACTCTTCTGTGTGGTGGAACGTATGAAGCTTGGGTGTGCACTTGTGTATGCTCGCGCTGAAAGTTATTATGCCTATTATGCCGCTGAGGGTTTTCGTAATAAGCCTCGCGGGGTGCCCGAGCATGGTGAGTGGAACCATGTTTGCCATGTCGCTCTTCATACGTGCGTATGAGGCGAAGGCATTCATGAATCGTGGCAGGGTGTCGAACCTCAAGAAAATCTTGTAAAAATGGGTCGAGCTGCTGCAAGAGGGTATCCAACATGTCAATATGACTGGCATGTGGATCCCATAGGTTATATAAGCGTATTGTTTCCAACGCAAATGCAACAGGGCTATCGTTGGGACCTTGCTGACGAGAAAAAAGCTGTTGGGCAAGGCTAGCTCGACTGAGGCCGAAAGGAAAAACCTCCAAAAATTCTGCACGGAAATTCTCATAATGAGAATCCGGGTTCGACACTCTCCACTGCCGATACCAGGTCTTAGTGGTATCCCTCAAGCAAGTGCCGGCGATTTGGACTTTGCAGTCTTCAGGAATATTATATAGATCAAAATGATCTTCCAGATCTTCGAGGAACTTTAAGGATCCCTCCAAACCATTAAAATGAATTGTTCCTGCATGCGGCACGAAATGGGCAAGCATTCTTCTTCGCTGAGAGGATTGAACTCCCTCAGTTACGACCCGCGACTCAGAGTAATAAGAAGCTGGTGCATTACGAAATTGCGAAGAATGCCTGGGTACGTGTAGATCATTCATATCAAAGTTAGAGCCACAGGCTTCTTGCAAATTGTCAAAAAAAAACACCATTACCCTCGAAACTTGCCTTAGGGTGGAAAATTGAAGTTGTCTGAGGTAAGGAAGACATGGGTAATAATTGTCAAGATCTCGTGTTCGAGAAAAGTTCGGGCGCCAATTATAATGAATAAGCTCTTTCTACCAGCTAGCTAATGATAATGAATGAACTTTCCTACTGAGCTAAGCTAAGTATAATGCTTCTGCTACTGAATGATATGCTTGTACTAAACTTCAAATAGTGAATTCAAATGGTTGTTGTTACTAGTTAATTAAGAACATGAATAAAGTCTCCTGCTAGTAGCGTAGTAATAGTATTGAACAAACTTGTAACTGGTAGTAATGTTTTAGCAGTAATTAAGATGAATAAAGTCTTATGCTGGTTGTTACTAGTAATATTAATTGAAATAAACCTAACAGCCAGACACAGATCTGACAGTACTATGAATTGAGAAAGACGTACTTACGTAAACCATTTATTAAAACCTTCTATTGGAATCATCACACACAGCTACTCAAATAACAATAATAAAGAATCAACCTAATCACATAGAACGAAGCTCTCCCTATCCAACAACAAACGCTCTGGCTATACAACAACAAACGCTCTCGCTATACAACAACAAACGCTCTCGCTATACAACAACAAACGCTCTCGCTATACAACAACAAACGCTCTCCTTGGGTATCGTTGAACGCGCCTATTTATACTGGCTACCACCACGTCATGACTTACACTCATTGCCAGATCTCATTCAGCGGGTTAAATAACATCTTGTTCAGTAAGAAGATAATTTACATAGAAAAATAAAATAACCAGAGATAGTAAAATCAAAAGGAAAGTGAATATAGAGTATACGTTACAGGTAGCCGTATTGTACAAAGGACAAAAAAATTTCCAAGAAACTTGATAAACGCCATTTTGGAAGTACGAACCCTTAATGAAGCTATTAGTGGAATTCAACCCATTGATTTTCATGAAGAGCTGACATTTAAAACATGTTACATTGTTTAGTTCTTTAAGAATATTATACGTAAAACTATGAATTCCGAAAGAGTCAATTCAAAGTACATATTTCTCAAGAAGAACACGTCACAGAAGAAATTAAAATATGTCGAAAGAAATGATAAAACGAAAAAGAAAGAATCGAACTAATAATATTTAAGGTCAGCAGCTACTAATTTCATGATATAAACTTAGATAGCTTTTCTCGTTGCCTAAGATGAACGTAAGCACTGCTTCAAAGTTGCGACTGAGCAATCAATCGTTAGCGCCATTTTAAAGATTAGCCAACAGGTTCATCGTTTGGTTTTCTGTTGAGTGTTTTAATGAGAATAAAAAAAAACATTTTTCCAGCTCATATTTGAAGCACAGTTTTTCCCATTATATGACACAAATTTTGATAATTTTTTTAATCTTCGGCGGTAATTTCAGCTTTGAATTAGGTAACTTCCTTATCTCTCCAGGTAGCCATACCACTGAACATAATTCGGATTGTTTCAAAATGTTTCTTTTTGTTCCATTTCTGAAGGCACTGACCACATATCATCTCAAAAGTCTTCTGGGATTGTTGATCACCCCTAATACGAATTCTTTTAAAGCCGGAAAGCCATGAACACAACTACCTGTATGATCATTAGTTTAGCGTGCATTGTTATTCTGATGCAAAAATGTGTTTTCATTTATCACAGATAATATTTACCATCCCTAAAGGGATTAAAAGTTAAATATTCGATCACTGTAAATTGTAGTTATGTCCAACATTTTTTTATGAAATTTTAAGGTTTTTTAATCTATACATTTCAGGAAAAAAATCGAATTTGGCTTTCAATTTTGTCTTTAGCTTTTTGACTTTTCAAAAATAATGTAGATTTGTATTTTAAGTTTTTAATATAAGTTCAAATACAGTAATTTATATCATACCAAAATTAGTCTCGGATCAGTGAAAATACCTAAGATGTGATCAAAAGTACACTAATTGGGGGATTTTATTAACTTAAAATTTAACAAAATAACTGATCGCTTATGTTAAGTAAATTCATACCGATTCTTAAAAAAATATTTCGTTCAGTTTACACTTGTCGTTCGATTCATTGTAAGTTTTCGTGTGATATTACGAACGGTTACGACAGAATTTTCCTAGAATGATTTAGTTTCAACCACAATTCCATCTGCGGTCCAATAACGGTCTTAAATTTCCTTTGCGCATGTGTGCCCATTTAATGACTATATCCAATATCAAGAGCCCGAGGGGTTGCCTAAGATGAAGAAGCACACTCAAGAAGCTTAGGAAGCTATATGGAGGAAGGAACGAGCAAGAATAGGAAAATAGTCTACATTCACCACGGGAGTGCGAGATCGCACGCGTATTTGGCAACAAATCAGGCGATCAGCAAATTAAGCTGATCGGTGGTCCCCATCCACCGTACAGTCCAAATCTGGTGCCCTCCGACTTCCACCTGTTCGGTCCAGTGAAGGATAGTCTCCGTGGACAAGGATTTGATGACACAGACGACGTGAAAGTGGCTATGAAGAAGTGGGTACAAAAGCCCACACCTGACTTTTTCAAACAGGATTCGTGAGTTGGGATCAACGATGGCGCAAATGCATCGCTTGTGATGGAGACTATGTTGGGTTGTACCTTTGTATAGCGAAAGTGTTGCTCTACCAACACGTGCCACTTGAACGACCGCTGATAGTTAATAAAAAAAGTTGTGCCCACTTTTGCATTCCTTTAGGGACAGCATTCGTATGTATCTGGAAATATGGCAAATGTTCATACAGAAAAATCTGTAAGTGATGGAGAGTTTTTACAGTCATATTTGATTTCAGGACCCCTAAATTAGTCAAAAACACGTTATTTTACGCATGTTATGAAAAGAAAGTTAAAAAATATTGAGTAGCGTAATTAAAGACGAAGCTTCAAATTTTAATAGGTCAAAGTGGAAAAGTAGAGATAACTGCCAATCCTTCGTAGTGCACAAAGGGCTTTTTCAAGACATAAAGAATATATATTATAACTGGAAAATATGGACTTTTTTCGGCTTCAAAATTTATTCTGTGGGATGTTTGAAATCTAACAGATGAGGATAAAAATGAATTCAGTGCAGGACCCCGAACGTAATTCTTCTTATAGCAAAATTCTTCAGCTTATACATCATTTTAAAGATCAAAGACCATTCGCTTCTGTGAGTTTGGGGGGGGGATAGTACGGCTAGATTGGGGCATGTCTTTCGCGACATACTACAACTGCAAGAATTTGTGCTTTCTGTATGGAAGTATGCATTTGTCTGTAAAATTATCCGTGCCTATGATACCATCCAGTATGTGCAATATCTGGAATATATGCAAACCAAGTGCGTCCGGCACGCCACCGAGAAGCACTATAAGAAAGGTGAACAGAAGGCGGGGTGTAAGTAGTGGAAGTGTTTTGTGCTGCCGGACCTGTCCGTGGGAAACTTCCTGATGCCTCGCCCCAGAATACGGCAGTCTATCCAGCAGGTTTCGGGGTTCGACAGAGGGCGAATAGTGGCTTATCGCGACAGCGGTTTATCGTACCGAGACATCGGCATCCGTGTTGGGCGACATCCAATATAGATTCGGTGGGTGCAGGAGGGACGGACGGACCGACGTGTGTGATTAACGCAGCCGCGGTGCACCACCGAACGAGAGGACAGGCATGTTGTGCGGCTGGCAAAATTAGGGTGTGTTGCGCAACAACCTGTGTCAGCACGTATCGTTCGACGTCGTCCGAAGCAGCGGGGACTTGTCGCACGGCGCCCATTGCTCCGATTACTATTGACGTTACACCATCGGCGAGTGTGGTGGCAGTGGGTCGTTGAACGCTGCACCTGGACTACGGAATGGCACGACATTGTCTTCTCTGACGAATCCCGCTTCTGCGTGCAACACCACGATGGTCGGATCCGCGTGTGGCGGCACCGCAGAGAGAGATTGTGTGACGCCTGCATTATGCATCGCCATACCGGTCCGTCTCCTGGCGCTATGGTTTGGAGTGCAATTGCATATGACACCCGCACCCCTCTGGTACGCATCGCCGGTACAATCAACAGCCACCGCTACATCTCCGACGTTTTGGAGCCTGTAGTCCTCCCTAACCTGCAGGACCTGCCAGCGGCCACGTTTTAACCGGGCAATGCGTGCCTGCACGTGGCACGCATCGTGCAACAATTCTTTACGACCCACCAGGTGTCACTGCTGCCGTGGCCCGCCTGCTCTGCCGATATGTCGCCCATCGAACACGTCTGGTCGCTGATCGGCAGCCGAGGGGCACGGCAAGCACCACCCGCGGCTATGCCAGATGAACTGTGGCAACGTGTGGAAGCAGCCAGGACCGACATACCGCAAGACCACATCCAAAGCCTCTTTTGGTTGATCCCGTGGAGTGTAGCGGCTGTTGTTGCCAGCCATTGGGGCCACACGAACTATTGATGTCTGCGTGTTCCGCAAGTCGCACGAGCCTGTAAGCTTAATCGTTTCATCTTTGTATCTGTTGTTATATGTCCAGTAAATCGGGCTTTGCTATTTCGTGTCCTTATCGGTGTTGCATTTTGTGTGAAGCAGTGTAAAAACAATTTCGCGCAGATTTTCTGTTTTATCCAAAAAAAAAAAAAAAAAAGAACATAGTTGGGTGCATCCATCTGCTTTATTTTTTGCTTTTAGAAGTTTTGCGTTACATGTATTTTGGTATGAAAATGTTATCCATACATCTTCTGCTTTTCTTCATAGGTTTTCATATCAGACGTTAGAGTGTGCAAGAGAATATTTCCGGGATTCCAAAACAGGCTAGCCAACAAAGACGCCAAAATCAGAGGGCTACAGAAATGAGTCGCATCTTCTCACATTAAACACTGTACCTCAATAATTCCCCTAATTTTTAGAACCAGCTGCGTAACGTAAGTTTAATTTAACGTTTTCACAAGAATATTATATGTTTGCGGTTGCAAGAATGGTGGAGACGATCCCCTGTGCGTCTGCGAACACGCATACGGTCCTCGGAGGCTCCCAAGCAGAATCTGCTTTCATCGCTGAACACGACAGATCGCCATTGCGTTCTCCAGTGCAGACGTTGGCGACACCACTGCAGCCGTTTCTGACGGTGGTCTGGAGTCTGAGGTACACATGCCAGAGGCACACGTGCACGTAGTCCTGCATCCAGTAGACGGTTGCGGAATGCTGGCAGTCACCTCAGGTGCAACGGTAGCTCGGATTTGAGTCGCAGTGGATGTTCTGCTTGACAACGCCGCTCTTCTTATGCGTCGATCGGTCCGCTCATCAGTTCGTCTGTGACTCCCGGTTCCACGTCTTCTCGTGTGGGAATGTTCCTCGGATCAGCTACGCCACCATCGTACCACCACCGATACTTCCCGTCCAATTCGCTCCGCAATACGACGATACGACCACCCGGCCTCGCGGAGTCTGACTAGACGACCTCGCTCAAAGTCCGATAACTGCTGAAATTCTACACGTCTTCCATGTCCAGGCATTGCAGCTTCTTCTGGGTGTTTGCACGTGTATGTACCCCGACGACTGATTACATTCACTTCGCCGTACTCCTTAAATACCATTGACGATAATTTGCATATTATGCCGTGCTGTGGCGTAAGCGCTCACCGGTTTGTCCCGAAATTAACATCACACCTACGTAAATTCGACCCCATTAACATATGTAAATTTCATGATCTTCTGCCAATTCCTTCTTGGTGTTCTTTTTTCACTTTCCGCCAGTGTATATACAGTTAAGGCATGGATGCCATTATAAAACAGATTGAGTGACATGAAACAATATACCCAGTATAGAAAGTTCTTTCTTGGGAATAAAAAATGCAAAAGGTACCAAGGAAGAGACCAAACCATTAAACGTTGATTATTATTAAAAAGGAAAAAAATCTCGTCTTGTCTCCCCCTCCCCCTGAAACAGAAACAAACACTTCCTTCTCCACTTCGCCTGTATTGTACGTTCCAGGAAAGTTTAGAGCAGTAAAAATGCTTTAAGTCAATAATATTCTCGAATCAATATTCTCATACTGTCTCCTCAACAGCTGCAATAAAAGTTTGAATTAGCCTTTGCAAATCCATTTTATCCATAACTTATTTTAGTAAATCAGAACAACAAGCAAAGTCGTCTGTAACTTTAATTATTTTGATTTCATAATATTATCCACATGTTTCCGGTTGTTCCCCAATGTATTGTAATTTCACTCATTTCAGAAGTTCTGAAACACCTAGGAATTTAGAAATATTCTCTCATAAAACTTTTGAATTTTTTGCCACGACTAACGCGTTTCTCAAAATTATCGTTTAATATTTCTTTAGGAACTCGTGAATAAAGGAAAATGACAAGACTGGAAAACATCATGATAAGAGTAATATCCCTAAAATGGCAAAAGGCTGGATATGTTTCCAGAAGAATGAACCACCGATGGACAACCGAAATTTTAAACCGAATACAAAGGGACAGACAAAGACCCAGATGAAGACCACATTGGAGATGAATGGATGAAACTTGAAATAATGACGGAGTAACATGGAGGAGACTACACTCCCAACAACAGAACTATAAAATCAAGTTGAATACAAGGATGAGAATTAAAGCTAAATGATGTTAATTTTTCTGGAATTCTCTAAGGAGTTTTGCAGACTTCCGGAATTCGAACACTTTTATGAGAAAATTTTTCCTTGCGGCATTTCTATAGTGATACTCACGAAGTTTAGCAGGGAACCAGTAAAAACATTTCCTTTTTATCAAGTTTCAACATTCACCTTAAATTTACAGCTTGTGCACAGTTGAAATTTTCTAGTGAAACAATAAAGCTAAGTGGGGACTGCTTATTCAAGAATGAGCAAGATTCATTTTCATTTATTACAGAAGTTCTCATTCTTTTTATTTTCTCGGAAAAGACATTTTCATTACATTTGAACTTTTTCTTTGCTGTTTTTGTGCCGATGAGTTTGTTTTTGTTCCGATCTTCTACCCTTAAGCTTTACGCTTGTTTTAAATTTGCTCTCCATCTCTTTTACAATGTTGTAATATGGATTTCAAAGCCTACGCGTCCGCTAACATGCAGTTTAGGGTAATATTAGTTCACACCATGAATTATGATTGATACGTTAATTTATTGCTATCAAATTAAATATATTATAATCAGGGCGAAACTAGTAAAATGCAAAACATATTACCGGGAGTGGTAGGGAATGGAGGAAAATACATATGTGACTTAATAAAATGTTCGCCAACTTTTAGCCGTAACTGATCTGTTGACGTTTTTCCGATCTCTAAATTAATGGGCCAATATTTTTGGATCGGAAAACCCGTCACCAGATCCACGCACTCTCAATGAGAGTGAGATTTTTTGTCATGAGATGATCTCAAATCCCTTTGGCAAGGAGGGAGTTAGAAAAAAATAGATTTAAGAGTCAAGAAAAATCAAGTAAATTCTTTTCATTTATTTTATTTTCTTTTCTGATTTCTCTGTGAAGTGTTGATCTCTGTGTATGTAGTTAAATTTATGTGAATAGGTCTAGGTAAGTTAGCCTTGTGATATTTGTTTCTAGTTAAGGGATGTGTAACTAGCTGGGAAGTAGATTTAAGGAAGTTTGACATCATGCTATATTGCTGGGGTTTTTTTTTGTTGTTCTTTCATGCAATGTTTTTTTCTTCCTTCCATTGCATTTTTTAGTGCACTGTTTACTTTCAGGGAAGAGATATTAGTGAAGTTTATTTTAGTGCAGTATATGATGTAGTGTATATGAATTGATTTGCCTTAGTTTCTTAAGTGTATAGTGCAGTTTATATATGTATAGTGTTAGATGTATCAGTTTAAAATTATCGGCGACGCCGCGGCGTTCGGCGTTATTGATCGTCGGGATAACGTAGCGATAAAAAGAAAACTTGTAAGGTTGTAGTTCCGTATTTACCGTCGTTATCGCGATTTCTTTTATTGTATTATTATGTAAGCTTTAATAATGGAAAAGTAATTTGTAAACATGTAGTGTTTGAAGTATTTTATCTTATTGTAGTGGTATCTAATGAGAAAAAACGCGTGTTTATGCCACATGTCAGTAGCGTGTATTAAAATCGTCGTTGGGTGTATCGGGCTTAATTTAGTAACCTTTCGTAATTAAAATCTTGCTTAGTATTAATATTTAGTTGGTTTTAGTATGAATCTTACTTGGTATTAACTAGTGATAGTATAATTCAGCGACTGATAGAAAAAGCGGGTCGGCGATCGCTCCGTAACGAAGTGACTTTCGTAAATTAATTGCGCGTGCGCTATCGTCAATGATATTTAATAGTCATTTAGTAAAAGAATAAAATTGTGGCTTAATGCATCAGGGCAAAATAACACATCGTTGCGTTACGCTATTTTTTTGTAATTCCGATCATCGTACCTGTAGCTAGAGAGAATTCGATTTTTATGCGTTACGAAGTTGTAACGATGTTCGTTAATGTTAGTTAATTTGTTTAATGAATTTTTGTAAAGGTGGTCTCTAAAAGTCTTTGTTCAGAAAGAAAGAACGAAAATGGCTACAGTTTCTGGTGTCGCTTTTCTAAAAGCGATAAATTCGTAGAATGGCATCTGGGAGGACGTTTTCCCAGCTTTACTAGTGCAGAAAGTCCGATTTATTTATGCTCTTGTTTACTTCGAAAAGGCATTTTTCGCTTGGCACATGGAACACGTCAGGATTTGGGCGGAATTCTGCGAGGTTCACCGCAGCGCCCGTTTTCGTGGGTCAAAGTTCAAGCCAGCGATTTCTGGGAATTGCGTCTTTCTCTCCGCCTTCTGACTTAACTTCGGGCCAATTGCCTTCCGCCATTTCGGGCGCGTGCGCAAGGGATTCGGCGAGGAGCGGAGAATTTTTGCGTGCTGCTCCACATTTAGATACCAGACTTCGTAAGGGAGAGTCCCACAATAAAAAAAAAATCGAGTAAAGCTAGGGGAGTCCGAACGACGGACGTCCGGATGCCGAAACTGCCGTAACCTCGTGCGGCCGCGATGGCCCAAGAACGGTAGGAACGATCCTTTTCTTTTCAAATTTTTTCATGGCTCAAAATTTACTCTGCTGCCGAGATGGCGCAAAAAAGTGCTTGACATCGTCCCGAGGCACTAGCGGGCATTACGCCTCGTAACTCGCTCGGTAACATCGCTGCCGCCTGTCGCCGTGTGAGAGAGAGAAAGTCTCCTCAAAGGCCGGCATCGGGAGTAAGTAAGAAAAAAAAAGAATAAAAGAAAGGAAGGAGAAGAGGGAAAATCCTACCATGTCATCATAAGTGCATCAGGCCCCGTTTCCACGGCGTGCCGGCTCTCGTAGCGACAGCACAAACACCAATTCCAATTCGGCATCAAAAGGAAAATTTAAGGAGGATGAGAAACAAAGAGAAAAAAATGAGTACCACCTAAAATTGAAAAAAAAAAAAAAAAATTATGTGTCTTGATCAGAAATGGAATGATGTAAAAGGTTAAAATTCAGGGGTGAGAGAAAAAATGGGGGAAGGTGAAATTAAAATGGGAGGAAAATAGAGAAATGCAAATGTATGTTTGGAATTAATGGTCTGGCCAGAACCAACAAATGTAATATGTCATTGTGTAATTTTTTTTGTAAAAATGTCTAGTTAATGCCAGTGACCAAAGAAATGGATTGAAATATATTAATTTTGGTTTCCTGTTAGAACAGGGTTTTTTTTTTGTTAGCTCAAATGAGAGGAAAGTGACTTGACATTTTTGTTTGTTTGGTTTTCTGTACTGTAAAGTAAGAAAGAGATTTTTCCAGGTAACTGATCAAAATCAGTGTGTTGTGAAAAAAAAAAAGAATAAAATGTCACTCTTAACCATCTAAATCTAAATTGTAAAGAGCATTTAGCTCAAGGTTCAACAGTTATCAGATATGCACATCGAGCATTAAGCTCTTAGCACTCTTTGAGTGAATGATCACATTCTTTAAAGATTTTTTGTAAGGCAGGCTGGTAACCAAATTGTGCCACTTACCTCCTTCATCCTCTAAACCACACAGGTGAAAACTACTTGGTTTGCAGACCAGGGTAACTGAGAGGATTATTTAGGACTGTCAACCTACTCTGGACTCTAAAATTCATAGCTAAATTATTTTTTTTATTCGGCCTAGCCACCTAAAGTTTTCTTGTATTGAGTTGTTTGCCAACATGTGCCTGGGAGCACAAAATAAATTCTTAGTTAACCTGGAACATATGTTTAATCAAATTATTTTGTGTCGTATGTGAATTTCTCTTGTCGGTGGGGGTGGAATCACCTTCCATTTACTGGGAGTTTTTAAGGATCGTACCTGGGGTGTTAGTCGTTGATTAAAAAAAAAATTCTTAATTGGGGTCCCTAGATTGATCACCGGCCATTTTCTTCTTTTTTAAAAATAAAATTGTGTAATATTTGCATTTTTTTAGAAGTAAGTTCATCATCGTAATAGAATAATATCTTAACAACCAAACCACGTCGTATCATAACTGCCAAAAATTTTTACCACCATTCCTCCCGTCAACATCCTCCAAAGTTTATTCATCTCGCTCAGTAAGAAGAGTTTCAACATCCTTTTTCCCTTAAAGGAGTGTAACACACTCTCAGGGATAACAATATAATAAAATAAATAATATGATTCCTTATCATTAGGACAGTTGTCAATAGCATTTACATGAATTAAGCAGCTCTATTTTGTAGTCTCTTCCATCATAATGCAATATTTTTCTTTCAATTTGAATAGCATGTACAGACCTCAGAAGAAAAAGAGCCAACCCTTTAACTTTGGAACCACTTGCCGCGGATAAACAAGTAAGGTACCGTTGGAAAGCACTCAAAGAGAACTATTACGTGATGCAAAGAAAAATGCTAATTATCTCACTATATCCGTATTTTTCAAAATAAGGGTTATGATATTTTATGCGCATTCTATTTACCTCACGGAAAAATCCCTAAATCTGAAGTATCATCCAAATCGGATGATTAATAGCGAAAGGTATTTCTAAATAAAGTTAGAGCAGACATTCATATACACTGACGGAAAAAAATTCCAACACCACGAAAAAATAGTTGTAGAGGAATGACATGGCGGCAATACATTTGTATAGGTAACATATTTAATCGATTAAGGTTTCAAGATCACTTATTAAAGCGCGAGAAGAGCTATTAGAGCTGGGCTCTTCTCGCTCTTATTGTAAGCGCGAGAAGAGCCATTTTAAATGTGAAATGCTGGTACAATAATAACGGGTGTAACCGCCAGAATGTTGAATGCAAGCACGCAAACGTTCATGCATTGTGTCGTACAGGTGCTGGATGTCAGTTTGTGGGATGGAGTTCCATGCCTGTTGCACTTGGTCGGTCAATACAGGAACTGTTAATGCTGGTTGGGGTGACGCTGGAGTTGTCGTCCAATGATTTTCCATACGTGCTCGATTGGTGAAAGATCTGGTGATCAAGCAGGCCACGTCCACATCTCGATACTCTGTAAAGCATGTTGGCTTACAACATCGGTATGCGGGCGAGCGTTATCCTGTTGGAAAATACTCCCCTGGAATGCTGTTCATGAATGGCAGCACAACAGGTTGAATCACCAGACCGACGTACAACTGTGCCGTCAGGATGCGTGGGATAACCACGAGAGTGCTCCTGCTGTCATAGGAAATTGCTCCCCAGACCATAACTTTAGGTGTAGGTCCAGTGTGTCTCGGCCGCAGACAGGTTGGTTGCAGGCGCTCACCTGGCCTCCTTCTAACCAACACACGGCCATCACTGGCACGCAGGCAGAACAGGCTTTCATCAGAAAACACAACAGATCTCCACTCCGTTCTCCAATGAGCTCTAGCTTGACACCACTGACGTCGCAAACGGCAGTGGTTTGGAATAAGTGGAATGCACGCTACAGGGCGTCTGGCTCGGAGCTGTCCTTTAAGTAACTGATTTGTAACAGTTCGTTGTGTCACTGTGGTGGCAACTGCGCCTCAAATTGCTGCCGCAGACGCGGTACAATGCGCCACGGCCATACGCAGCACACGGCGGTCTTCCCTCTCAGTAGTGCCACGTGGCCGGCTGGAACCCGGTCTTCTTGAGGCAGTACCTTCCTTGACCACCGCTGCCAACAATCATGCACAGTGGCTACATTCCTGCCAAGTCGTTCTGCAATATTGCGGAAAGAAAATCTACCTTTTCGTACCTCTATTACACGACTTCGTTCAAACTCCATGAGCTGTTCATAAAGGCTTCTTCGTCTTCTTAAAGACATTCTTGACTAACATCAACACACTACGTAGAATCTCAACGATAACTAACACTCACGAACGTTACAGCGCGTATTTTCAGCAAACCTGCTTTGCATGTTCCGAGGAGCGCTACTAGCGCCACACGTATGCGCCGAGCGCGAACTTTGCATAGACGTCATCTTACAGATGTACTCGCACCGCTTACCAACTGTCGTTTACCTAACACAACCCCTTCTTGGTGTTGGGATTTTTTTCCGTCAGTGTATCTACATCTGGGAAACACACCTGGAATGTTTCTTTCCCTGCAAGAAAAGTGATAATGCTGGAAAGTCTGCGTCTTTCCCGAACCTCCGAAAAATTGAAAGCTGAGTATGACGAGCAAAGGCCCTTACAAGGATTTGTACGATAACCTTGGCCATCCAGGGATGGAGTTCATTTACTCATGCCGTTTCCTTTAGAACAACTCAATTTATTCGTGCTAATGACTTTAATTAGTGTTAGAATAAAGAGTGTGTATTTTTCTAATAACGGAAAAATACACACAAAGATACGCACTAATATTCTTGTTTCTGATCATTACATTTTCTCAAGGCACTGAGCACTCGCGTATCACTGAAAGGTTGTTTCATAATAGAAAATTGAAGAAGAACTACGAAATCCGATTTTTTAGAACGCCTTTTGTAAAAAAAAATTCGTATTTGTGTTGTCAGTTTGTCCTTACGTCCGTCTGTAGACACCTTGAATTGAGCCGGCATGAAAATAACAATTTCCTTGTTTTCCGGTGTGTGCAGAATTTCGTAAAAAAATCTGCCTACTTGGAAGTCAGATGAATCTCTCTTCTCTGTTGTTCTGTCCTTTTTTCTGTTTTTTCCTTCCTGACAAAGAAATCATTTGAAGCTTCCTCCTCAATAACCTTGATCAACACCCTTGGGTTTACAACTTAGGTACAATATCAAAATTTTCAGTCAGCACATATTTCCATTTCCAGACATCACTTACCTCCCGAGGCGAGTCTAGAACCAGACCCCCACGCAACACCCCTTGATTTACATCTTACTTTCGAGTGTGTATGTTATGTTTTCAGACCCCCAGAGGCGTCTCAAGTGTAACAACATTATGTGGGGTCGTGATCACGGCAGAATATTTTCATTACTTTGTACTCACCCCAGCCCACCTCTTCCGCAATGGAAAAAAGAATAAAACATCAGAATTTTAAGATTGATATATGCCACTTTTAATTTCATTGCTTTTTAAATCTAAAATAAATCAATTAATTAATCTCACTTACAACCAAAGCAACAATTTTCAGTCAGCACAATAATTTTAGCGACGCATAAATATTATTTAAATCTTTATCTGTTCTCCGTCTTTGGTGGGTTTTTGAAAATATTTAAATAGCCTCCAGTTATTTTTCGTGGTGAGGAGCATTAGGCAATGCTGCAGTGGGAGCACTTTTTGCCTTATTCTGAATAGGAGCATTTTTTGTGGCGTTTATTAGACCAAGCAACAGATTCTCTATGCAGAGATCATAAAAAAAAAAAATTATAGATTTATGCCCCCCCCCTCTCCGACTTAAACATAAGACCAGTGATCCTATGTGTTCTTGCGTGATTTCTGGGAATCTCGTTTATTTGTGTTGGAAGCGCACAAGAGTTTTGAGACAGACAAATCATCTTTAGTTGAGCTCAAGTAAGAGCACAAAAGAGAAAGACCCACAGCACACAAAAACATCTAGCCCTGTAATGATAATAAACGAAAATGTTTGAGCATCCAATTGATGTTTACGTCCCCCATGCCGCATACAGTGTTGGAGCATCTTGAAAATAACCTATGACTAAACGAAATTAAAAAGGCAAAATTACAAACCGCATTATACTCCCTACGATCATCTCAGCATGTCCTTAAGCAAAAGGCTGTTTCTCACACGTCCTTCGATAGCATGTGATAGTTAAACGGAAATTTGTCAATAACTTTCATCACTTCTTGCTTTATTTGTTTCTTGATACTAGATCATTGACTTAAAATAAATAATAATATTTCATACATAGTAAAGGTTTAGAAAATAATATCTTTAACTTAAACGAAAAACATTTTTCGATATTATTGGGGAGTCAGGTGCCACTGGAGGGTCTTTTAGCCTCCTCCCCCACCAAATTATCTAGCAAAGCCTCTATAGACCCTTCACCAGCTCGAGTTTAAATTATTTTCTCCCACCATGACGATTTGTCACCATTAAAAACTGAAGGATAGCTGCCCATGTGTATGTTTTTGATATTGTCCCTACGAAAAGATCATTATTCCCAGTGCAATAAAACCGGAAATCGGACAGACGTTTACATGCGGAACGACCAGCTGGTGTTCAAAAAGCGAAGGGTAGAGGAGAAGGTCCAAATATGGGTTAGGGTCTAAATACGGGCTAGTGGAAGCACAGCGTTTGATTGCTTCTGTAACCTGGAGTAAATAATGTGAAACGGTGCCTCACGAACATAAGACGTGTAAGTGGTTAGTTGGTTGTCAGCAGGCAAGCGATCGAGACGCAGTATTTCATAACATGTCGTTTTGCCTATTGCATCACAACGGAAGTTTCGACAGGTATTTATATTCTGTTTTATGCACAACACTCCGTTAACCTTAAAGCTGTTTCAGTATGGGCACAACATTAAAGCTATCTTGAGCTTGTTTCAGCATAGATGGTTCACTCAATAGCAATGTACGGTACTGGCTGCCAACCTTCAAATAGTCCATATGCAATGGGTCTAAATACGGGCTACCCGGTTGGTCCAAATACAGGCTACCCAGTGGGGTCTAAATATGGTCTAGCCTATGTTTGGATCACTTATAGAATAACGTGAAACAAAAACCCACAATTATGTTCTTTTTCGTTTCAGAACGCCTAGAACGACTGCAAAATATATTTTAAAATGTAAAAGTGGAAAGAAGAGGATATGGAGCAAGCCATTATAGCCGTTCAGGAAAATAAGATGGGGACTCTGAAAGCAGCCAAGACTCTTAGTGTGTTTCGTACAACACTTCAAACGTTAAGTAAAAAACTAGACCTCAGTCCAGCTGAAGTAATTCGTACTAAACTAGGGTGAGACCCCTATTTGGGGTAACAAATCGAAGAAGAGTTGGTATCAGATTTACTTCTGATGGAGCAAAAGTTCTATGGGGGTTCTAGGGGTAATTTGCGACGGATGGCGTACCAGTTAGCAGTTCGAAATAATATACAAACGCATTTGAAATTTAATGAAACTGGTAAATGTTGGATTGATATTTTTCTGAACCGGCATAAGATTCGTTTATCTCTTTGCAAACTTTGTGGAACATCTTTTGCGAGAGCAATGTGCTTCAACAAGGAAAATGTTCAAAATTTATCACACTTTTGGAAGAAACATACGACAAACACAAATTCACTTCTGACAGGATCTACAACGTCGACCAGACTGGGCTTTCCATTGCTCAAAGTAAAGTCTCTTATTTCATCGGTAGAAAAAGGAAAACAGAGATAGCAGCCTTAACGTCTGCTGAACAGGCAGGGTTCTACGGTGACAGTCATTGTCTGCATGTGTCTATAGACTGTTCGTCCCCCCTTCGTTATTTTCCCCCGTATGAACATGTCTCAAGTGCTAATGAAAGAAAGTCCTCCAAGTTTGATCGGCAGAGCCCACATTTCGGGATTGGTGCAAAATTATCTTTTCACAGAGGGGCTTCGTCACTTCATTGAAAAAGTCAGCCCGAAAGAAGAGTCACCCGTTTTATTTATCTTAGACGGACACTACAGTCATGTGCGAAATGTTGATGTCATCGACATGGCTAGGGCATACCATGTGACTATCATTTCACTTCCTCCACACTCAAGACAAAAACTCCAGCCTTTAGACAAGACCTTCATTGGTGCGCTGAAAGCCTTTTACAGTGAGGAAATAAGACAGTAGCTCCTACATTCCAGCAGACCAACGACATTACGAAGCTGTTCGGAAAAGCCTACCTGCGAGTCCAGAGTGGAGAGATTGCGGTGAATGGATTTAGGTCAACTGGAATATTTCCAGTTGACCTGAATCCATTCACCGCAATCTCTTCACTCTGGACTCGCTGGTAAATGTTCTTGTTCAATATTTCCATTGAACAAGAATATTTTCTCAGAAACTGATTTCATATCGTCTGCGATAGTGGCCAAGAAGACATGTAACACGACCCCACAAACCCCAGATCATACTCTGACAGCAACTTCGACTTCCTCTATCTCGCAAACATTTCAAGCTTGCCCTATAACTACTCAGCACGTTCTGCGTGGAACCGCAATGCATGTCATTCCTCTTGATGTTCCTCCAATTCGTACCATTAAGAAGAAAGTTACCAATCGAGGTCGCAAAGCTGGGGGAACCTCTGTTATCACTGAAGAACCGTACAAAGCAGCATTGCTTTTGTCTATGGAAGCATCTGCAGCCAACAAACGCAAAAAGAGGGTGAAATGTAGACCTATTCATCAATATAAACGATCGGCTGCTTCAAAAGCTCCAAATGCAAGTATAGCGTCAACTAGAGGAATACGGTCTTCAAAATGAAAACGGGTGTCATCGGAATCAGAAGATGATTTTGTCCCAGTAGATCCTCCTCTGGATGACAGCGATGTTAAAATACCTCAAGTGGACTTTCCTAACCACAAGGATGCGAGCTGCATATTTTGCGTTCGACTGTTCTCTGAAAACTCAAAGGGTGAAAAATGGGTTATGTGTTTTTAATGCAATATAGGGACCCACAGTGATTACGCAGGTGGATTGCACAGGTGCCGAAAAGTATCATTACATCTGGGACTTTTGTAAATATAACATTAACATCAAAGGATATTATCCTTTATCCGGCAATCTGATTTTCTTCTACATATTTAAAATGACAAATATGTGAGTTCTTTTTATGTTCGAAACAGCAGATGTTTGGATTATCAAGTTCATTTACGCTTTCCAACCGTAGGCTGAAGAAGCGTATATGCTCCAGCTTTGTCCGTCTGTCCGTCCGTCTATCCTTTCGTCCGCACGATAACTCGCGTAAAAATGGTTCGATTTCGATGAAAATTTAGCATGTGGTAGGGGACCACTGGGTTTTAACCCTTTTGAAAATAGGCGAAATTGGGGTCAAAGGTCAGGACATAGGAGGGGATCCATTCCACTGCTTTTATTCATCATAATTTACGTAAAAATGCTTCGATTGCGACAAAACCTTATCATGTTTCGGAAGTATACTGAACCGGTTCTGTTGAATATCATCGAAATGGAGTCAAAGGTCAGGGCACAGGAGAGAGATTTATTCAACAGCCATTATCCTCATGACTTGAATAAAAGTGCTTCTACTGCGACAAAACTTTAGAATGTTGTTCCGGTGGTATACCGAACGAATTCTGTTTAATGTCATCGAAATGTGGTCAAAGGTCAGGGCACAGGAGTGATATTTATTCCACAGCCATTATCCTCATAACTTGAGTAATGATTTCTGGTATGTTCGAAAGCGTATCATAATCAATGCATTGCATGATTTTACTAACTTGTTTAGTTATTCAAATTTATTCTAACCCATTTATTTGCATTAAAAAAAAGGTTTTCCCCTCTCTATTGCTATTATTGTACCTCGTTTTATGGATATTTTGAGGGTAGCCCATATTTGGACTCTACTTTCAAAAGTCATCATTTTCCCTCTCATTGTAAAACCTTCATTTTTTACATAACCGATATTTTTACAATTACGTCAACCCGATACCATAGGGGAAACAAGTCTCAGATATATTGTAATGTGTTCAATCTAGAAAATCTTTAACGGGTATGCTTTAGGTCCTCAAATGAAAGTGGTAGCCCAGATTTAGACCTTCTCCTCTAGTATTTGCTTGCCTGCCTCGTTCACACCGCTTATAGAAAACTACTGAAAATGGGACCGTAAAACTTCTTCCTTATCTAAGAAGAAGAACTTCTTCCTTTATCTAAGAAGAAGAGTTGACTGGAAGTATAACAGGGTGAAAGAATAGCAGCAAAAATAATCCGGAGTAGGACAATTATTTTTAGAAGCGATGGAACACTACTTCATATTAGAAACGCTTTCCCCTGTTTTGTGACAGAAATATTAGGAAAAACGAGAAGCTAAATTCTGAGTACTATTTCCTACTGCAGTTTTACAGCCCAACTAAAATCCTCAATATTAGGTGAAATGCGTCGTAGATATTCGGACGGCTAGCCAGGAACTTACACTTCTGTGAGGGAGGAGGGGAGTTTAGCCACCACTACAAGCAAAACTTAAGTGCTATAACAATTCGGCCCTCCCATAATTTGGGGTTCTATCTCCAAAGATGGGAGCAAGTCAGAGGGCACCTCCCATGCCTTGCACGGGACTGAAACCTGAATGAATAGCCAGAAACCTGCGCCTCTGACGGTTCGTTCACTTATGCGGAGATGCAAGTTTTATATCAGCTGAGAAAAATATATCATACTTTAATTGTATGCTGGACCTACGGACAGTTAGATATGTGTGTTAGGCAATCATCCAATTGTTTATAAGAATTATCTTTAAAAACAAACAAACGAAGAAAACCATTAAATGATAAACAGTCGAAGTATTCTTCTTTTGCGCTTCTTCTCCCACAGTTTTTTTCTTAAGGCTGCCGTTAAGTGAAGAACAGTTTTTCCTTCTTTCTGCTTTGCAGCGAACGTTAGCATCTTTTCCACCGATTTTACATATAAAGCGACGGTAACAAAGTTGGAATGTATAGTCAGTAAACATAATGGCAGATAATTTGTTTGAGTTGACTGAAAAGCAGAACGTCACTGATTGATTTGCCAATTTAACAGGATTACATTTTTAACGTTTTCGACAATAGGCTACAGCAGATCCTTTGACTAACGCAAAAGAAATTTTGGCCTTGTTTGAGAGCTCTACTACACTTATTTCCCTCATCAGAGGATGAAAATCATAATCAGACAATTACAAATAAGCAATGTATTTGTTAAAAATTATAATGTTTCGAAAGAATTTGCCTTCTTTGAGAATTCTACTACACCTATAAACAATTCGCTTAAATTTAAGCCTTCAGTTATGTTACAAAAATTTTATGTTGATCATAATCACAAAAGCACAAGTAATCATATTATAGATAGAATTAGGAGAAATTAAAATGATCACAGATATTTATTTAAGTTCATATTTTCAACAAATGATACGCATTTTTTATTTTAATTTCCTGTCACTGAAAAAAAAAAAAGTGTTAAGCAAACTGACCGGAATTAGACATTTTAACGATTAAGAACCCTGCTCGGTTTTCAACCAAAAAATGCAGTTAGGGGCTACCAAGTTAGTCTTTATCTAGCATGGCCAAAGTTGGCCAGCCCTGTCCGCAAGGCTTTATTTACCTCAAATGAAGGGATGTTAAAACAAAAGTATGAAATATAATGATTTTTCTTGCATTCGGGATCAGATGTTTAGAGTTTACGAAAGGCTCCTTAAGGAATTTTCTGACGGAATCGACAACCGTTGGAACACTGGGTAGGGTGGGCACAGAAAAAGTGGTCACATAAGCATTAAGGATATGTACACTTCTCCACATAGAAACTACCCCACCCAGAAGGAGATGTGCTACAAACATGCAAATCGCTGGGCGTGTGTACCCACTCGAGCTATATAAATTATTTAAGCCGGAACCGATGACGTCACACGTTCGTGAGATAAAGGTGCCAGCAACAACAGCGAGGTTATGTCACGAAGGTGGAAATGTCACGGACGTTCCAGATTGGTTGTTTGTGTTGGGAACCTGTTCAGCGAAGACCAAATTTGCCGGGTATACGCCGTCGGCTGGTTTATCGCCATTTAGATGCGTTTCAGAGTTGAATAAGTATAGGCATGTGTGGAGCAGGCTGGTCCACACGTTCTATCTCTGCACATGTGCAACGGGCTGCACGAATTGTTGGCAATAGTGGATCCAGGAAGGTTCCTACCTGCATGGGAGCGGCAAAGATTGAGTTCAACAGACGTCAACACGCCTGGACCTGCCGATTGTTCGACAGTTTCGTTTGTCACCAGAAATCACTGCAGCCGATATTCGACGTGCTGTGTCATCGGCCATGGACGTCTCTATAACGACCGGAACTGTAAACCGAAGGTTACATGTGGCAAACCTGCGCAGTAGGCAACCGTTACGTCGACTGCCATTGACTGCCAGCCACCGTAGCGCTCGCCTGTTTTATGTTAAGTCATGCGAACTCTGGTCACGAATGGACCAATGTGGGCTTCAGTGATGAATCCCGTTTCTGTCTAGGTGGTGACGACCGACTGCTTCGTGTTTACCGATAGGGCTGATCCCGGTTTCGTTCGCGACCGCCAAACTGCCCATCAGGAAGGTATTATGGTATGAGGGGCTCTTGCGTATGACAGCAGGTACCCTCTTGTACGCATACGAGCACATCGACAGCTGCACGATACGTGAGCGTGGTTCTGCAGCCCATTTTGTTACCGTTCCTGAATGGCCTACAGCCTTCATTTTCCAGCAAGATAACAGCATATAAGCATCGTTCGGGTCACCAGACAATGTTTGCATTGTGTTTAAACACTGCCATGGCCACCAAGACCCCCGTATTATCCCCAATCGAAAACCTGTGGGACCACATTGGACGTCGTCTGCAATCGAATAGGCCTGCGTACGATCTCGATCAATTATGTGTGCAAGTCAACCGTTTTTGCTGTTCCATTTCTTAGGACGATGACCGTCGACGGTATTGCTCCCTGTGTTGCCGTATGTGCTGTGCAACTGCTTATTGAGGCGTACCCACCGTGTTGCTTTATCTCATCTCATAAAAACTGTATGTGGCTAAAATAAAGCATTATGTATTCCTATTTCCATGCTCAATTTCCCCTTCTATCCTCACTTCTTCTGGGTGGGGTAATTTCTATGTCGAGCAGTGTACATAAAATGCCTAATTGTATTGGAGACTAGCTGAATCGTTTCGTACTTCGAAGAGATGAGAGACGGTAACTAAATGTTTAGTGGTGACGAGTTTCGTCACTGTGTTAATGTTGTCTGCATTGAAAAAGTGAATACCAGTCGTTATTCGCCCACACAACTTTTTATTAGACGATTGGCTTTTCGACCAACGGTCCATCACTGTTTTACCAACTCTTACTTCCATTCAGAGCTTCTATAAATCTTTTGCATATTACATTTCATTATTTTTCTCCTCTTCTAACGTTCTATCCCTCCGTCTGCTAGTCCTTCATCCCAACACTTCCACTGGTTCCAGGGAAGGGAGAACGCCATTCCCGTACGAGAAAAACAAAACAACCGTGTCTCATAGGTATTCGAAGCCGGAAAAATCACGAACGAATGGTCACAAGCCATGGCTTAGATAACTGCGCCACGACTTTCTGCTATTGCATATCAGATTTTTATTTTACGTTCATTCAGACTGTCTAAACGTTTTCTAATTTAAGTGATACAGGCTGCATTATGTTTGCATAGTATTGCGCATACAAGACGTTTATTTTACCCCCTATCTTTCGGAGTTCAACGGTTTACTTTACAATCTAAGGTCAGAAGAAGAAGTGTGTTGCCAATTTCCATAAACTGAAAAAATTTTCACTTTGTTTTTACTTATGTTTCTGTGTATTTTCTGAATCATCATCAACAATAACGACAAAAAACAGATTTTTTCTTTTCCCGTCATGTTTTTATTTATTTATAAAAAAACTTTACATAATCTTACTGAACATATCAAGAAAGCCTCCGAACAGAATGCGCAATTCTAAATTTTGAAAACGTCGAATACATTTTTCGTTACAGGTTTGTTCATACATGCTAATCAAAAATTTATTCTCGGAACTAAAAAACAAGCAAAATAAGCTTCTCTATAGAACAAATTCGCAAACTGAACAGATATCTGAAGTTTATACACAGCGCTTTATAGCACTAAAACTTTCAAATATTTAAGATGAAGCAAAGAGAATAGTTTCTTTATATGAATGCTGTTCAATAAAGATTGAGAACGATTTTTAGTAAAGCTTGCAAACGCATTACAAGATAATTTTCTTAAGCTGACTGTAAGCGTGAGCAGCGAACGCCAAAGCTTTACAACTTGTTCGTGACATCATCATAGGCGGGCCACATACTCGTATCCAGTGTTCGTCTGTTCACTCGAATATGCAAAGTCTGAACAGATTGGATAGCAGATGTTAGGATGTATTAGTTGCTTATGGTACTTCGCGTCACCAAAATAACTACTGGGTTATCCATAAGAATGTAATTGGCTTGATTAGGGACATAACTGAGCGCCACCGATAGTTGTGCTGTATCACAAATCCAGTTGGTTCTTCTGCACAAAATACTACAAATAACACGACATTTGAACATTTGCTATTCTGCCTGTTCAGACTATACTAGAAACCTCGTCTTCTCTTTGGAAGACGAGCACTGGAAACAAAACAGGCTGTCCACTTACGATGACGTCATACACAGGATGTTAGGCTTTCAGTTGCCCTTTGTAACTGAAGCCTAACAACTCATTCATTGCGGCGTAGTAGGTGAACCTCATGTTTGTTTCCAGTGCTCGTCATCCAAAAACAATACGAACTTTCTCGTGTAATCTGAACAGGTAAAACTGATATCAAATGTAACCGTTATTTGTAGTATTTTGTTTAGCAAAATCGACTGGAGGGTATAACACAACTACAAGGGATGTTGAGTTTTGTCTCTAGCCAAAACAATAGTCTTTGTCGCTCACCCAGTTGATTTTGTAACGAAAAATACCATAAATAACGACTATATCTATTCCATCTGTTTAGGCTGTTCCTATTCTCGTCGATAGACGAACACGGGAAACGAAAATGTAGTCTACATATGATGCTGTCATAACTAAGTTGTTAGGCTTCCAGTTACAGGAGGCATTGGCGTGACACATCTGAAGTTAAAAATAGCACATTTGAAGGTAAAATTGCTGTGAGAAAAATTGCCTTTATGTTGCGTGGCCTTGACTAGATGTCTGTTTTGAAATACGAACAATCTGCCGCGATTCTACGACAAACAAAATTATAATTAAAAGTTTCAGGTTTTGCTTCGGATGGAATGATTTTGTGGGGCAAACATTTCAGAGAAATTTGGGAATTAGAAACTGGATGACGCGGGAGCTTCAAATGCAATAATTATGTGGCTGCAAAGTGGCTGATTAATACTTAACTTCCTATGACCTTCAGAGGTAGATTGGGTACATGAAAATCGGTGTCTCCCAACAACCATTACACTCTCCTAAGGGAGGAGGGCTTTGTTTGGCACAGGAGTTTGAATAAAAAGGAATGCGAAGAACAGATGCAGATGAAAGCAACGACCAGCCTGGGAAACATAATATCTCTCGGAAGCATTCGCGGTGAAAATATTTCTGTGCACATAGAGAATTGAGGCAGCGGAGATCTATGTTCCTCAAGTCTTGAACTTTTGGAGAGAAGAGTGTTCAAAACTCCAAACACGCCGTATTGTTGTCTCTCTATCCGTCAAGGCACTGCGCCCGTCTGATAATTTTAAACATCATTCGGAGACGCTTTGGATGCTCCTGAATCCGCCAAGGCAATGCGCCCGTCTGATAATTTTGAACATCATTCCGACACGTTCTGGAGGCTCCTGACTTCATGACCGTCGATTTGCAGTTGGCAATGGATCTTTGATATAGGTGTTTGATGTGCCGAGAAAAACAAATAACCACGCGTACCTCCGAATGAGACCCTGTTTTCAGACGCATCGCTATTTTCACTTGAATCTGTTCTCCAGCACGTTGACTTTTTATTCAAACTCCTGTGCTAAACAACCTTCTTTTCAGAATAGTGTGATGAAGTTGTGATTTACATAGCCATGATCGGCAGCCGGAGGTTACCAGAAAATTCCTATTGATAAGCTTATGTAGCGTCCGTTTTGGTGTATATTGGGCAAAGAATTATCATTAGAGTTGTATGATATCAGTTGTCAGTGTACATATTATCATACAAGGTCATTTCAACGTGTTTCTCGTCTGTGCGCGATTGACTACCCGGTTTTTGATGCCGAAACAACAAGGGAGCCATGATGAAGTCTGCCGGCTGGGGAATGTTCTGTTGAAGAACAGGAATCTAGTAGTTGCAAAATGGTGTTGCAGGAAATGAGCAGCACTGACTAGAGTGCATGATTCAGCTATCTAACGAACAAACAAGAAGCATTCGGTAGCCTCTTCGCGCATTGGGAACATATAATACCACAGTTCAGGAAGTTGTAAAAGACATAGTTGTTAAAATTATTACAGAGGGGTGTTTTTCACGCACACAGCACAGCCGGGAGCCGCTGTCACTGCTGCTTACGACGAGTGAATTCTTACATACCTCATATGTTGCACCAGAAGAAACCAAATAGTGCTTGTCGGACAGTGTGTGCACTTCAACATGAATACATAATAATTCTCTTCTTTTGGAAAAAGAAGAGAACAGAAAAAGATTTTGAGTCAATTCTACACTGATTCCATAGCCCAGAACTCGGCAAAGCATGCTAATGGAAACGCTGCCTCTTACGTCTTGAAAAGTTTCGAATTCTTTGAAATCTCACTGCTGACGAAGCTGGAGGGGAAACAAAAGCATTCGATGGAGGAATATTTGGACCAACTGGTCTTGGCGGACTAGTGCCTTGACTATATGATGATGTGGTCATTCCATTTAAGCTAAAACTAACGCCTCCAGAGTGATGGAAACCTGGTTGAGGATATTGTGCATACTGATTCTCACAATAAGGCTTTGTCTGCTGGAACAGGCTTGGTGTGTGTTGTATGTTCTGAGAAATGTGATGATCCTGATGGTACTGTTTGACTGTCTCAGAATAAAAGTCTGTCACCTGATACTGATGTGGTGCTTGCTGCAAAGTTTGGGAATAGTGTTCCACCTGCTGGGCACCGTGAGAATCACCTTGTGAATTTTGGGAATAATATTCAGTGCGCTGAAACTGGATCGGTGTAGGCTGACGCATCATAGACGGCGAAGGAAACCAAGGAAGCAGATGAGGAAAGTTCGGCATCTGAGTTGTACGTAGAGCAGTTTGCTGAGGGTTGCCGAGAAGCGGTACTGGATTTTGATGCAAGCGATTTGACAGCTGGGAATAAAATGTTGCTGGAGTCATTAATTCCTTCGAAGAAAATGGCTCAGGTGACACCTGGTAAATATTCCGGTTTTTATTCGCAGTACTGGCTGTTTCGTAACTTTCATTTCCTCCAGGTTGCTGCGAAATATGTGGTCCCGTCTCCATGAGAGAGATTTCATGTAGTTCCTCATTATGGTAGCTTTCCTGTGTCATTTGGGTATTATTGCCCAGAGGATCACGTATTTGTACTTTGGAGCAGGCGAGCAATTCGTTCGTTTTGGAATAGTGACTCAAATAGTCGTCACTGTGTGAATTTCTTGGTGCTCCTGTTATGAGTTCTGGGTTTATTGCGGTGACTGTACGACTGTTCTTCAACGATGTTTCGGAAAACATACGCTTCGGTGCGTCTTCTCTGTTATCTTCCTGGTCATATCTGTATCTTTTGCAAGATATACTGTGTTGGTCAGTGGGCATCTGGGTAACTACATTTGGAGACGCAGATTCTGTGACTTGGCAAACTTTTGCTGTTTGGTTAAGCATCTCATTGACGTCATATTCAGTGTTGCGATTCTGGTTACAGTCTAAATCCTCGTTCATAGAATATTTGAACCAAAAACCTTTATCATCGTCTTGACTTCCTGTATTCATATTTCCGTACTCACTGTACGTGTTGCCATCTGCAGTTTCGGGAGTGCCGTTTGTTTCGTGGTCCAGGTGAATTTTTATGAGTCTTTGATGTTGCAGATTGGGAATTTCCACTTTGTCTTCTTCACGGGAACATGAGTCTTGTTCGGCGTCACAAGGCTGATTGTAAGTTTTCCGCAAACTCGCATTTTCGGCTAAGGCTTGGCTTCGCACAATGGCCTGATCACGCTCACTGGTGGCCGAAAGAATCACTGCTTGACCTTTGAGGTTGCTGCCGTTCATCAGTAACGCTTCAAACGCACATTCCGCTGAATCGAAAGTGATGAACGCATTGCCTTCCTTGCCTCCTACTATCTCGACTTTTATCACCGACTGATGCTTGAAGAAATGCCTTACGTCCTCTGTACTTGCTTCCCAAGGCAAGTTGCAAAGGCGAACTACGAAATACATCACCTGAAAGGAATAAAATTGAATTTACAGGCATTGGAAGGATATAGCAGTAAAGACACACACACACACACATACACACACACACACATACACACACACAAAAGAAAAACAAAGAGAGAGACACAGAAAGAGATTTAGTATTTGTTTCGATGAGTTTGAAAGCATTAATCTAAGTTTTATGTGATACAAATCACACGGAAGAACAAAATAAAACTGTCAAGACAAAGTAATTTTGAAAAATTAACAATTAAAAAATGAGTATGACATAAAAGGGTCAGTATAAAAGTAATGACTCTTAATTTTTTTTTCTTATTTTTTTTTTTTTTTTAGTAAAGAGGGCTTTTTGATTGGAATAATATTTTGATCGTTTAGATATTATTTTTTCACATAGTGTCGTCATTTTTTGATTCTGGGATTAAAAACCACCGTGAGCAACTCTATGGGCTATAAGTAGTCATCCATCCCTAATTTAGGGCCAGTAGTTCCAGATAATGTGTAAAGCCAGTGCTGTTAGGCAGCACACCAACAACGTTTCATCCGGAGCTCAATCCTGGTTCCATTTGGGCAACCGGTCAGAAGCCAAATCGTAGACAACCAGTGCGCCACTGGGTCGGTCAATTTTACCCATTGCTGATTCAGACGCTGCACGCAGGTTTTTTAAAACTCTTTGCATAAATGTCAGAGCTCCTCACAAACACAATGATTCAGTTCGTCGTCCAAAAATTCCGTTCTCGGAGTGCAGCTTCAGAAAGCCAATCTTATGGTAATCAAAAGGTGCCAGAACCAGGTTCTGATGGGGATAAGGAAGGACATTCCATCCCAAAGATACAATTACTTCCTGTATATAAGGTTTAGCTTTTTCTTGAACAAGAACCTCGTTCGTGTTTCTCTTGGACCGAACTCCGCATATGATATAGTGGCGCATTTCGCCATGACGTTCACGAGCAATCTTCTTTGTTCCAAAAGATCGTTGCCATGACTTTACAAACAGAAGGACGACTTTTGAATTTCTTTCTGCGATATGACCCCTGATGCTCCTGTACCGACTGTCTTTTCGTTTCACCATAAATATGGTGGACCCAAGGATCACCTGTGATAATGTGTGATCGAAGTGCATCCTTCTCCTTCTGGTAGGTCTCGAGTAGTTTCATTAAGGATGACCTTCTGGATTACTTTATGTTCGTCTGTCATCAACTTTAGGTCAAAACAGGCTCAAACCCTATTGTAACCAAGGTCCAACATCATGGACATGACAGATGGTTTTTTGATACCTACTTCGTTGCACAATTCACGCAACGTATTCGGCAGTTTTCTAAAACCTGCGCATCAATCCCGATCATGTTGGCAGTCGCCACTACCGTAGTCGGGTTAGCGGTTTAGGGGTTTGTCTCCGGGATTAGTTTCACCACACGCAAAGTGTCCGACCCAACGTCTAACTGTGCTGAAGCCAACGGTATCGTCACATACTTCAGACACGTATGAATTTCGATGGGACTTGCTTCCTCCGCGGCAAGAAATTGAGCCACTGCTCTTTTTTCTTTTTTGATTGAAGTTTTAACGACCACCGTGAGCAACTCAATTATCTATAAGCAGTCGCCCGTCTCTAATTTAGGGCCACTGGTTCCAGGGAAGGGAGACAACCAGCGCTGTAAGACAAACACAACATCCATGCCTCAACGGGATTCGAACCCGGACCCATCTCGAATGAATGGCTATAAGCCATCGCTTAGACCATTCCGCCACCATTTTTCAGTCTTATATGTGACGCTGATATCACCTTTAGCAATGTCATTCAGTCTGGTACTAGTGGAGATTAGTAGTATACACTTTGTAATGTGCGAAGCTTTTTGCCGCTCCTTGTTTGAACGGAATAAACAAAGGGTCGTCGCTTCCCTACCGCCTCTCATATTTTAAACAGCACCAGCTAGTGCGGATCAGCGACTTTCAGTTGGTCGTCTGACATTCAGCATAAGCAGGAGGATTACTTAGGTTCGAACCACAAAACCGTGACACCTGGAGAAGGTAGCATTTATGCGACTTTACTTTTCAGTATCCTGGCTAAGTATTAGGAAAAATAAGAAAAAGAAATCTCTGTTTGTAGATAAAACAACAAGTTTTCACTTTGTAGGGGCAGTTGGATCAAACACCTGTAGCAGTGCACTGTAAAAAAAATGTCTGTGGTACATTACACACGCACACAAAAGAAGAAGCAGCTCAGCCTTTTTGAAAACGTTATGCAAAAATCTCAATAAATATTTTACACATTTTTGAAGAAGTTATAAATATTTTGATAAACATTTGGGTCAGGCTGATTTTGTGTAAGTTTCAAAAGAAACATGGAAAATTAATCGGAAAATACATTAAAAAAGGTTATTGAAACCCCTTGCGCATTTTGTAGGACGTCGTCCTTCCAGGAAGGAGTTTGCTTACTAGATGAAGCAGGTCTTTCATCAGTGGGTGTTGAACGCAGAATGGCTCGGACGCGTGTGTGGAACGCTGCTGAGTGCGCCAGCCTGATGGTTTGCTTAAAATCACATTTAAAGTGTTAGAGCCATCCAGAAAGTTAGTATTGTTTGAAAATAACACAAATACACGATATATACGAGGGCCATATAGGAAGTAAGTACCGTTTGAAGGTAAAAAAAGAATACCGACGACTAATTTTTAGTATGCGATGAATTCTACATGTTCTCCGTGAATGTTAAGACATTCAACATACTGTGGCACAAGTTTCTTTATACCCGCGTTATAGCCGCCTGGGTTTTTTGCCACTGCTCATAGCCCAGGCGTCGTGTTCAGGTCGCCGTCGGACAGATGATGTGTTTTCATTGCAGGTACTGTTGTTTCAATTCAAGTGTGATGTGAGAGACCCAAGTCTCATCTTCCCTCACTGTGCGGCTTCCAAAGTCACCGTCTCTCTCCATTAACCGCGCCATAAATTCAAAAGCAGATCACACGCGCTGCGTTTTGTGCTTTTCCGTCAACATCTTTGGTACCCATCGTACACACGCTTTGCAGTACTGAAGAATTTCTGTAATGATTTCGAAAGGGGAGTTTTTCCTTTCAAACGTTTTCATTCACTTCCTCCACCAAAGCTTCCGTGAGCAGAGGTCTATCATTGTGCAATTCGCCATGAACACTCGGTGGTCCTTCATTAAACATTCGAACCCACTTCCGCACCATTCCATCAACATTGTGTTTTGTTCGTAAATTTTGCAAAATATGAATCTCACTTGTTCTGATATTTTTCGCGTTCAGAAACCTTATCACATATCGGAATTCCCAGTCGACTGGCCGATCTGTCAACTTAGACATTACAAATTCACAACACAAACCTTTAACATTAGCACAACCTAACAACATGGCGCCGGTGCGTAATTTCCTGTTACGAAAACTGTTAATTCACTGCGTTCTTCGATTGAAACACTCGAGAAGGTGAATTCTTGAAATAATACCCCATGCAGATTATTATTGATGAATACCAGGTCATTATAACTGCACGACTTCGCAGGGCTCACGCGCTTGGCCCAAAATTTTTCAAAATGTTTCTTGACATGACCTGATAATTGTAGATTGTTTTTATCATTACGTCATTATTGTAAGCATTGTCGTAAAAGTAATATTGTATGAGGGTTTGTGTAGAAACTTAAACTTTCACAAAACTCATCGTTACTATTCTCTAAAGAATTGATACGTCATTTCAATTTTAAGATTCGAAAAAGTATTGTTACAAATTGGATATCATTAATCAAATACTACCTCTTTTCAACTGTTGCACAACCAAATTTATTATATAGTAAAAACAGATCCGTCATTTGATACTAAAATCAAATAAAAGTATATATGCATATCTGAGGGGTGGGAGCTTTCATACACAAGTTGATTGATAATACTAGATAAAGCTTATTTATCTCTTTCTACATAGTAATAAATAAATAATATATGGTAAATTTCGGTTAATTGGTAAATCGTTTTTTTTGGGGCAATTCTTGAACGTCCCAAGTTAGCTTTTAGGATAAAGCTTAGCATAATTGGGGCATGGAAACAAAAACTTTTTTTTATATATATTCTGGTTTCTTGTGTTTCATGGTTAACTCGCATGTGTATACAGAAAATATACGGGAGTTACACGGAGGTGACTGGTTCAAGACAGACTGTTGGGAAAGCAGTTTAGGGATACCTACAGCCAGCAGTTGACTGATAACAGTTAACAATTATGATGATACGTATGCAGTAGAAGCTCTGTTATACGAGTTTCTAGGTAACAGCCTTAAAAATGTACAAATGTATAATTCGGGTAAAAAAAGCTAAAATTGTTAAGTACTATTCTAGAATTTTGAATGCCTACGAAGTTAGACAAAATAACAGGGGGAAGGGGGGGGGACTCATAATTCTAGATTTCGCTAATTTGTAATTTAAGACATACACTACATGCATAACTTGGTTGCTGGCCGAAAGAATATGTCCATATTGATGTTTGTATTAATTTCATTTATTCTAATTTCGTTATAAGGACAAGGTCAAATAATTCTGCAATACTTTATATTCTCGACATATGCATAAAAAACCCTTTATCTTTGAAATACCAGTCAGTAAATCAGAGTACGATTTTATTTTATATTCAATACCATTTTTCACACATTTTTTTCTTATTAGCATCGAATCTTCGAAGAAGTTTCTTCACTAGTTTATTTAGCATCAGGACCGGCTAAAATAGTTACTGATCCTTGCGTACTTCAAATTTCTTGAATTCAGAGAAAATAAAGAGCTGTGAACGTTATTTATTATAAGTAAAAAGATATTTACTTATAATAAATAACGTTCACTTATAATAAATAACTTTGCAGCTATGGATAGGTAATAGTAAACGTTTTTAGATATTACCTATCCAATGGCTGCAAAAGAACTGTCTCAATTCTCTTAATGCCTCAATTTAACGTAAGTCCAACACTGAGATACCAACTTTTAGGGATAAAAGATGGTGGCTCACTGTTGGGCTTTCGTTAAATTTTAAGGCTGTACTATCAGAGATTCCAGGCTGCGTGTACAATAATCAATGAAAAGTGTATTTTTGAAAATCTGAAATTCAAAATTTAACGTAATGCGAATAAATGAACTACATATAACCGAATGAAAAGAGCGACAGAAATAAAATATCGGAACAGACGCAGAAATATGTATAAAAGTAAAAAAAAATAAATAAATATGTAACTGAGGCTCTACGGTTTATACAATATATCCCTATTTGTTGCCATTTCCTTGGCTACGTGTGTCTCTGTCAGGCCCTCGTACACGCTTAACGGAATTACATGATTGCAATTCTTCGTATGAAATTACCGACCAAGACAATTTCTTGCAGGATCGTGATATTTTTTAAATATATGAAAAAAGTTCCACTTGTCGAATCATTCTGTTGAAGTCAAAATTCCCCTGCCCGGCAAAAAACTTAGCTGTATTTGAGCTGTTTCACTACTATCGACCTGACAGTTAAAAATAATCATCGACAAGGAATGAAACTAAAAATTCCTTAAACAAATAAACTAGTGTATGAACCGGAATCAAAAATAACGATATAACTTCATTGTTCACTTCAGAGTTGCTTTTAGCACGCTTTCCAACCGCAGTTCTTCATATTAGCCAAAATGGCGCGTATAAACCATCGATGTCACAAAAAGAATTTCAGCAATAACGGAATTGATAAAAATGAATATATAATTCAATAAGTATGTTACAATAAGAAACAATTAGTCAATTTATAAATACCTTGGACGTTTCTTTCAAAGTCTGTTGAGATTCTTTCAGGCTTGACTGAAAAATTTACTTGGAACACTTTTGACTCCTATTCGATTTTGACGACTGAGAAGCACAACATCTGTATCAACTTTGTTCAGTCAGAATACATTCTGGTGGCTGGCTCATGCAACCCGTTTCCACCGATAAATTGATTACACAAACTGCAAGTATCCTTTAGACAGGAAATGAGCTGGAATTTCAAGGATTAGTCACCACACGCTCCCCTTTTTTAAATCCTTTACAGCTTACAATAAGAGGGAGCGGCAGTCCTTAGAGTCATGTGAGGAAAATTGTTTTTAGAAGGAGCAAAGTTCTCCCCCCTATCCAAAGCTCCCGTCCTTGCAGGTGTAAATCAGCCCTAATCCAGAAGACAAAAGAATGTCCAAGAAACTTGATAAACGCCGTTTTGGAAGTAACAACCCTTCATGACGCGTTTTAGTGAAATTATTCCATTGCGTTCCATTGAGAGCTGACATTTGAAACATATTACATTGCTCTTGTTTTCAAGAATGTTATATGTAAAATATGAATTCAGAAAGAGTCCTTTCAAAATACATATTTCTGAATAAGAACTCATCACAGAATAAATTGAAATATGTCGAGAACACAAAAACAATAAAAAGAGAAGAAAGAATTGCACTAATATTCAAAAGTCGGTGGCTCATCGGGAAAAAGTATTATTTAAAGCCAGCCGATTTTTCGTTTCCATAAGATAACCTTGGTACATCTTTTTTTCGTTGATTTACAATGAACGTGAGCACTGCTTCAAAACTACGACAGAAATAGCAGTTAGCGCCATTTTAAAGATTAGCCAACAGGTTGATCGCTGGGCTCTTTACAGCGTTTGTTTAAATTAGAAAAACGGTTTTCTCCATTAAGTGAAATACAGTTTGAACTTTTTATTAATCTTCGACGGTAATTCAGCTTTGAATTAATTAGGTATATTTTTTATTTCTCCAGGCAGCCATCGATCTCAGTGAACGTAATTCGGATGGTTTCAAAATGGCTCTGTTTTTTTTCCCTCTTTCTGGGATTACTGACCCCATATTATATCATATGTCTACTTGGTTTGCTGAGCACCACCAAAACGAATTCGTTTAAAGCCGGACAGCACTGAGCTCAACTATTATACCTGTATTATAATTAATTTAACGTGCATTGCTTTTCTGACCCAAAAGTGTGTTTTCATTTATCACAGATAATATTTAAAATCCTAAAACAGATTAAAAAAATATTCAATTATTATAATCGTGTGCAAGATTTTTTATTAAATTTTAAGAATTTTTAAACCATACATCTCAGTAAAATAGTTCGAATTTGACTTTTGATTTCGTCTATAGTTTTTTAGCTTTTCAGAAAATAATGCAGATTTGTATTTTAATTTTTTAATGTAAGTTCAAATACAGTAATGCATTGATCTGTTATAGCAACTTTTGTCTTGGACTAGTGTAAATCCCTTAGATGCTATCAAAAGTAGACGAATTGAGGGAATTTAGTAAATTGAAATAACAAAAAAATAACTCATCACTTATGATAATGTAAATTCATACTGATCCTGAAAAAAAAAATATTTTGTTCATTTTACACTCGTTGTACGATTCGTTGCATGTTTTTGTGTGATATTACCAACAGTCTTGATAGAATTTCCCTAAAAAGATTCCGTGTCGACGACAATTCCATCTGCAGTCCAATAACAATCTTAAATTTCGTTTGCGCATGTGTGCACGTTTGATGACTATATGGAATTCCAAATGCTCGACCGGTCGCTTGAGATGGCCCAGGGTAGGCATCTCAAACAACCGGTCTCGCATTTGGAATCTTATTGTGTCTTATTGTGCAGGCTTCTGTGTCAATCACCTGAGATGGGTCCTGGTCCAACTCACGGATGTTTCATGTATCACGTGATCTTGTAGCGCTAGCTGCTGACCATTCATCCGAGACGGTCAGCGTGCCAGTTCCGGATGATCATGGATGGTCTGATAATCATGCGGTGCTACCGCCTGATGACCATTCAGCTGGGATGGCCGGAATTACAGTTCCTGTAGATTTATAGATCGTGTAATAAACATGTGGTGCTGCTGTCTGCTGACGATTCATCCCCGTTGGCACAGTGCCCAGTTCCGGATGATTTATGTATGGTGTGATCATCATGATACTGACCATTCATATTTCTGTATAATGACCATTCATCCGATATGGTCCCCCGTTCAAGTTCCGGATACTTTATGTATGAGTGGTCATCACTATGTTTGCACAATCTCTTTAAAAAAAGACACCGTTTTATTAACCTAAATCATATTTTAGTGTCATGATACGCAGATACAATGCCTTTTTCCTTCATTTTTACTCTTTCTTCAAGCCGGAGACTTTGCGTTTTACTCATCTTCTTAAAAGCAGTAGTCAGGCACGTCCTGCTCCTCCCCTTTTCAGTGGAGGCTAAATATTGGCGGTGTAAAGACCCTATTTTCCGTGTTAGGATGTCCTACTGAATAGCACAAACAAACAATCTCCCTCCTTAACTCCATTCATGCAAACCGGTGGCATTCCCTAACTCTACTGTCCTCCACAGCAATCACCAGCCACGTCGTGCTCCTTAATTTTCCAAGGAAAGTTTTGAGAGTGTTAAGCTAGCTCGGTGACGCAGTGGTCTAAGCGCTGGCTCCTGATCATTCTTTCGAGATGCGTCCGGGTTTAAAACCCGAGAGGAATAAGTGTTGTGTTCAGCTCTCCCTTTCCCTGAAACCAGTTTCCAAAAATCAGAGACGGCTGACTGCTTATAGCCCATCGAGTTGTTCATTATGATCGCGACCACCTACCCGAGGAAAAAGCATTTGGGTAGCGTTAGAATTGAATTTTCGTTTTGCAATGCCCTAGGTAGTAACACAAACAAACAGCAGGGCAATTAGTAATGACCCCTCTAGGTGAATTCCTATCCAGGCTCCTCATTTGCCCCTTTCTAACATGAAAGAAGTTAGTAAAATCATGCAATGCATTGATTATGATACGCTTTCCAACATACTAGAAATCATTACTCAAGTTATTACTCTAGTTATGAGGAAAATGGCTATGGAGTAAATCTCCCTCCTGTGCTCTGACCTTTCACCGCATTTCAATAATATTCAACAGAACTGGTTCAGTATACCTCCGAAATAACACGATAAAGTTTTGTCGCAATCAAAGCAATTTTACATAAGTTATGATGCATAAGAGCTATGGAATAGATCCCGCTTCTGTGTCCCAACCTTTGACCCCATTTCGCCCATTTTCAATAGGATTCGTTCACAGGTAGGTCCCTACAGCATACTAACACGTCATCCAAATCGAAACATTTTTACGTAAGTTATGATGCATAATGGAGATGGAAGTGATTCCACTCCTATGTGCTGACCTTTGACCCCATTTCGCCAATTTTCAATAGTTTTCTCCCAGGTGGTCCAATATTAAATACTAAAATTTCATCGAAATCGAACCTTTTTTATGTTAGTTATGACGCATAAGAGCAGTGGAATGGATCCCGCCCCTATGTCCTGACCTTTGACCCCGTTTGGTTCACTTTCAACAGGGTTCATTCCCAGGTGTTCTCCTACTACATACTAAAATTTCATCGAAATCGAACGATTTTACGCGAGTTATCGTGCGGACGAACATACGCACAAAACGCGTGACGTAATGAGGCAGATGAGAATCGCGACCATCTGCTCGCAAGAGTGTGACGTCATAAAACGTTAATAGGATCCACACACAAAGCGTGACGTAATGAGACAGATGGCGTTGTAACATCACAGACACTCGATCACAACACAAAACATTTATTTCTTTACACAAAATCATAAACTGGAATACACTCCGCGGCATAAACTGAACTTGTTGTCTTAGCCAAAGCTCGCCATGTCCTCCTCCTTCGACATCTCTCTCGCAACTCTCCTCATCACTCACCACACGCTCAAGTCATTAAATGTCCATGTATCCTTCCGCACTTTTGTGCGTGGAAGTTGTACTTTACAACCCCTCCTCACTCCAGAGGAACTTTTTCCAGTGGTAAAAAGTTCTTGTCATTTTACAATACAATAGTCATAGTTCACATAATGAGTCATAATCCATTTACAAAGAGAAATATATGAGTTAATTTAACAATCATCTTTACGTGTTTTCCAACAATTTCTATGTAGTATATATCACAACCAAAAAAAAAAAAAAAAAAAAATGTTTTCACTAGCAGACACATAGCATGATCAAGGTGGATCATCTAAGGTTGGAACTCTGCTCAGTCCATCTGCATTTTTGTGCATAGTTCCCGATCGATGAATTATAACAAAATCATATGCTTGTAAAGCAAGGGCCCATCTCATCAGACGAGCATTTAAACTTGCGTTGGTGCGTAACCAAACGAGAGGGTTATGATCAGTTTGTATGAGGAAATTTTGACCATCCAGGTAGCATTTCAGTTTCTGTACCGCAAATATAATGGCGGCACATTCTTTTTCACTGGTACTGTATGTCTTCTCTGCTGTCGAAAGTTTTCTGCTTAGATAGAGTACAGGATGTTCAGCGCCATCTTCTTGTTCTTGCGAGAGGACGATCCCATTCCTTGATCTGAAGCATCAGTTTGTAGAATAAATCTACGTTCATAGTCAGGGGCATACAGAACAAGAAAACTAGATAAATATTTTTTTAGTTCCACAAAAGCTTTCTCACATTGTTCTGACCATATAATTTCCTCTTTACGGTTTTTACCCTTCAAGGTGTCTGTCAAGGGAGCTGCTATCGGAGAAAACATTGGAATATATCTGCTGTAATATCCCGCCAGGCCTAAGAAAGATCTTACTTGCGTCTTGTTCTTTGGCGTAGGAAAATTTTGTATGGCCTGAACCTTTCGTTCCGCTGGTTTTCGATATCCTTGTCCAACAAAATGACCTAAATACAAGACGTGATCTTGAGCAAACTTACATTTGGAAGGTTTTATGGTCAAGGAAGCCCTCTGCAACCTCTGTAGCACTTCTTCAAGATGTATCAAATGATCCCCCCAGTTTTCGGAAAAAATGGCAACATCATCTAGATATGGAACGGCAAACTCTTCGCAGCCTCTCAAAAGTTCCGACATCATTTTGCTAAAGAAATAAGGTGCGTTCTTAAGGCCAAATGGCATCTTTAAGGGCCGATATGTTCCAAAAGTAGTCACAAACGCTGCCAATCGTTGAGCTCCAGCACTTAATGGAATTTGCCAGTGCCCTTTTGTTAAATCTAATGCTGTAATATACTTCTCTCCAGAAACCTTTTCGACTCTTTCTTCTATATTAGGCAATGGATAGAACTGGGTCCTTGTCACTTCATTCAATCGCCTGTAGTCAATACATGGGCGTGGATCTCTTCCGGTTACTTCTACCAAAATCATGGGTGATGTATAGTCTGATTCACCAACTTCTATAATATTGTACTGCAGCATTTTATCTATCTCGGCTTTAAGAATATTTATCTGCCTGGGCGACATTCTATAAGGCTTAACTCTTACAATAGCATTACTAGCTAGCTCGATATCATGTTCGACCAAATGAGTCTTCACTGGAGTATTAGAAAACATTTTCAAGTAATGGCATAATAGTTTTTTCAGATCCTGAATTTGTTGGCCACTTAGGCGCTCTCGATGATTACTGTTCTCCTCGATATCAGAGAAGTTAAATATATTGGGATTTTTTTCAACTTGCGGAAATTTAATCTCTAAATCCATTTCACCATTTTCACAACCGGGCAATAAGTTCACAAATTCTGGTCGTTTATGGTATGGTTTCAGCATGTTAATGTGATATACTTGATGCTTTACATTTTTACCTTCAAAGCTTACTACATAATTAGTCTCAGAAATTTTTTTCTCAATTTTCCCTGGTCCTTTCCACTGTGCCGCTAACTTATTTGGCCTGCAGGTAACAAAAACCAATACTAAATCTCCTTCTTGAAATTCACGTTTTACCGCATTTCTGTCATACCAATATTTTCTTTTCAATTGAGCCACTTCCATGTTTTTAATGGCAACTTCTTGACATCTTTTCATCCTATTTATTAACTCAAATACATATTCAGTGACATAGTTTTCTTCTTCAGGATGACCCATCCATTTTTCATACAATAGTGTCATTGGCGTCCTCAAATTTTTTCCATGCACCAATTCAGCAGGCGTAAACCCTGTGCTTTCATGTGTCACAGTTCTCAAAGCAAACAGCGCCGCCGGTAACTGTTTCTCCCAATCCGGAGCAGACTCAAGACATAAAACTCTCAACATCCTTTTAATAGTTCGATGGAATCGTTCTACCGGATTACTTTGGGGATGATATACAGAACTATGAGTAACTTTTATTCCAAACCGCTCCAGAAATTCTAGTGTCAAAATGCTTACAAAACTGGCTTCTTGATCAGTTTGAATTTCTTTCGGAAATCCCATGCGGCTAAAAATGCGTAACAAAGCGTCAACTACCGACTTGGATCCTATGTCTGGTACTGGTACTGCATCTGGATATTTGGACGACAAACACATAGCTGTAATTATGTATCTATTTCCGCTTGAAGTCTCGGACAAAGGCCCACAGGCATCAACGTTGATTTTTGTAAAAATTTCAGGAATAATTGGAACTATTTTTAAAGGTGCTTTCTTTTTGTCCCCAGCTTTTCCAGCACGTTGGCATGAATCACAAGATTTTACAAATTCTTCAATGTCTTTATAACAGTTAGGATAATAAAAATACTTCGCTAGTCTGTCTTTGGTTTTTGTTACTCCTAAATGCCCCGAAGTTCCCTCATGACACATGTTTTTTTATTTGTTCTCTATATTGTTCTGGAACAACAATAAGATCTTCCTCTTCGCCAATCTTGTTGATCTTCTTCTTCACCAACATCCCATTTCTTAGTGCAGCATAACCATTTGCCTTATTACAATCTGTTTTCTCTATTTCTTTGAGAATTTTTTTCAATTCCAAACTTTGCCGTTGATCTTCCATATAACTTTTTGAATCCATTTTTACCAACTCTAACATGGCTTTATCTTCATCATGCTTCAATGGCAGAATTTCTTCTTCTAATTCATCTGATTCTTCGGAACCCACAGCCTCTCCTTCAAGGGCTTGTTTTTCTTTCTTCCCTGAATAATTCTTTACTGAATTTCTGTCTTCGTTGTTTCGTTTCTGTTTTTCTTGATACCGAGTAACCACAACATTTACTTGTTCTCCATATCAATTTTTTTTAACAAAGCGGCAGTCGTATTTCCAAGTAAATATCTACCTTGATCTAGCGACTTTCTAATCACTGCAGCCTTAGTTACAATATGACCTAATTCGCATTCTAGTTCAACTTCTGCCAATGGTAAACAAACCTTTTGTTCATCCAGAAGATGCTGTACCCACACATGTTCTCCAGTGAACTCACCTGGCGACACATACTCTTGACAAATGATATCAACTGATGAACCTGTATCCCGGAGAATAGGCATGGTAACTCCATTTATTTTTCCTTCAAAGGTATAGGGTGCCAAGAGGTCCCCTTTAGTTTCCTCTCCGATTCTATTTACGCTTCCTGAGTTCTGTGATTTTAGCTTAGAACACTGAGGTCGAATGTGATCATAAGATGCACACTCGTAACATTGAATCTTCCGTCTGCGATCATACTTTTCTTCATTCTGAGATACATTCCGTTTTGACCACCCTTGTCCTACATCTGACTTAACATAATTTTTGTTATAAAATCCATTTTTCATAAAATTTCTGCGATCATAGTTATCTCTAGTTTTTTGCTCACTGCCTTGCATTTTCTTTGAAGCACAAAATTCATTCAACGAATTTTTCTTGATTCCTCCTCTTACAATTTCATAATTGTCCACCATATCAGCCAAATCTGAAGGTGAGACAATATTTGACCATTTATCAATAAAATGCTCCCTTATTTCTATAGGCACTCTCCGCTTCAATTGATCTGTGATCATTAATTTTTTAGCCCTTCACAATCGCCTATTTTAAGTCCTGAAATCCATTCATTAAAATAATTTTCCAACTCGAAGGCGAAATCTCTCCAGGTCTTCTCTGATGTACGCATGTGTTGTACAAATTTCAATCTAAATTTCTCTGGACTTAACATCTTTTAAGAAGTAACCTTTTAACATATTCATAGTTTTTAGCATCTTCTACATTTTCTCTGGCAATCAATTGTGATATTTCGTAGGGCAAAAGTCCTATCAAATTCGTGACCCAATCTTCCCTTTTTATTTCTGCTTGTTGTGCTTGCCTTTCAAATAAAACTAAGTAAATACTTATATCACTGTCTTTTGGGTCAAATGTTTTCATCAAATGATGAAGTTCTAATCTCGGTATTTGAGAATTTCCATTTTGCTCCAAACTACCTCCCAGCGGCTGACGTCCAGCTTCTATTTTGAGTTTTTCAAGCTCAAATTCCATTTGTCTTTCTGTTTCTCTACGCTCTTTTATACCTGCCAAAAGTTCTTTCACGAAATCCTCTTCATAACCTTCAAAGTTGACAATTTTATTTTTTAATTCCAGAATTTTGAGATTTGGCATAACTTCTATACATAATTCTTCCGCCAACTGCAGAAGTTCTTCTTTTCGAGCTCTTCCTAAGAAAGCCATTTCAGCAAGCTCTACGTGTACCCAATGTTTATTTATTATCGTATATGTGTATACTTTCACAGAAATTGTTTACAACAATATTCTACATTTACCTATAATCTAGGCTCAAACAGTTGATCTGAATGTACTATTTCTTGACAGAAATTATTTCCTTCTATTTTCGTATATGTGTATACGTTCACAGAAATTGTTTACAACAAAATTCCACATTTACCTGTACTCTAGCCTCAAACAGTTTATCTGAATGTACTATTTCTTGACATAAAGTATTTCCTTCTATTTTCGTATATGTGTATACGTTCACAGAAATTGTTAACAACAATATTCTACATTTACCTATAATCTAGGCTCAGACAGTTGATCTGAATGTATTATTTCTTGACAGAATTTATTTCCTTCTATTTTCGTATATGTGTATACGTTCACAGAAATTGTTTACAACAATATTCTACATTTACCTATAATATAGGCTCAAACAGTTGATCTGAATGTACTATTTCTTGACAGAAATTATTTCCTGCTATTTAATTCCGTGCCCGGAAACTTCTAAAAAACTTGCTTTAATATTTCATTCCTTTGGATAATTCTCTAAGAACAACAACAAAACAGTACTTACATAAACATCTAATGTGGTGCAAATCCGATACGGAACAAATAATTTCGAAAAAACAAACTACAGTCACCATCCTTTGTTCTTCCCAACACAAAGAGGAAAAAATATCGCTGAAGTTCCGCTGATTCCGTCTCACCGGTGCCTTCACTTCCTGTCTTTCGTAGTTCGAATCTCACAGGTGCCTTCACTTTCTGTCTTTCGTAGTTCGAATCCCACCGGCGCCTTCACTTCCTGTCTTTCGTAGTTCGAATCTCACAGGTGCCTTCACTTCCTGTCTTTCGTAGTTCGAATTCCACCTGCGCCTTTACTTCCTGTCTTTCGTAGTTCGAATCTCACAGGTGCCTTCACTTCCTGTCTTTCGTAGTTCGAATCTCACAGGTGCCTTCACTTCCTGTCTTTCGTAGTTCGAATCTCACAGGTGCCTCCAATTCTATCTTTCGTCTGTAACATCACAGACACTCGATCACAACACAAAACATTTATTTCTTTACACAAAAACATAAACTGAAATACACTCCGCGGTATAAACTGAACTTGTTGTCTTAGCCAAAGCTCGCCAAGTCCTCCTCCTTCGATATCTCTCTCGCAACTCTCCTCATCACTCACCACACGCTCAAGTCATTAAATGTCAATGTATCCTTCTGCACTTTTGTGCGTGGAAGTCGTACTTTACAGCGTGACAGCGCGCCAACATTTAATTGCTCGACGCCATGACACTACACTAAAAATCTGATAATTCGGGGTGGTTATTTAACACACTAAACGAATTCTCCTAAAGTCGAGATCAAGCTAAATCGATTTCTAGTACCAGAAAACGGTAGGTTAACGACTTTCATCAAAATCCTTAGAGCCGTTTTCAAAATCAAATTTACATACATAAAAGAATTGCTCCTTTAAGGTGAACGTCAAGTAATTTTGCTTCCTTTACTTCGAATTGAAAAAATTCTGTACACTTTTTCTTCCCAATTAATGCTTTCCCAAGGATTAAAATTTGAACATCGATTAAAATATTTTCATTTTATAACTTGCAATACTTAATATTTTCTAAAACATAACCATAATTGTGCAGTCCAACATTTGTTTGTCTACTGACGTCATGAAAATACAGGCCGCGCCATCTTTTTCTGGACAATTAATGCGTTCACAAGGATGAAAATTTGAACATCGATTAAAATAGCTTCATTTTATAACTTGGAATACCTAATATTTCCTAAAACATAACCATAATTATGCAATCCAACATTTGTTTGTCTACTGACGTCGTCAAAGTACAAGTCGCGCCATGCTTTTTCTGGTTTCAGCACCACCAAAGGAAAAGTTATCGATTTTTAATAAAATTATTGTTATGTTTTAAAAAATATTAAGTACTTCAAGTTATAATATGAAGTTATTTTAATCGATGTACAAATTTTCATCCTTAGGAACACATTAATTGTGAAGGAAATGTGTACAAAAGTTTTTCCATTGGAAGTATGTGAAGCAAAAATTACTTGACGTCCACCTTAATAATACGGAATAAGGGCGATGGAATGGATCGCAATCCTATGTCCTGACCTTTGACCCCATTTCATTCATTTTCAGTAGGGTTTGTCCCCAGGTGATCCCCTACCACCTACTGAAATTTCATCGAAATAGAACCATTTTTACGCACGTTATGACGCATAAGGGCAATGGAGTGCAACCCGCTCTTATGTCCTGACCTTTGACCCCAATTCACCTATTTTGAATAGGATTCGTCCCCAGGCGGTCCCCTTCCGCATAGTAAAATTTCATTGAAATCGAACTATATTTCCGCACGTTATGACGCATAAGTGCAATGGAATGGATCCCGCTCCTACGTCGTTACCTTTGACCCCATTTGTCCCATTTTCAATAGAGTTCGTCCCCAGGTAGTCCCCTACCACATACTAAAATTTCATCGAAATCGAACCATTTTTACGACAGTTATCGCGCGGACAGAGCTGGAGCATATACGCTTCTTCAACCTACTGTTGGAGAGCGTAAAAAAGGCTTAAACTACGGATTTGGAAGAATGTGGAACAGATGCATTTTTATTGCCCAGCGGATGCTATTTTGATCACTTTTTCACGGAGAAACAAACAACGCAATTCCTAGGGGATAATACGTAGGAGTACACGACGGCAAATAAGATACTTAATTTTACTTCGTAAATTCCAGATTTTATAGTTAAAATGAATTCAAAACTGGAACTTTTTGAATTAGGTAGGGGCAGGGTGTGCAAGAAATATTTATCTTCCCCGTGGCAACGTCCTTGTCTGATACTAATGCTATGCAATTTTTCAAGCAGGTAGTTACGGTTTCTTTTATCAAATATCTTAGACAATTAAAATGTCCTGCAGTTATTTCATAGGAATATGTTTCATTAAAATTGATTAAAAATTGATGATAAATGAATGCAATCAATAACCACGTAAGAGAAGAATTTTGGGAGTGTCAAACCCTACTCCTTAAACAGCTCTTAGGAATCGGAGCTAAAAGATTTGGATTAGGGTGTCAGATAGGGAAACCGATGGAAGTGAATTACAGAAAGATATCTGTTTATCAGTCATTCCTGATTTGCAACCGAGTGGAGTAAGTAAGGGTCTTGGAAACTAATCGCTCGATGATTAGGTAAGAAAACTCTGTAGGCAGTTGTATTTTTACAGAGTGCATAAGCATTTGTGCGTTTTATCTAACACACCCATGGACATCCTTTCAGCGCTCACAGACTACAGACTCAGTCGACAAGACTCACCTTAGAACTGAATTGAAGAAAAAGATCTGATGTCTAAAAAATTCCCACCACTGCCTCTTTTTTTCCAAATGCATACTTCCTGAAATATTTTTCTATCTAGATAACGTATTAGTTTGGTATACACACAGTAGGCAAAACATTTGAGATAGGGGTGATGGACAGTTAACATGGGCATCTGAGCAGGCAGGGTCGAACAGTCGCAAACCAAACGCAGGCGATTAGTACGTAGACAGAAGATCTTCCTAATAGTGTATCGCAATCGAAGAACATGGATAAACGCGGTGATCAGAGTAGCTATAATCATATCAACAGACACACTGTCGGTGCAAGAGAGATGGATCATTGTATCTCCAAATGGTAAAAGCCTTAGAGCTTCCGAGGGTAAACGATCAAGAATGTACCGTGAGTATATGATCAACGTACGTACGAACGCCCAGAGACCAAGTGGTGTCCGACCATACGCCATTTATGTCGGTCCTCGGCGTAGACTTTCCAGCCTCGTACAAACTAACCGCTTGTAAACGGCGGAAAAATCACATCCAGATTAAAAGTGAGACACCCAAGAAGCGCTAGCGAGCGAACAGTACTGGCCAAGCTGTATACCCTGTGCTGCGAGAGCCGATGCCCCATTCGTTTGCCATTGTAGACAGGTCGTCATCGGGCATTACTCCTCGGCTCGAACCAAGAACATCAGAACTGGACCTCCGCAGAGTAACGCGCGTCTTGTGGTCAGATACATCTCGTTTTCAGCTGTAACGAGTCAACTTGATGGTGCGTCTGTGGCGTCGGCAGAATGTGTGCATGGCTCTGTCGTGTCAGATCGGTTCAGTTCAAGGAGTTGGTAACCCCATTCTGGTTTGGGGAGACTCTTCATCGGACGTGTTAGGTACCTTAGTGTGTCTAGAGAGGTCCTTAGCCTCTGAGCGGGACCAGCATATATTGGCTGATAACCTGCACTCTTTCATGTCCTTCGCAGACCCGAAAGCCGATGGTCGGTTTCAGAAGAACAATGCGCAGTCACACCCCGGGGCGAAACTATCCTGATATGGCTCGAGAAACACTTTTCAGAGTTTGGAACCGTCCAGTGGTCCTCCCGTTCTCCCACTTTAAACTATGTGGGTGTTCTCTGGGTTGCCGTGGAGCAGAACATCAGCTTCGTGGATACTGAACCGACGTCTCGATCGGAGCTGTGGACAATGCTGCAACAGCCATGTAATTACCTCTGGAGAACTTCTGGCATCATGGACCAACACGCTATTAGAGAAGTAACCCTAAATGTTTAGTTTATTAAGTGCCCCAATGTACTCCCTAGAATTTTGTTAAAAGCCGCGCCCGCGGCGTACGGTGATGCCGTGGACTGCACTGTCGCCTCTCCTGCCTATGGATTTGCTGCTGTATGCACGACTACTCTACCGCTGCCTCGTTCGCTGGCTTGCTCTCAGCTAAGCACTTTCGTCCCTGCCTCGTTTGTCTCTGCAGCTGCTGCCCTCTGGCCTTCGATTACCCGGTTTACTGATACTCTAAACGGCTATTATAACTCACCAACTTGCTCTGCGGATGGTGCTTCTTCGACTGCTTTGTGTGTTTCCCCAGCGCCCATAGGTGCCTCCAGCTCCTTGCAGGGATTTCGCCCCCGTGGCTCGTCTGCTCTACTCGACACTTCTGCCTCACGTCTTGCTTCGCCTGCTGGGTATCCTTCTGCAGTCCTCACGTCCCTTTACTGTTCAGCGGGCCTTCTGCTGGCGAGATTCCTGAGAAACGCCGCAAGCGTCCGTCTCAACGCTTCCGCAAGAAGAGTACCGCTGCCGATGCCTTGCTTGCTTTTACATTGCCTGATGTTCCTGTGCCTTCTTCTTCATCTCCCTCCAGTACCTTGTCGTGCAGACTATCCAGATCGCTACATGTATACTGAGGTCCTTTACTCCTGAAATCTTGACGTCTGCAGTCTCTCTCGCCGTCGTTGCTAGCTCTTGTTGTGTTTCCCGTGACCTGTTCCTCCCTGCTTTTTACACTGACTTTTTCATAAACCTTGAACCCCGCTGGGTTTGTTTTGTGTTCATTTTTCTTGTATATCTGCCAGTGTTCTGCCTTGTACGCCTTGTTCCCAGTATTCCTGATTATAAGTAAAGCGATGTTTGAAATCTTTTGCAGGCGGCACTTCAACAACCAGGAGCAGGTATTAGCTTGGGTGAAGGAGTCCTTCGGCTCAAAAGACAAGAACTGGTACCTCCGAGGAATCAAAGAACTGGCAGGCAGATGGCTAAAGACGATGCAATGCGATGGTCTATACTTTAAATGCTAGTTAGATTTCGTCTTAAAGGTTCGTATGAAGACATGCAGTGATCCAAATATTGCAAAACTTTCGACTCAACCACTGCGTAAATTGATGTGCAATGAATTACTTTTTTTTATTTCTATTTCTCTTATTGGAAGTCTGTAAAAGCACAAATTGCACGCACATAAGTACAAATCACTTCTTTCAAATCCAACGTAACTCAAGAAATTGATTCTGAAAAGTTGCGTTTACTTTCATTCATCAATTCGTCGCAAAAAGGTATGACTTTTAGAAACTTCACATATCGCTAATTGGAAAGTTGGCGTTCGTAAACGTTATTTCAATTCTGTAGCTTTCTTGTGTAGAAAAACACATCGAATCGGTTTTGAAAAACATGTATCAATGGTGACTAGAAAGGAGGAATCAAAATAAATTTTTATTACTGAAATATAAATTATGACATTTTGAAGACAACGCAATAAATAAAATGGAAAATTTTGTTAATCGTAGATATTGTTCTTAAAAATTAACAGCGAAGAAAACAACGTGGCTGTTAAAATGAAAATGCACAGTAGCATATCTGATGCTTGTTACTTTAAAGTCTAAGCTGATGACTCAACCTGCACCGTCCAAATGCGTACTTTGCAGAGATAAGTTGAACTCTCTGAAAGGTTAAATAGTAAAGGCGTTGCGATAGCAATCCCACCAGGACCTGGCAGTCCTTCACCCGGACCGGATCGGTCCAGAAATCTAACGCGCTCACAAGATCTACACTTTCCGCCCCTTTTCCATAGCCCGTACGTGGGACGTGCTTATGGGCAGGGGCTCTAAACTTTGCGTCTGGCTGGGAGATTTATTCGCCATCGCGAGTGTGTACGGGGCATAAGCTCTTTATTAAGTCCTGGCTAAAAGTACAAAACACATATACAGTATACCTGGGGGTCCCGTGTGATGGGTAGACACCTTTATTTTCACGAGCCCCCTCACAGAGAAATAATAAACATTACAAAGAAAATAGTATTTACAAGGCAACACTAGGGTCCGTGCTGCAGGGACGACACTAAGGCAAGTCTTCACTCCGCTTCTGTCTTGGCTCTTCTTCGCTACTCTTCAGTTAGTAGTTCTTTCTGCCTCGCCACGAAGTCATTGACCATCTCTAAGAGAACTTGACGCGCTCTGGGATAAGCGATCAAGATCGAGAGGTGCTTCGTTTTCCCTATGTCGGGAGCGAGGACTTTTCTCCGACCTGCAAGAAAAGAACAGTCCAGAATCATGTGTGCGACATTTGCGGTTTGTACCCAACAGCGGCACACTTTAACCCTTATCGCAAAGCGACGAAAATACTCCGGCGGTACGCCATGGTCGGTGAGTGTTTGATTCAAAGATCCTTCGCATTCTAAATACCTGGCGGAGATTCGGGGAAAGATACGGTGTCTCCTCCTTTTCGTATTCCCCTCATCCCACCGTCTCTGCCACTCCACCAATGTGGCTTTTTTAACTTTTTGTGAACGCTTTGTCCTGGCGTTCGCATTACAACGTCAATCCTGTCTTTCCTGGCCTCTTCCTTCGCTAGCCGGTCTGCTTTTTCATTACCACTAGCTCCGTCATGGCTTTGGACCCAGTGGAACGACACCACCGTGGTGGTTCTGTGCTCTAGCAGAGCTTTCACATATCTGACAAGGGGAGTCTTACTTCCGAACTAACCAAGTGCTTTGAGAGCCACTTGGCTGTCTGAGAAAACCTTGACTTCAATGGCACTGCCCTGCTTGCCACTTTGATCGCCAGCAACTCCGCTTGGAACACAGAGGAGATGGGCGAAAAATTTTCATTTTTCCGCGTGGATCTCGTTGCCATCCGTGAGCACGGATCTCTTTGCCAAAATAGAAATCAAAGAAACCTGCACCTACGTTACCGTGAATTCTTGAACCATCAGTAAAAATCTCTCTTCCTTTCCCCGTGGGAAGAACTTTGTTCCAGGTGGGACAAGTTTCATTGGCCGGGTAATAAGCCCAATCAGCTGTTGCCCATTCTAAAATACGTTGGCTGACTGGTAATGGTCAGAGTTGTTCGATATTGCTGTCAAATCAAAGGGATTGCATCGCTGCTTCCCTTGCAACTACCAAGTCCGCTGGTTCACAACCTGCTAGCACCTGCAGTGCTGCCGTAGATATTGTGCGGAAATACCGAGTTATACCCAGGTGCGACCTGCGCTGAATTTGGTTGACACCGTTCCTCATTCTGACCGTGTCTGGCCACCAGGCGGAACACGCATACGTGATGATTCTCTCCACCCCACGCTTGTACATTACCTTCATGGCTGCCACAAACAGCTTCATTCCATTAATCCTGTTAAGAATTAAGATGCAGCGACCTTTTAGATAGCAAAGGTGAGGGAGTCCCGACAGTCTAGTATTTTGAATAACTCCGATATACCGCATTTACTTCACTGCTTTATTAAAGAGACAATTGAAACGACACTTAGTGGGAGTAACCATCTCTCCCTTCTTCGCTATGGCCAATAGTGTCGTTTTTTCAGGAGCAAAGTGGAGCTTGCACTCTTTGCTCCAAGTGTGCAGCTTAGCTAGATCGGCTTGTACCTTCCGCTCTATCACTTGCCTACCTGATGCAGACACCACAAGAACGAGATCATTAAGCGTATGCGTGCATTTACACTCGGTCTTCCATCGGGAGCCCCAATGCCGCTTTGGCGACTACGTTCCACCAAAGGGGCCCGAGCAGGAGCTCTGCGGGCACCTCTTTCTATACACTCTGCTAAACACTCTGTCACCCACAGTGAATTCAGTCCTCCTGTTAAGAAGGAGGTCGCTAACTACCAGAAAGAGATTCCTGGGCGGGCCCAATGTTTTAAGACGATCCAACACTAAAGGCCACCAGACACTGTTGAACGCACCTCGCACGTCCAGAGAGACGTGGCAGGTATGCATATCCATGTCTCTATTCAACTTTACCTGCTGAGTAAGGTTAGCTAGCGCAGAAGAAACGTATTCAAAATAGTATAACTATACTAGTTGTCCGTATTTATTAGCGTAGAATAGAAATAAAAATTTCCACGCTTTCGAACATCAATCAGATGGCTTTTTCTGGAATAAGGCAGTGATAACTTCTCAGTCCCTTGCGTCTTTCTTTATGTTCGTTAAGTCTAATTCTAAACGAACGGTTGGTCATTCCGATATAGAATCGCTTGTGGTCATCCAGATATCGTAGTGGGATGGCATAAACACCCGCCTCTGTGAGAAGAGGGGGCTTGTTAATATTTCTCTAAAACATGCTGTATAAGATTGACTAAGATATCTTAATACTATACAGAGATGCCGAAAACCTTATACGGGCACCGAAGTTCATACTGTGCTGAGCGGAAGTTTGAATTGACAGGAAACATTTGGTATGTAAAGAGTAGAGCCCAGAAAACGTAGTTGCGGAATAGAAAGATTAACACGGCTTGTACTGTTTACTTTTAATCTTCAGAAAATATTTCCCATTAGTTTTAGAAACGCGTTGTTCTTTTGATTTGACATAGGTGGTTCCTAGACAACAGAGTAACAGAAAATATAGCTGATGTTTTCCGAAGCTACTGTTGATTCTGTCTCTACCTAAACATTTTCATGTTTGATACACTGTATAATATGTTTCATCAAAAGCTTTAAATTTTTATCCCATGTAGGCTTTCATTTGTTGATAGCTTCCGGATTTTAGATTTCTGTGAGGTTTTACCAAATTGTCTCCGTAAATGCATGAACATGAGGGTCAGCAAGTTTGAATACAATGTAAAATTATGTAGCTGATGATAGAATCCATTGAAATTCAAACGGCACTCATACGCTTGTCTCATGAAGATTAGTGACTTGTGGTGAAAGAAAGGGAACTTACAGCCATGTTGGTGTTCTAAACGTGGCATATATAAGACTGGCCTTGCTGTTACACTTTCTATACTAAGAGAAAATTCTGTAGACTTATTTATTTCTCCTTAAAGTTTTCATCATCTTCAATGAAAAACAATATTGTTTAACGTATAACATTTTAAATGTACCGAACAGGGAACTTAAAATATAATTTAGTGAAATTTTACTTGTTTTACTGCAATCTGAATTTTCCTAACTTTTTTTAAACTACGGCGTTTAATTTAGTAAAACAGGGATTTATCTAGAAAATTTTGAACTGCTCCACAGATGTCGTTTCAAAAGTGTAGTAAAGCGCGGAACTTTTGCAAGAAAAGTAGGCAATAACATTGATCAAGCGAACTAAATCCATACTCGTTTGTAGTTATGACATACGAGTAACATTAGCTTAAAATTTCTTTTGGTGGCTTAAATACAACTCTCAATGTATGCCGAGCTTTCGCACTCTGCTGGGAGGCTTCGCTTGGACTTAATTCTTAAAGCTTAGAAGGGTTCCAAACAGCGCTGACACAAATCAGAAATGCTGAATACATTGGAACAATCAGCTATTCCGTTCACGTGAAGGTAGGTAGTTTATATATCTGACGCAGTATGGGAAACATTGTTGGCTTTTTTGTCGGGTATTTGTTCATAAGATATCTCAAGGCATTTGATAGGTAGAAATCATAACTCATCCTGACCCATGCAACGAATGCTTGTCTTTGGAACTATTAAGTACTAGGAGAAATCTTCTGAACGAATTCCGGAGGATTAGTCAATAGTGTTCCCTTAGTAGGTGAGCATGATATATCAACCACAGACTTTTACGTGAACGGAACAATTGATTGCTCCAAAGTATCAATTTTTTTAATTGTTTGAACAGTGTCTGTGACCGTTCTAAAATCGGAGAGCAAAGCCCAGACGAAGCCTCCCGGCGCAGTGCGAAATCTCGGCAAGTGGTTAGTATTGTATTTACGACATTAAAGGAAATTTTAGACTTATGTGAATCGTATGTTATAATATATAAATGCTGTAGAGTTTTAGCTAATTTGTTTGTAGTTGTCCAAAAAGCTATTGATATTGTTTTAACCGCATTAACCTGTTGAATTATTTTCCTTGAACAGTAAAAATAGTTTTTAAATCCTTGAACATATAACCCAGCATTCTCTATTTTTCGAATTTCAGCAAATGCTATAAGTAATTGTTTGTTTCTCTCTCCATAATTAGTACTGTACATTGTCATTTTCTGTAGTTTCGTTTTTCCAACTATTGCTCAAACTAAAACTTCGTAAATTAAGTTCACTGGTTTCGGGAACAAAGGTTTTTCATTTAGGGATCGAACGACCACCGTGAGGAACTGGATGGGCTGTAAGCAATCGCTTGCCTATAATTTAGGTCACTGGTTCCAGGGAAGAGATAGACGTGGTGCCGTAAGACAAACACAATATCCATGACTCACCGGGGTATGAACCCGAACCCATTGAGAACGAATGATGAAGTCAAGCCTTAGACCACTGCGCCACCAATAAGTAGTATTCTACTTGTTGGTGACGCAGTTGTCTAAGGCTTATAAATGATCAGAAGACAAGCCTTAGACCACTGCGCCAGACGAATAAGTAGTATTCTGATTGATCTAGTAAGTCACATGTTAAAAACGTGGTGCATCTTTATTGAATACCATGTGTGGTTCGACAATCGCAATTACGTAATATATAGTTATTATCCTGTTGTGTTAGAGAAGCTGTTGCCAGCTAACACTTTTTTCCCCTACCAACAAATTTCTGCGAATTTAAAAACAAGGTACATCTCAGCTGAATGACCATGCAACTCAAGGATCGAATATAATAAGCTACCTTTGTTTAACCAGTTGTGTCATTGATGCTGTTGCCCGTGAACGCTCTTCTTCCTACTAACAAACTTCTGCGATTATTGAAGTTCTATGTTTACACAATTTGTTCTTAAAATCCTTTGACATTATTAGTTTTGTTCGAATAAAAGATACACGAAAGAAGGAAATTACACTAAGTTAGAAATTAAATCGAAATTTATTTAACTGTTTTGCTCAAGCGAATTGCACATAAGACAGTGTCTAGGTATGTGCTGATTTAAATTTGTTTAATCTTCTTCCCTGAGAAGTAGGTCTAAATACAGTTTTTCTTCTAACTCTGTTAACCTAGAATTTAAAGTACGGATCTCTCTCATTGTCTTCTCTAACAATGATATAAGGGTAGTGACATCACGCAGCGTGTGCTGGATCTGAAGTTTCTCAAGGCCCAGCTGTAGAATATTCTGCCTTAATATGATTTGCTTCTCAATTTCTTCTCTGCTGTCTTCGTATATGTAGGATGGCTCATTGGAATAAACGTTTCGGGCAACGTCTTCATTTACGTCCATGATGGTTACTTCCAGCACTGCAAGCAAGAGAAAGAAAACTATGAGCATACAGTTTCTAAAGCTTTTTTTTCAGATAAATTTTACCCTTTTAAAATAATTATTTACCCTTTTAAACGGTAAAAGAATGATACAAAATGATCACTGATATTGAATGGAAAAATTTGCTTTTGATTGCAAATTCCGACAGAACTAATTTTTTTTACCAAAAACGGCATTTTAACTTTTCAACGGAAATATATTCAACTGCTGCGGCGAACATAATTCCTCAGGACATAATAAAGATGAATCACCTATCACAGCCAGACAGGGCTTTGCCATCCGGTTTCAAATCGTGTATATTAGGAAAGACACAACCGAAGGCAAATTTGTCCATAGTTACTACAGAAATATGAACAAATATCCAATACATCCAGCAGAGGATTAAGAACTCACCAAGATCTAACACATCCATTAATCCTGCAAACGGATATTGTACTTAACGGGTAGAGTATTATATCATTCTGCTACTTAAGGAAATTGTGTCTGGGATTACATTGTTGGAAGAGGCTAGATAAATCAGCTGGAAGGCCCGTAAAACGAGTTCACGTCACAATTATCAATGTTTTCGTTTCCCGAGAAGTTAGCATCATGGTATATAATATACGAAAATAAATTACAGGCAAATAGTTTGCAACGGTTTTGCGAAAGATTTCTCTTTGCTGATTTCAATACAACACGGTTTAAAAAACGCAAAGAACAGGAAAACAGGGAAATGGAAGTAATGCGTAATGCTTAAAATGAGAAAATCTAGTAAACAATGCTAATGAATAGGGTTTTTTTTCGAGACAAGACAATGTAGAAAATAAGAGTGTAAGGATTTTATTATTTGGCTATGTGGTTTTCAGCATTTGACGAACAACATGAGTAAAACTAAAGGCTATAAACAGTATAATTTCCCTATTATAAGGTGGTTGGGCCGCGAGTGGCATAATGGGTAACGTTCGTGACTGCCACGGAAACGACCTCAGGTTCGTTCCGAGGCAGGTATGAACGCTCGATCCACTAAATATCGGCCGTGCGTCGGATGGGCATGTTAAGCCGTCGGACCCCGGGTACTGCCCCCGGTAATAAATAAGGGCGTCTTCCTCCCCCTTTCTACTTCGCTTCCGTGTCACTTACCTATCAAACACTCTAGCCCAAATCTCCTAGTTTTGTATTTCTAAGGGTTGTTTAACACCTGGGGTCAGACACTCCCTTCCTAAAATCCTCTACATATGATCATTATAAGGCGGCTAATTCCAGGGAGAATAGTGAGCTAGTGCCGTAGAACAACTACATTACCAATGCCTCGCACAAGCCTTGAATTGGGGAGGTCTCGGACGAATGATCAGAAGAGTGAGGTTCTTGGAGATGTTTAGAAGTACAACCGAGAAAGAAAGGGATATCAGTATTTGCCACGCAGAAAATTCTGATAATATAAAATGCTTTTCTTGTGATCACAGTAAGCGGTTTGCCACTCGTATTCTGATTTGGGCGTTTCTTACTTTTTTTATATGGCAGTAATTTAAAGAAACATATTGGGTTTTATCAAAAGTTATGTGATGAAAAAAAATTAGAGATTTTAGGAGATTGTAAGTATTTGAAAGTTGTTACATGATAAATTAGAAATATCATATTCCTTTTTATTTGTTTAGGTTACTACCAAATACCCTGAGTCCATGCTTGCGTTTAACGTTTTATCTTTTGCTTTTGGGGAATTGGAACACGCATTGTATGTTTTCGTAAAGTCAATGTGCTGGCCACAAAAATGTAAAATAACTTTGCTGGTATTTTATGAAATTAGTATTTCCAAAATCTTGATATCCGAAAAAAAAATTATTTTAATTTTTCTTGCAGCTGGCTATTTTACTGATAAAATACATTAATCATATGGCTAAAACGGTCATTTTTTTTTATGATAAATTAATTATAAAACGAAAGAATATTGAATGGAAAATAACAACACATTCATCTTAGTAAAACTGTAAAAGTTATTGGGTTCTCCAAAAACATAATAAGAGAGTAAAAGCATACTGTACGTCCGATTTATTGGGTAAACCTGTAAATAAGTTTCGAAGCTTTCGCACAGCACTCAGATAGATAATGAATTTGTTATTAATTAATAGAACGCTTGAAACTGCAATTTGAATAATAGACCGCTTGTAGTATTGCATTATTCAGATTGAAATTTCTGCCTGTCTTCCTAGAAAAAGGCCATCTGGTTGAGGTGTGAAGGCTTGGAAAAGTTACTTTATAGACGTACGCCAATAAATCTGACTTCTATTATTTTTTTACTAAAGTTGGTGTACGGTTGCTTATTAGCAATTTAATAATGACGGAGAAAATTGGGAAACAATAATTTATCTAACAGAAACAATGCATTTTGTGAGAAAATTTCGAAGCTGTTGTATCGCAAAGCATTTTTATTATGAAATTAAAAAGAAATAGGAAGGCATAGTAAGAGAAAGAAAGAAAGAATATTTATGAAAAAAATATGCGAAGGATGGGAAACATAAAATAAATGAATAAAACAACAAAGCTAGAAAAAATATTAGCTATCAAACAAAACAGATTATACAGCTGCTATCAGTTTAGTGGACTGTGAAAAATCTGATGTTCTCCGGAATATTACAATCCAAAATCTCCCTTTAATACAAAGAAATTAGAAGGAAAAATGAACAGAGCATGAACAGTAATAAAGTATTCACATATACGAAAGCACGTTTTAACAACAACAAAAAAAAAAAAAAAGAAAAGAATGCCTTCTGCTTATGTAAGTTCAATTTTGTGAAGCAAATGTGATTAAAAAATGAATGAAATCAATGAAAAAGGAATACTATTTTCAGATTCATTTCAGTTGCATAGATGTTAGGTTTTGTAAAACTTCGTACGAACATAAAAACACGTAATGGAGGGAAAAAATGAAAAGTCACACGAGAAAATAAACGCCATAGCCATCACGAAAGCACTAAAACCGCAAAAAAGCTTTGTTTCATGGGAGAAAACGAATCTGAAAATTATACGTCAGATAAGAAGAATGATACCGCTAATTTCTCGAGAAAAACTTTCGCTACTGTTAAATATAAGACACAGTTCTCAGAAAAATGAGTTACAAGATATATGAAGCCATATACAGAAAATAAGGAATTAAATACACTGTCCTTAATGTGAATGCCAGTCGGAACGCTTTGAAAATAGATATATTCTCTGTGGAAAATTATACTAAATTTTTAAAACTTTCACAGAAGGTAAAAAAATCCCTTCCTTTTGTAGGAAAAATACGAAGTCGTTAAAACATGATTTCCACACTTCGAAAATCTCGTTTCCGAAACATTATGTAACGGTTTGAATAATCATAAAATATTTAAATATGTTAAAACTTAGAGAAAACGGATGAAACCTTAGATTTCCCCGTCTCCCGAAAATCATGAACTTTCATAAATATGATTGAAAACAAAATTAACTTCTGAGAACAACTACACTTTGTGAGGAAAAAATTAAGAAGAAAATATTAAAAACGTCTTCCTAAGAAATTGCCCAAAATAAATGATTACCCAATTAAGAACACATAAATGTGAAAATCGGTACAAAAATTTCAAAGTGTTGAGTACTATTCTAGAATTTTGAAAGTCTCCGAAAACTGACGAAAATAGGAGGTGGGAGAACTCGTAATTTTAGATTTGGCTAATTTGTAATGTAGGACATGCTGTATGTATACCTTGTTTGCTGGCTGAAAGCCTATGTCTATTTTGACTTTTGTATTAATTTAATTTATTCTAATTTCGTTATAAGAACTATAGGTCAAGGAATCCTGTATGACGTTATATTCTCTATATATGTATAAAAACACCTTACCTTTGAAATAGTTGGTAGTAAATCTGAGTACGATTTGATTTTATATTCAACACACATTTACATATGCTCCTTCAAAGCAGTTTGTTCACTAGCTGATTAAGCATTGAACCAATTGAAATATTCGCTAATTCTTGTTTGTTTCACATTTCTGGAATTCAGAGAAGATAGAGACTCTGAATGTTATTTAGTAAGCTTTTAATTGTATTTACCTATTTCATGGTTGCAAAAAAAAACCTGTCTCAATTTTCATAGAGTCGTATTCCAACGTTGTCCCAACGCTCAGCCACCGATTTTTAGGGATAAAAGACGATGGCTCAGTGTTGGGACTTCGATGAATTCCAAGGCTGTGTTACTGAGATTCCAGGTTACGTGCAAAAGAATCAGAGAACAGTGTGTTTACGATATTCTGAAATTCAAAATTTAACGTAAAGCTAATAAGTGAACTACATATAACCAAATTATGGCGCAACAGAAATAAAATATCTGGGCTAACGCAAAAATATGTATAAGAGTAAAAAAACCTATAACCGAGGTTCCACGGTTTAATGTACATATCCCACATCTTCGCCATTTCCATGGCTGCCGGTGTCTTTCTCAGACCCTTATATATACGCATAACGGAATTACATGATTGCAATTGCTGGTATGAAATTATCGAGAGATATTCTATAAGTATACGAAAAAAAGTTCCACTGTGTCTGACCATACTGCTGAAGAGATATATTCTTTGCACTGCTGAAGAGATATATTCTTTGCTCTGCACAAAACCTAACTATAGTTGAACTGTCTCGCAGATATCGACTCTACAGTTAAAAGTAGTCATCGACAGTGAATGCAGTTAAAAATTCCATGTAGAAATGAACAATTATAACACCGGAATAAAAAAAATAACGATATAACTTCAATGTTCATTTCTCAGTTGCTTTTCGAACGCTTTGTAATCACAATTCTTCACATTATCTAAAATGGCGCATATGTGGATGCCACAAAGAAAAATTTGCAGCAATAAAAACATTGACGAAAACGAGAATATATATATATATATATAACTAAGTATGGAGGTTACTATAAAAACAATTAATACCTTAGATTTTTTTTCAAAATCTGTTGAGATTCCTTCAGGTTTAAAATGTATTCCAAGCAGTAGTGACTCCTATCCTGATTTGACGACTGAGAATACTGTTACCCTTAGAAGCACAAATGTCTGTATCCACTGTGTTTCAGTCCGAATATATCCTAGTGGTTCATTCAACGCGTTTTCACCAATTAATTTGTTATACGAACTAAAAGTATACCAGTAGACAGGAAATGAACAGGAATTAGGCACCGCGCGCTCCCCTTTTTAAATCCTCTGCAGCTTACAATAAGAGAAAGGGTCGGTCTTTAGGGTCATTTGGGGAAAATTGTTAAGAAGGAAAAGCAGGTACTTTAAACAGCAAACGTCCCACCTATTATAAAGCTTCCGTTCTTTGCAGGTATTAGGTATAAAGCCCTATTGTACAATATTCTAAAGCTTCCGTTCTTTGCAGGTATAAGGTGGCCGTATTATACAAAGGACAAAGGAATGTCCACGAAACTTGATAAACGCCATTTTTGAAATAACAACCCTTAATGAAACTATTAGAGGAATTCAACCCATTGAGTTTCATTAAGAGCTGACATTTAAAACATTTACAACATGTTACATTGTTCAGTTCAAGAATGTCATACGTAAAATTACACTGCTGGCCACGCAAAACGCAACACCAAAAAGGAAGCATCCGATTGGCCTGAAATTCGCAGCATGCGTCGCCCGCGAGAAGACATGCAAACGATTAGCATTGCGGGGCATATGCAAATCATGTGCGCCCGGCTCACCACCGAGAAATACTATAAGAAAGGTGCACAGAAGGCGGGGTGTAAGTAGTAAAAGTGTGTTGTGCTGCCGGACCTGTGCGTTTGAAGCTCCCTAATGCCTCGTCGCAGAATACGGCAGTCATTCCAGCACGTTTCGGAGTTTGACAGAGGACGAATATTGACTTATCGCGACAGCGGTTTATCGTACCGAGACATCGGCGCCCGTGTGGGACGACATCCAGCAACAGTGACGCGAGTATGGATTCGATGGGTGCAGAAGGGACGGACTAACCGACGTGAGCGATTGCCGCACCCGCGGCACACCTCCGAACGAGAGGTCAGGCATGTTGTGTGGTGGGCATTGACGGCTCGCACCGCCACATCACGAACGTTAGTGCAGAAATTAGGGTGTGTTACGCAACAACCTGTGTCAGCACGTACCGTTCGACGTCGTCTGCAGGAGCGGGGAATTGTCAATCGGCGCCCATTGCTCCGATTACCATTGACGTTACACCACCGACGAGTGCGGCGGCAGTAGGCCGTTGACCACCGCACCTGGACTACGGAATGGCACGACTTTGTCTTCTCCTACGAATCCCGCTTCTGCCTGCAACACCACGATGGTCGGATCCGCGTGTGGCGGCACAGCGGTGAGGTACTGTATGACGCCTGCATTATGCATCGCCATACCGGTCCGTCGCGTGGCGTTATGGTTTGGGGCGCAATTGTATAGGACACTCGCACACCTCTGGTTCGCATCGCCGGTACACTCAATAGCTAACGCTACATCTCCGACGTTTTGGAGCCTCTAGTCCTCCCTTATCTGCAGGACCTGCCAGCGGCCACGTTTCAATAGGACAATGCGTGCCCGCACGTTTCAATAGGACATGCGTGCCTTCACGGCCCACCAGGTGTCACTGCTGCCATGGCCCGCCTGTGCTCCCGATATGTCTCCCATCGAACACGTCTGTTTGCTGATCGGCAACCGAGTGGCACGGCAAGCACCACACACGGCTACGCCTGATGAACTGTGGCAACGTGTGGAAGCAGCCTGTACCGACATACCCCAAACCTACATCTAAAGCAAAGCCACTTTCGTTCGATGCCACGGCGTGTAGCGGCCGTTATTGACAGCCATGGGGCCACACGAACTGTTGATGTTTGCGTGTTCCGCAAGTCGCACGGGCCTGTAAGCTCAATTGCTTCATCTTTGTATCAGTTGTTATGTGTCCAGTAAATCTGGCTTTAATATCTCGTGTCCTTCATGGTGTTGCTTTTTGGGTGGCCAGCAGTATTTTAATTCCGAAAGAATCAATTCAAAGTACATATTTCTCAATAAGAACTCGTCACAGAAGAAATTAAAATATGTCGAAAGATATGATAAAACGAAAAGAAAAAATCGAACAAATAATATTTAAGGTTCGCAGCTACTGTTTCCATGATATAAACTTGGTATAGCTTTTTTCGTTGCCTAAGATGAACGTAAGCATCTCTTCAAAGTTGCGACTGAGACATCAGTCGTTAGCACCATTTTAAAGATTAGCCAACAGGTTCATCGTTTGGTATTCTGTTGAGTGTTTTAATGAGGATAAAGAAAAACATTTTTCCAGCTCATATTTTAATCACAATTTTCCCTATTACATGAAATAAATTTTAATATTTTTTTCAATCTTCAGCGGTAATTTGAGCTTTGAATTAGGTAAATTCTTTATCTCTCCAGGTAGCCACACCAGCGAACTTAATTCGGATGTATTTAAAAAAGTCTCTTTTTGTTCCATTTCTGGAGGCACTAACCACATATCATGCCAAATGTCTTCTGGTGTTGCTGATCACCCCTAATACGAGTTCTTTTAAAGCTGGGCAACTTTGAGCGCAACTACCTGTATGATCATTAGTTTAACGTACATTGTTATTCTGATGCAAAAATGTGTTTTCATTTATCACAGACAATATTTACAATCACAAAAGAGATTAAGAAGTTAAATATTCAATTACTGTAAACTGTAGTCGTGTCCAAAAATTGTTTACGAAATTTGAAGATTCTTTAATCCATAGGGTCCAGGAAACAAATCGAATTCGACTTTCAATTTTGTCTTTAACTTTCCGACTTTTCAAAAAATAATGTAGATTTGTATTTTAAGTTTTTAATGTAAGTTCATATGTTTAATGCATTGATTCATTATACCAAAATTAGTTCTGGACCAATGAAAATACATAAGATGCTATCAAAAGTAGACTAATTGGAGAATTTAGTAACTTGAAATTTAACAAAATAACTGATCGCTTATGTTAATGTAATTTCATACCGATTCTAAAAAATTGTTTCGTTGAGTTTACACTTGTCGTTCGATTCATTGTAACTTTTCGTGTGATATTACCAACAGTAAGGATAGAATGTTCCTAGAAAGAATCCGTTTCGACAAGAGTTCCATCTGCGGTCCAATAACGGTCTTAAATTTCGTTTGCATGAGTGCCCATTTGATTACTACATCCAATTTGAAAGGCCCGAGCGATTGCCTTAGATGAAGAAGCACACTCAAGAAGCGATAAGGAGGAAGAGACCAAGCAAGAATATGAAAAGGATCCACATTCACCAAGACAGTGAGAGATCACACACATCTTTGGCAACAAATCAGGCAATCTGCAAATTAAACGGATCGGTTGTTCCCCATCCACCGTTCAGCTTAAATCTGGCGCCCTCCGACTTCCACCTGCTCGGCCGCATGAAGGACAGTCTCCAGGGACAACGATTTAATGCACAAGCAAGGTGAAAGTGGCTGTGAAGAAGTGGGTAGAACAATCCACACCTGAATTTTTTCAAAGAGGAACCGAGAGTTGGGTTCAACGATGGCGCAAATGCATCGAGTTTGATGGTGACTATGTTGGGTAGTACCTTTGTATAACGAAAGTGTTACTCTACCGACATGTGCAATTTAAACGACTTCTTTCAGTTACTAAAAAAAGTTGTGCCTACTTTTGCATTGCTTTCTGTACAACTCTCTTATGTATTTGGAAATATGCCAAATGTTCATACACAAAAATATGTATGTTATGGAGAGTTTTTAGAGTCATATATGAATTCAACACCCCGAAATTAGTTAAAAACACGTTATTTTACCAATGCTATGAAAACCAAGTTTATAAATATTGGCTAGTGTAATTAAAGACGATACTTGAAGGTTTAATAGGTCAAAGAGCAAAGTAGAGATAACTGCCAAGTCTTCGTAGCACACGAGGGCCTTTCTCAACACATTAGCAATATGCATCATAACTGAAAAATATGGAGTTTTTACGCTTCGGAGTTTATTCTGTATGATGTTTAAAATCTTACAGATGAGGATACAAATGAATTCAGTACAGGACCACAAACGTAATCCTTCTGATAGCAAAATTCTTCATCTCTTATATTAATTTAAAGATCAAAGACTTTTCTGTGAGTTGGGGGGGTGAATGGTACTGCTAGATTGGGGCATGTCTTTCGCGACATACTACAAGTGCAAGAACTTATGCTTTCTGTATGGAAATATGCATTCGTCTGTAAAATGATCCATGCCTATGGTACCATCCAGTATGTGCAACATCTCTGATATATATCTATTTCTTTTCATGAAACACAATTGTTAATTGTTTTGATAAGGGAAATATGTTAACTTTTTTCCGTCGACCACATCTCCACTCCTAAGAAATCTGATTCCAAAATTATATTTTCTCATACAGTTCCATTTAATATAAAAATCATTTCGTGCACATTTTCTGTTTTATCCATAGAAAAAAAGAACATGGTTCAGTGCATCCATCTGCTTTATCTCGGCTTCTTGAAGTCAAATTTGAAAAGTTAATTTTTCCGTTATGTGTATTTCGCTATGAAAATGATATCCATACATCTCATGCTTTTCTTCATATGATTCCATATCAGACGTTATGGTATGTAGGAGAACATTTTCAGGATTCCAGGAGGCCAAGAAAAGGCACCAAAAATCAGAGGGCTACACGAGTGAGTCGCATCTTCTCAGATTAAACACTGTAATTTAGTAATTTTGTTAATTTTCAGAACCAGCTGCGTAACCTAAGCTTAATTGAACGTTTTCAATAGAATCTTATATATAGACGCACATACATACGAGAGAGGGGGCATGACAGCACGGTCCAGTATTTATTTGGGGGAGTCGTTAGCAAATCTGCAGTTGCCACTAGTAAAGTGATAAAATCTCTCGTACGTTATGGCAGATTATTATCTAATATACGGGGTGATTGTAAATCCTTCAACAAAACAAGAAGGGTGATAGTACCCATGAAGACGAAGAATATTTGCAATGGAACCTTGGGCCGCATTCCAGTCCTAGTGCCAGAAAGTAGTAAAGTTACATATGCACGTTGAGCCTTCAACAGTGAAAATAAAGAGTCATACGTAATTTATGAGTTGCACAATTCCAATCGCATCAAAGAAAGAATCAAAGGAGCTGCTCAAGCTGTCGTCAAATGGCGTCGTTGCACAGCCCACACCAGCGAATGAAGGACTGTCGCATCCCTTCGTAGACTCCTGGTGTGGTGTTGATCTTGTCCGCAGCAACAGCGATTTCTGCTACGAGATCTTCCAGGGAGTCCCCAGGTTCTCGTACACCAATGTTTTCATGTGCTCCCAAAAGAAGAAGTCCAGTAGATTAAGGTCCGGGGAGCGTGGAGCCCGAGCTACAGGTCCAACGTCCGGGATACGTCTCATTTAAGAAGTATCGGACCTCGGCGGCAAAGTGTGCTCTGGCACCATCATGCAGAAACCACATGTCCCTCCGTGTGGTGAGCGGAATATTCTGCAACAGGCCGGGAAGCACTTGCTCCAGGAACACACGGTACGATCTGCCGGTCAGCCATCCTCGTAATAGATAAGGTCCCACCAGAAATCACCAAGGAAGCCTGCCCAGATGTTGACGCCAAATCTCTGCTGGTGTTTACCAGGGTCCGTGAAGTGTGGATTTTCTTGAGCCCGAGTAAACGTGGCCTGCTTCCCAAAAAAATGCCTTCCCGGGTAAATATGGTCTCGTCATTGAATAAAAAAGTGCGGATGAGCAGTGTTTATCTGGAGCATCCACCTAACAAAATCTATCCGGCGGGGATAGTCATCTTCGTTCAAAGCTTGGGCCTTCTCCACCTGAAAGGGATTCATCCGTGCCTCATGCAGAACACTCAACACCGCCATTAGACGTTTTACGAATGTGCTCTTTTCTATCACTAGGAGTGGAATGCGGTCCTAAATTCCATTGAAAATATTCTTCGTGTGCTGTCACCTCTCTTGTTTGGGTATCGCTCACTTCGCCGAAGGTCACTTCACCGAAAAGTTCATTTCGCCGAAGGGTCATTTCATCAAAAAGTTCATTTCACCGAAAAGTTCACTTCACAAAAGCGTCATTTCATAGCAACGTTCATTTCACAGAAAGGTCGTTTAACTTAAAGGTTCATTTCACCGAAAGATCGTTTCAACGAAAGATCACTTCACCGAAACTTAACATCCCCATGGTAGTCTGTTCTCTATGTGATGTCAGGAATTTCTGAGATGTTTAATCTGAAGGTCCACAATGTCCCAAATTTATCACTTACAGAATCCTTAATTGTTATCAGTCCGTGATTCCGGCAAAAAAGATAGGAAAAGAAAATAGAAAAATATAAGAAACATACAACCAGAAAAGAATCGATCGCTATAATAACTGCATATTCTTGGAAAAGTTCCATGCTGAAAGAGTGATCTTAAATTTGATTTTTTTATACAGTGACTGAAATTCTTACTACACACAAATCGTGCAAATGTTTTTGAATGTTTACAGGAAAACTACTTTTCCATCGTAAATTATATACAATATAAGTACGCAAAAATATGAACTCCACGTAGAATTTTAAGACTCATATATGGGTAATGTAAATACTGTTGCCAGATTTTTTTAATCACATAAGTACCATTAAGGAAGTCTCAAAATTTCTGTAATTTGATGACATTGAAATGAAAACTAAAATCGTTCAATGGAATGTAGTACAATATAGATAGTATATTACATCAAGAGAGCAACTGAACTCTCAATTAAATTTATTTTTACCGGGAGCAAGTACTATATATGCAAAATGTATTCATACAGGGCTAAGATAGGCCTACAATATTTTTAAAACAAAAATTCCTCCAGGACGCTGACGGTTTTGTTGGCTTGCTTTGAGAAATACGGCTTTGCTCAATGAAAAATATTACTACACCTCCAAATTTTTTAAATAATACAAAATGTGTGTGTGTGTTGGAGCAGTTTCTTGGACATTTAACATTTGTGTTGGACTGTGGTTTTTACTAAATCTTTTGGTCTTTATGTCAGATTTTAACCTGTTTGTGTACATGGAGATCAAAAATCGTAAGCGTTACTCAATGCATTGAGGTTCGATAAAAAGGCAGTTCAATGTGAGCTCAACTATCTGCATGAACACAAAACTGGGAGCAATGGCAGGGGGGAGAAATAAGTTTTAATTCTGAGATAAGAACTGTTTAATTAAATCACGATACAGAAAAAACGGTACTGTCAAAAAACTACTCCGTCAACGCGATGAATTTACGCTTATTGTTGCCACAATTATTACAAATTATAATTTTTTTATCAATATCAGCAATTCGTTATTTCAAATAAACACTAAAAAAGAAAAGAGCTTTATTCTTAAGGAAAACGATTTTATTGCTTGCATGGTGATGGCCAAATTTTAAATGATGGAAACCAATTTAGTTTGATTGCCCTAATAAACCGCAGACATTCCCTGACCCCATGACCTTTGAGAGCAATGCTTTTTTTACCGCTTATCAAAGCACACCCACTTAAAAACACTTCGCAGGTAACCTAAATTGTTTGAAATGAGGGAGTATCCAACCGGGTCCGCTATATAGCCCTAGGTCAGCAATCTGAAAAGAGAATACCGTGGTCCCCGCCGTTGTTCGTGGGGTGGTGTTGGTGGGGGGGGGGGGGGGTGGCTGCTGATCTAAAGTACGGGTAGTTTAAACACATGGACGAGACAGGAAAGGATTGACATTATGCCCTACTCTTGGATCCTCGAGTACTCCGATATTCCTTTATGGCAGTTAGAGAGAGGTAAAAACATTTAGTTAAAAAAAAAGGCTTTGGAAGATGCGTAAGGAATGCCTATTTCAAATGCAAAGAAATATGATTCATTGTGCTCTATGTGCTTTGCCGTGGTAGGAAGTAAATCCTTTCGTGCGGTTCCAATTAGCTAATTTTTGTCGAATTTTTTTAATGAAAGTATTCCAAGTGGCGGTGGCTAAAATTCTGGGTTTCCTGATATAAACATCTAACATGTTTGCCTGACCATGAGACTCCCCACGGTAGATATTTGCGTTGTATTCCATGCACTGCACTGTAAACCGTTACTCTTTTGAGTATTAAGAACTGCTCCTCATGCATTTGCGTAAAAACGGTAAGATTGGTATAGACGATGAAATTGTTCATTCCATATGAAGACAACGAGATCATCGGCAAATGCAGTTAATAATACTGAATTATGTCTTTGACTTGCATAGGCGCCGACTATGGGGAACAAAGTTAATCTTGCCCTTCAATAATTTTACTGGGGGCAGTGCGAACCAAATATTTTTCGTCCTGTTTAATTAAACAAACTTTTGTTTTTGTGTGTTTATGCCATTTTCGAAATGCCCGAGTTAAAATATTTCTACAGAGAAAAAATGCTTTCTCATGCTATTCAGGCTATCGTGTGCTGTGCTAACTGCAACAAAATGCATTTCTTTTATTTATAGAAATGTATTATTTTTTGTCATATGGACCAAGCTTCACCTTATGAGGCCAAAGCGATTTATTTCTAAAAAAATTAATAAATAAAAACTTTTTCTCATATTCAGCATTGCTTATTTGATAAGAAACTTGATTGTCAGTGCCGTAGTGTGTTTTACATGTTCTCGTGATATGTGGTAAATGTCTAAAACAATTATCAAAATTAAAATAAATAAATAAAAGTACAGAAACGTATAATCTCTAACGCCTTTATTTATGTATTTGTTTTTTGCTCTTCTCGTTCTTTGTTTGAGTAACTGCGCTAGTTTTCCATATTTTTTATAAACGTTTGGAAATAAAATATCTGGATATTTTTTATAAAATCATAGGTTGAATTTTATTATTAAAAATGCTAGCATTCAGCAAAATAATATTTCTTTCCTTGTTCATTTCATGATGAACAATTACAATTGCGTTTTAAAATATACCTCGAATCTCGTAGTTTATCATTTTGCCCTTTTTTATTTTCTTCTTGTTACTTGAAGAGACGTGCCCCTCTCACGTCTAATATCTTCAGGTCTGCCCCCCCGCTCAGAAAAATTTGGTGAAGTCGGCGCCCTTAAGTGTTGGTAAGGTTATTTCGGATATGATGTACTAATGGTTCAAAAATAATCGGAAATAGTTTCCCGGAGATCCCAGTCTAATAACCTTGCTGTAACTTATTTGGCGCTAATATGAACATTATTAGTATTTTTATACATATTAAAGACGATGGAGCTGAGGATATGGGGAAACCTGAAGCTCTATACAAAGCAGAGTGAAGGTGCTGATAGCTTACTTTGTCGAAAGCCTATTTTTGTTCAATATTGACTATGGCAAGTGATCCTTTCTTTTGGGTGGCAAGGTGATACAGATATCGAAAGACCGATATTTTTAAGAATGCTCCTGCCGAGTATGGTATATGTTTGATCATCCTGTAAAATAAAATAAATTACTGGATTTAGTCGTAATGAAAGAATTTTATTGTTGAGGTCAAGTAAACATATTTTTTTTTTGTAATAATCGAATCAAAGCAACAGTAAAAATTGGCAAGATTCTTGACATGGTGAAGAGGTCGGTGTAGCAGGAAAGAAGAATAGGTAAATGAAATGTTTGAAAAGCACGGTAAAAGCTGACCGGTAAGCCATCCTTACTGGGAACAGAAAATTTAGATGCTCTTGAGTGAGTGAAGTACAAATTTCAGTTTTCGTAATCGGAGCTGTAAGTGTGTCTGTCAGATCTGCAGGAACTTGTGATAAGTTCTGTAAGGTGGCTTCAGCAGATTGTGTTGGAGAGGTATAGGTATTGAAATGAGAAGTGAAATACTTTTGGGCTTCCGTCTTTCCGAGCAGATTTTTGTTTCATCATCGCGGATAATATCAATCGAAAGCTTGAGGTGCGTGAAATTCTTTTTCTGGTATTGAATTTCTTCAAATTGTAGAAAAACTGTTTTGGCGATCTGTTTGCCGATAATCCAATAATTTTAAGCGAACGAGTGCATGTTTTCCCTGTGGAAGAAACTTGTTAGGAAGTTCTTCTTCAACCGTCATAAATTCAGGGGAAGTTGGGTCCACTGCGTTTCAAAGACCTCGGAGCTGATTGATTCCATGGAATCCAGAATACGTTTTTTGAAAGCATAACGTTTGGTGAAACCAACTGTAAAGGGGTGAGCGTGGTACTCCGACTAACTTGCGTAATCACTTAACTACAAGGCTATCCGGTTTGACTTACGGGAGTACCTCTCCCGATAAGGAAAGTAAATTAAGTTCTCAAAACTGATATAGATTTGTTTGTTAACAGGCGTCATGAACCCTCCGCTTTACTAATTGGATCTGCCAATCAAGGGAGGGAAAGTGAAAAATATTTCATCTCACCAGACCAACAGTATTTTTTTTTAACAAAACAAAACAAAGTTTAATTGAAGTCCACAAGTAGAATCTGTCCGTGCCCGGTAGTCCGCTACTAGTCCACAATCCTTGGGAACTACCTAGCGAAAAAAATGTTCTATTTCCGCCTTATTAGGAGGAGTCTGCAAAAAATATAGTCGCGAAGCATTTTTACATTTTCTTGCTACCACTGATTCGTCTATGAAACATGGGATGCACGCTAGGTGAATATTTTTATGGCTTGCTCATCATATTTTGGGAATGTTTTCTCGTGGGTATTTTTATTCATTCACCCATAGTGAATTCTTAGATGTGCCACTAATACTGGTGCCCCAAAATACTGTCCAGTCCCTAGGCCTCCTGTCTCCTTAAATGTGCTTTGCGTCGATGTGTCTTAATGAAGTGTCAAAGAAAATAATGTTCACATTATTCTCCTGTAATCAAAATAAATCGATAATTGGTTCAGCAGATTTTGGCAAGGAGTATCAACCACCTTTTGAAGTGCGCTATTCAGATATTGTTAGATGGAAACTAACGTCGTTTTTAAGAGCGTGGGAATTAAAAACACTCTTAGCTTTCATTTGTTTGATCCATTGTAGTAATAACCTAATGCACAGAACTGACTACTACAATTACATTATGGCGTCAACGTAAACTAACTGGCGTGAGACTATGTGCATGCGTTACTTTTGAGCATGTGCAGTTCCTCTGCTTGCATCTCGTGTTGGGGTTGTTTAGGTCGCTAGCTTCGGACCAGTACTGGCGCTAGCTTGCAGGACCGTAATTCTGAGCGATGCATTCGGGCTATCAGTGGTGTACTAGAGGTTGCCAAAAGATGGCACTGCCATTAACGGAACACTACCGTATTTGGAGCAGCAAATTTCTGCCAGCAATGACCCATCACTGCCAGCTGGAGGTCAGCAGTTTCCCAGCACTTGTGTTTTCGCTGGGAAGATTAATATTTGACAAGATTAAAATTTACACGATTAATTTATCACATACGCATGAAAATGTTAAACTTCTGTGGATGACGGATATCTTCGATTATGTGATCGAAGAAACGGGACTACTACGCCGACACAGTTGTGACTTGCAATTGCTGCGGCTACAGGAACTCTGGTATCTGCTTCGCGAAAGTAGTGCATAGTACCAGGCAACCAGCGCTATGTGCGTATCTTACCCTCCGTCACAGCAGGATATGTTTAAAATGCGGAAGAGTTTCCGTTAATTGGACAGAAAACCAATGGCGATCTGTACTCTTTACAGATGAGTCCAGATTTGTTTTACAAAACGATCCCAGCCGTGTTCTAACTTGGAGAGAAGCAGGGACCCTTCTAATATTCGTGAAAGGGTCACTTATGGTAAAGGTGGCGAGCTAGTTTGGAGTGACATTTCACTACGTGGACACACGGACTTGCAAGTGCTTCCGTCAGGTGACATAAATGCTAGACGATAAACAGATGATCTCGTGGATTTCTATATGTTCGTCGTTATGCATGTGAAATAGGAGGTACATTTATCCTACGAACCGAGAATGCTCGTTCCCACCGAGTCAGGCTGGTGGAACGACATCTTGAGGAGACCACTGTAAATTTGGATTGTCTAGCCAGGTCTCCCAAACTTAATCGTGTTGAGGATGCGTGCGATGCTCTAGAGATACGTGTTGTTGCCTTCTCTCCGAAATTTCGAGGACCTCATAGTGGGAAACGGCAACGTCGTACCCGGAGGATTGGTACCCTTCAGTTGCTGTGACGTTAAGGGCATATACAAATTGCATAAATGACAACTCAGGTCTAGGAGAACTGTGGCCGCAAAAATTTTAAGGAGACGTATAAGAATGCGGTTTCAACGCTTCGTGGCTACGCCCCAGGAGGTTGGTTTTCTGAGTCACATAAGAGTTACTTTTGGTATTAACTCTCCCGGCGGGCGGCGGAGGAAGGTAGGGAGGGAGTTAATACCAAAAGCTTAAAATATAAAGAATTTCTGATCCGATCTGGAACTTATTTTGAGCGTTTGCGAATTACAGCTCAACAAATTCTCTGAGGGCACGAGTAAACGCAGGTAACCTGTAGGGAGAGGCAGCTTAATACCGAAAATATATAATATTATAACATAAAGAATTTGTAGTCCTATCGGGAGATTTTCAGCGTTTACAAATTGTAGCTCAACAAATTCTCTCCGGGCAGGTGCTTATGCAGGTATCCTGTCGGTGGGCGGGGGCAGTGGTGTGGGAGGATAATGAAGAAAATACACTCACGGACAATGAAATTTGCGCACCAAAAAGGAAGCATCGGATTGAAATGAAAATTTATGGACGTAATAACCATGGTGAATGATACACATGATGGCAAAAACAGAGCTGCAGGACAACTTCAGAGGGATCTGTGGCACGCAGTCTGGTCATTTTCAATAACGCATTGCACCGCCTCGTGCGGCGATACATACTGCAATACGGTTCGGCATTGAGGCGAAAAGACGCCTGATTTTGTCCTGCGGCAGACTGGCCCACTCGTGTTGGGCGGTGTGCTACAGAACCCCGATAGTGAGGCCCGGTGGCAGCTGGTGTTTCAACTGGTCCCACACATGATCGATTGTGGACATGTCCATGGAGCGGGCAGGCCATGGAAGTGTCTGGACATGACGTGAGCAGTCCTGGGCAACCCGAGCCGTTTGCGGGCGGGTATTATGCTGCTGGTATAGCGCACCTGGAATCCCGGCCAGAAATGAGTCACTTGGTGCCGTAGGGTCTCATCCACATACAGATGGCCCGTCAATGATCCACTTACAACTACTGGAGCTGATCCGCTATCGTAGGCAATGGCTATCTAGACCATAATGCCTACAGTGGGGGATTTGTGGTGTTCGATAGCCAAGTTCGGATTGCGCCGTTGATCCGGAGACCTCCACACCCGGACACGATGATGATCTGTCCCCAAAACGAAGCGGCACTCATCGCTAAACACCACACGTCGCCAGTCTGTGGCGCCCCACGTCGCTCTGGCCTGGCACCACGGCACACGAAGCCGGCGATGTTCCGGTGTTAATGGTAGAACACGTAAAGGGGGCTGGGATCGCAGATTCACTTCCACGAGGTTTCGGTAAATGGTTCGTGGGCACACAAGAGCCGCTTCATCTGCCTGTATAGTGAATCGGGTCACCGTGGGTTCCGTTCGTGCCCGGCGCACAATCGGTCGATTCTCTCCTCAGGTGGTCCTCCTGGTCCGTTCGGAGCCACTCCGCAGCATGGCAGTGCCGTCACGTGTCCACTGCTCGCAACACAGTCAGACGGTATGGTCAAAACGATCCACTTGACGAGCCACCCTGCGGTTTTCAGCCCGATGATCAGGCCACTCTCAAAGTCCGTAAGTTGCGTAAGTCGGGTCGCTGGCGTCTACCCTGCATTATTGTCCCTCTGTACTATTGTTTGCGTCTGCCGGTGCTTTTCACTTTCATGGGGGAAACGCCGGTTTATAAGGCTGCCGATTCGTGCTTGCAGCGCCACCACAGAGTGTGCGGTCATGCGCACTCGTACCAAACGTGGATTATTTGCATACCATCACGCACTCTAGCTTTTTGGAAAGTTTCACGGTTGCACATGTTTTCTTCCAGGTGCGCAAATTTCATTGTGCTTGAGTGTATAAATAAGTTCTGGAATTTCTGGTCCGATCGGGAGGTTTTGAGCGTATACAAATTACAACTCAAGAAATTATATGAGGGCACGTGCAAAAGAAAGAAACCTGTCGGGCTGGGGGGGTGAGTAAAATATAAAAATTTCCGGTACGATCGGGAGGTTTTCATCGTTTAAAAATTCAACAAATTATCCTAGGGCACGTAAAAGGTTAGGAAATCTGTCGGAGGCTGAGCCCTCGACAGGTTTCCAGCGTTAGCACATGCACGGAGAGAATTTATTGAGCTGTAGTTTGCAAACGCTGAAAATCTCTCTGATGGGCAACAAATTCTTTATATCTTATACTTTTGGCATTAACCCTCGCTCCCCTTGCCGCCCTTTCACAGACAGGTTTAATGTGATAGCGGATATCGGCAAAGATTTTGTACAGTTTTAGTTTGCAAACGCTGAAAGGCTCCGGATCGGATCAGTAATTCGTTATATTTTATACATGTAGTATTAAAAGCCCACACCCGGGCAGGGTTCCTGCGTTTGCGAATGCCCACAGATAATTTGTTGACCTGTAGTTTATAAACCCTGAAATTCTTTTGTTGAGTTGTACATTATAAACATCTTTGTATAAAGAATTACATTAAATATTCTTTATAAATACGAAATTACTGAAACTTTATGTGACTCAGATAACCAGTCTTTGGGGATGTGGCCACGAAGAGATCAAAACCGCAATTTTTGTATTGCCCCTTAAATTTTTTGTGGACGGGTTCCGCAGTGGCGACTTCTTTTTATTCGCTTTTATTATAAGTTATTAAACAAAAAATGCGTATTGATATCTTAAATCAAAATTTATTAAGTTGAAATCTATCATCATTTCATGCCACTAGGAAAACTCCGACACTTTGACACCATCTCGTACGAAATGGAATTTTTGTACATTCCCTTATATGAGAAGGTGTAGGAGTTTTCCGCTGTGTGTTTTCGTAGCGGTGGGTGAAAGTATAGGAGTTTCCTCCAAAAGAACAGCAATCCGCAACGACAATCACCAAAGATGAATAATTTTCCGTTAATGCAATTTGTATATGCCGGTAATCGGAAACGTCCTCCACATTCAGAAAAGTCTCATACAGTATATGCCCCAGTAACGTCGCAGCTACAGAAGCGTACCAATCTCCCGGTTACGAATGTGCCGAGTACCAATCGCCTGGGCATGAATTTGCAATGTACCAATCTGATGGGTAAGAGTTTTCTAAAATTCAATTATTAAAAAATGTCGTGATTGCTTCCATTTGTGAAATAATTTATGAATTTGAAGAAAAACATTGTATCGATATAGTTAGAAGATGTAAAGATCATGCTAAAGTCTGAAATTCAGACATTAAAATTGAATAGGAAGAGATGGAACTGCGTGGGTACAAATTTGCAGGGGGTACCAATCTCCCGGGATCCCCTCAGTGTAGCTTTGCAAGAACAGTGTGTATGCTACATCTCAGCTCCTAACGACTATTTTCAACTACACTGACGAAAAAAAATTCCAACACCACAAAAAAATTGTTGTAGAGGAATTTTTTTTTGATTGGAGGTTTAACGACCACCGTGAGCAACTCAATGGGCTATACGCAGTCGCCAGTCCCTAATTTAGGGTCACTGGTTCCAGGGAAAGGAGAGAGCCAGTTCCGTAAGACAAACACAACATCCATGTCTCACCGGGATTCGAACCCGGACCCCTTACGGACGAATGATTAGAGGCCATCGCTTAGACCACTGAGCCACCGGGGCGGCGTTGTAGAGGAATGAAATGGCGGCAATACATTTGTATAGGTAACATATTTAATCGATTAAGGTTTCAAGATCACAGCTTAATGTAAGCGCGAAAAGAGCCATTTTAAATGTGAAATGCTGGTACATTAATGACCGGTGTAACCGCCAGAATGTTGAATGCAAGCACGCAAACGTTCATTCATTGTGTCGTACAGGTGCTGGATGTCAGTTTGTGGAATGAAGTTCCATGCCTGTTGCATTTGGTCGGTCAATACAGGGACGGTTAATGCTGGTTGGGGTGACGCTGGAGTTGTCGTCCAATGATGTCCCATACATGCTCGATTGGAGAAAGATATGGTGATCTAGCAGGCCACGGCAACATGTCGACACTCTGTAGAGCATGTTGGGTTACAACAGCGGTATGCGGGCAAGCGTTATCCTGTTGGAAAACACCCCCTGGAATGCTGTTCATGAATGGCAGCACAACAGGTTGAATCACCAGACCGACGTACAACTGTGCCGTCAGGTTGCGTGGGATAACCACGAGAGTGCTCCTGCTGTCATAGGAAATTGCTCCCCAGACCATAACTCCAGGTGTAGGTCCAGTGTGTCTCGGCCGCATACAAGTTGGATGCAGGCGCTCACCTGGCCTCCTAACCACACACGGTTATCACTGGCACCCAGGCAGAACCGGCTTTCATCAGAAAACAAGAGATCTCCACTCCGTCCTCTAATGAGCTCTAGCTTGACACCACTAACGTCGCAAACGGCAGTGGTTTAGAGTAAGTGGAATGCACGCTACAGGGCGTCTGGCTCGGAGCTGTCCTTCATCCTTCTAGTAACCGATTTGTAACAGTTTGTTGTGTCACTGTGGTGGCAACGGCAGCTCAAATTGCTGCCGCAGACGCAGTACGATGCGCCACGGCCATACGCCGTACACGATGGTCTGCTCTCTCAGTAGGCCACGTGGCCGGCCGGAACCCGGTCTTCTTGAGGCAGTACCTTCCCTTGACCACCGCTGCCAACAATCATGCAGAGTGGCTACATTCCTGCCACGTCGTTCTGTAATATTGCGGAAAGAAGATCCACCTTCTCGTAGCCCTATTACACGATCTCGTTCAAACTCCGTGAGCTAATGATAATGGCTTCTTCGTCTTCTTAAAGGCATTCTTGACTAACATCAGCACACTACGTCGAATCTCAACGATAACTAACGCTCACGAACGTTACAGCGCGTATTTACAGCAAACCTGCTTTGCATGTTCCGAGGGGCGCTACCAGCGCCACACGTATGCGCCGAGCGCGAAATTTGCATAGACGTCATCTTAGAGTTGTACTGTCACCGCCTACCAACTGTCGTTTATCTAACACAACCCCTTCTTGGTGTTGGGATTTTTTTTCCGTCAGTGTATATACACTGCTGGACAATTGTTAAGGACGGATCATAAACGCCTATATAGCGCATAAAAAAGTAAGTGTGGTTGGATGCCAAGTGAAATAAAATAATGTCAGAATGCCAGGACATTACAAGAAAGACAATTTATTGTGCTCTGAAATCCAGAAGGCTTTGGAACGTGTTTAAGGGACAAACAGGCCATTTTGTGCAGAATACGTAAACGTGAAAAAAATGCAATTACCGTCCGCAGGCGTTCCGGCGTAAGATGTCAATACGGGATATGGCCACCATGGAGGGCAATGCAAGATTCCACACGTCGTGTCATGCTTTGTACAACATTATCAAGCAGCTGTTGGGGTAATTTATCCCATTCCTCTGTCAGTGCACGGATGAGGTTGTCCTTGTTTATTGGAGGGCATTGCCGACCAGCAAGACTCCTCCCCAAAGCATCCCACACATTTTCAATGGGATTCAGATCTGGAGAACGTGCTGGCCATACGAGGCGTTGAATATCCCCGCTATCAAGACACTCTTGGACAGCGACTGTTCGATGACATGTTGCGTTGTCGTCCATGAAAATGAATCTATCACCGACAGCACCACGGAACATGCGAACATGAGGTAGCAGAACACCATTAATGTATCGTTGGCCAGTCATAGTCCCAGTTGGAAGCACATAGAGGAACGTACGGCCATTGATCATGATGCCAGCCCATACCATGACACTACATGTCGGATATCGGTCCCTTTCCTGTATGTTTGCTGGACAATATGCAGTATCACTATCACGCCAGATCAGTTGTCGTCGACAATCAGACGATAGACTGTATCTACTGTCATCTGAGAAGAGGACAGCAGACCAGTCGTTATCAGTCCAATTGCGATGTTGATGGCACCATTGCAAACGGGCGGTACGGTGACGTCTGGACAATGGGATGCACACAACAAGACGGCGGGCGTATAGTCCTCCTTCATGCAAACGTCTGGCGACAGTTTTTCGGGAGATCCGCTTGCCAGTAGCAGCCATAAACTGATTTGCTACCTCACTAGCTGTGCTGCGCCGGTGTCTTTTTGTTGATAGCACTATGTACCGATCTTCTGCAGGTGTCGTACTGCGAACACGACCTCCCCCGTGACGTTTGCTACACTCTCCATTTGTTTGAAATGATTTCCAAAGCCTTGAAATAACACTGTGGCTGACGTCGAACTCCCTGGCAACATCTGTTATTTTTCGCCCTTCTTCAATCTTGCCAATAATACAGTCACGCGTAAAATCATCTAGGTGATGTCGGGAAGACATACTGAAAATTGCAAGTTCGTCAATTGATTCTTTCCCTTTCAACTTTGCGTTTGAACAACAACGGTCAATACGCGTCAAATCCTTTATATCTCTTATCAGCGCTATGACGTCACGAACAAGTTCGGCAATCCAAAATTTGCATACGCACAACACGTCTTACTGTATCCCGCACTTATGCTAATTTCCACATTTTCCTGCCTTCCATTTTATGGTTGCTATCGTTGCTATTGTCATCAGTCCTTAGCAATTGTCCGGCAGTGTAAAACATTGCTGTAAGCTCTGCATTACTGTAAGGGGTGACCACACTCCATATTGAGGTACTTTGTACATTCAAAGTTCTCTCCGTATTTTTCATGCGGTTCTGTACGTACTACTTTTTGTGGGAAATGAATGTTTCATACAAAATGTTTTATGGTTTTTCTCTGATATGCAATGAGATACATGATTTATTTGTACGGAATTTCATTCAAACCGTTATCTTTTTAGTTATGGAGATTTGTTTTTTTCCTTTATTTGTCGAAACCGGTGTATATAAAAAAGACTAATTAGCTTCGAGGTAGGTTTCCCACCTCGTAACTAAGACGGATGGTCACTGTACATATGCAAACGAGAGTGCATCCGCAGAAAAGGTTTACATTTGCACGGTAGTATCTCAATAGGACCTCCGCTGATTGGCAAAGGATTACCTTTTCCGATGAGTTACGTTTTCTGCTTAATCGAACGGATGGACGTTGTCGTTGAATGCGTGAAACATTAGAGAACAAACTCTTTAACCATTGCTGGCAGAAGACAGGCTGGTGGGGGTAGTGTTATGGTCTGGGGAATATTTTCGTGGCATTCCCTGGGTCCACTCATAATTGTGGAAGGCAATATGGATCGAATTAGTTTTGAACCCATCTTTGCAGACCACGTACACCCATGCATGCTGATTGTCTTCCGTGGGGCGAAGAGGATCTTCCAGAACGACAATGCGAGGTGTCACACAGCTAGAAACGTTTGAAGAGCACGATGAAGACTTCAAATTACTGCCCTTGCCTATTGCATCCCCAGACTTAAAACCAATTGAGTTTCTATGGGACCACCTTGATCGTGTTGTTCGCTCTATGGATTCTCCCCCACGCACCATCCAGCACCTGTCAAATGTAATGCAGTCAGCATGGCTCCAAATACTTGTGAACACTTTCCAACACCTTAGTGGCCACTCGCAGCCCGTCTAGCCGCTGTCCGCACTGCACAGGTCGGGTACTCTGGATCTTAGCTTGTTGTCCCAATGTAACTGCACCGTGTATAACGCTCCGCTAAAATATGATAATGTCTTAGTCAAGTATTCATGCCGAAATGTTCAAGTAGGGAAACCTCATGATCGTAAGGAAGAAACAAATGAGATCTGATACTCTTGAAAATTTTGATCCTTTTTATTCTTACGCTGATCATTTCTTAAACTCTAAATGAAGAATTTTGCATGAGGTCATTGTATGTGATGCAAAATTATGCATGAATTTTTGTTGCACAACGATCACTAAGATTAAAAATCTGATCCTATTGAGAAATGTGCTTTTGATCGGCGTCTTTCATCAGAGCTACAGAATTTACTTTTTTTGCATGCAGGAAGTTCTTAAGATATATAAATCTAAAATAGAAACTGCGGAGTTTGTAAATTTTATACGTAACTTTTTTTTAATGGTAAAAACATGAAATACAAATAATTCGGTGTGACTTGATTTACAAAAATTTAAATCCTTCTTGAGTTATATAAAAAAAATTAATGTATTTTAAATAATTCTGTGTGACATTTTTAAAAATTTAAATTGTTCTTTATGTATCTGGTGCATAGAAAGTTCAAATGAAAAAAAAAATAAGAAGATCCCTTCACTTGACATTTAAATGAGGGCGACGAACGATAGCACTTCTCATTCCTAAATGTTTACAGGGGGACAACTTTATAAATGCAGAAATTCTATTTACCGAAAAATTGCGTACGCCTTAATACGTTTTCCACAAAATGAAGAAAATATTGTTCCATAACAGGAGGAAAATCCCTTTAAGAATGTTTGCTTACGCATTAAAGTGCATTTGCAGTGGAGAACAGATCTTTAAGTACCTAACGAAGCAATGAATTTTAGGTTAGAAAAATAAATTAATCGTGAATAAGGAAAATAAGAGGTTTCGGAGCAAAGTCTTTGCCAAACTTTTGATACAATTTCACATATTGCTCTACAACAAAAAAACAAGTAACAGCACCATTGCAATTCAATTTCTTTTTATTTATTCGAAGAAACAAAATCGCTTTCTCTTTTAGTTTTAACATGATAGGAAATACATATCCGGTAAAATAGTTTCAGCTCTACACTTGCAAGAAGATTATTTTTAAGGTGAAATTTCCAGCGTTGTGAGTAACACTTCGTAAATGATGCGTCACAAGTTTTGTCTCAGTTTAGTCTTCTCGTAAACTTCTGTAAACATACGATTTTCTAGACTAGTTTTTTACTACCCGAGACGCACACACTAAAACTTCGGAGCTGTACAAGGGTTGAACGGCAGAAAATAACGGTATGATTCCACTTGCCTTACCGAAAAGAATATCAAAATATCACAGAAAACAGGAGCACTTGCAGATAATGAATATGACAAATGTATCACAGACGGTAAGTTAGGCACGTTTTAAAACAATACGTGATAGCATATTTCTTCGTCGCTAAATATGCTGTGACCATTATGTAAAACTAATTTCTTTAATTAACAAATTTCCTTTCTACAGATCGAACAAGTTGTTTTTTTATTTTTAGCCACGTCTCAATGCATTGAGCATGGAACGAGTAGGAACATGACCGCAGTCTTCCTAAATCTCCATCTTCCATGTCTTCAATACATATAAAAGGCATTCCTTTATATAATATATAAGGCATTCCTTTGTTTCACATTCATTTCTTTATACAGAGAGCAGGTTTGTGAAAGTTTCTATTGTTGCTTTAGACGCTCCCGGTGATTAATCTTTTCTTGACGGAAGAGGACACCTTAATCTTCCACGTATATTCCTTAGATGCCTGGAAGAGCGAAGCTATAAATCATTTGTGACTTCTTTGAAATCTCTCAGTCGTCGAAATGGGCGAACTTCCGATTATGATTGATAGTCGTAAGAGAGTCGCTAAAGTGCTGGATGTCGTACTAGAACTTGAGGGATCCATTGCACAACTATTCACAACTAGTCACTTTTCTGATCTAAAAAAGTAGAAAAAAGTATAAATAAACAGTCTTGTCTTAAATCTACAGAGCAAACATAATTGTGTAATAGTTGGGAAGTCAAAAAATGTCATAATAACCTTAAATTTGTTATAATATTTTGTAATCTTAAAATCTGTAAGAAATTCTAACGTAAAATTGGTTTTGATCTTAACGTGAGGTAGCAGTTTCGGAGGAGAGTAACAAAGGTTTTTGTGAAAATTGAAATTGCACCTTTAAAAAAAGCACGGACATTTACTGATAAGAATGAAAAAGAATAAACCAGAAATTGATTTCAAAATATGAATGAAAAGTTTAATAATGATAAAGTAATTTCTAGAAATAATATCACAAAAGGGGTTCCTGTTAAACAGGAGGCTCAGGGTCTGGGAACCTCGGACGCGTACGGTAATCAGGCCCTGCTCAAATTTTTGACAGTATACAGTAATTTCTAAGAAAGTATCTAAAACCTGGGAAACAAAACTTAAGTAATGTATACATAATAAAGATATTCAGAAAAATGTATGAAGTGTAGTCTTGACGGTAAAAATGAATACATTTGTTATTAATTATGAAATCTGGCTGCGTTAAATTAGGTTACACATAAGACTACAAAATTAGTTCTTTTTTTCTTCGTTAATATTTAAAAGCAAAACATCGTTCCCAACATAAAGTTAGCAAAAGTTTTGCTGTGTGCCAGAATTAATTTTTTAAACACTGGGAGTAAATTCTTGTAAAATGTGTTACTTTTGCTTGAAGGGCAAAGAAATGGCCTTATTGCATTCATTATCATCTTTGCACGGTGCAAGAGTAATGGCTGATGTAAAAATTGTTAGGTGTGAGAAAACATGTTTTTTGTTTTTACCCTAAATCATCCTGTAACTGACTTTACGGGACACCCTCCCTTTATATGACATGTGGGGGAAACCCAGAAGTATCACTTTTATATCTGTCTGTTTGGGTGTTCATCCCTGTCATTTCCACGTGTTATGAAGGTACTGATTTCTAATAATGATACAGGTGTGCATTTCTATTTGCAACAGTTTGACTGCTTCTAAATGACTGACAGAATAACTGTAAAAGTTCTATTTTCACTACAAATAACAAAACACCAAATGTTTTCAATTTTACTTCAAGCATAACTTTCTCACAAATTAGCATGAGCACAATTTTGCATTTGTCGTGACGTCTTTTCTTCTAGAATTCTGGTTGGAGAAATGTCCTGCACCTCTGAGAATCTCAGTCCTGAAGATTGTCAGAAAATAATAACAAGAGCTTAGATAAACATAGTTCTTTTCCTTTTTTCTGTCGAACAAAGCAATCAATGTAATTAAACATTACGCCATGACAAGTGTTCAGTCATAATTGGTGAGTGTATCCCATAGTTCATGTTGAACGCAAACAGCTTTTTCATTTTATTGAAAAAAGGTTTTTCAGATAAATTTTCAGGAGCGGTGGAAAAATATATAGCATAATACAAAACGTAAGCTTATATTTTTATCAATATGTTATTTAATTTCGATAATTCTAAAAAGAGGAAAAAAAATATGTGGTCATGAAAAAAGGAAAAAAAAAATAGGCACTCTACAAGTTTCAAAAGAAAATCTTGAACGAATTCAAATGTAATGATTTTCAAACATCAAAAAGCATTTTGCAGACTTTATTTTGTAATTTAGCAATTAATAATTCAGATTTGGGGTTATAGATTTCAAAGACAAAAGAATAGGAGTGGAATAGGCATGCACATGAGACTTGCAGCGAAAGAAGTTTCCTTTTTAAATACTCACGAATAAAGTAGGAAATAATAACAAGAGCGGCATAATTTCTGAATTTAAACACATATCGAAGTTTCAGCTCAGCACTTGTACTAACATAATTTATGCCGTAAATATATATATATATATGGAGGAGACTGGCACAAGACAGACCGTTGTGGAGGAAACTTGGGGAGACCTTCGTCCAGCAGTGGATTGATAATGGTTGACAATGATGATGATGATGATGATATATATATATATATACTGCAGGACAATTTCTAAGGACAGATCATAAACGGCTATATAACGCATAAAATAGTAAGTGTGGTTGGATGCCAAGTGAAATAAAATAATGTCTGAATGCCAGGACATTTCAAGAAAGACAATTTACTGTGCTCTGAAATCCAGAAGGCTTTGGAACGTGTTCAAGGGACAAACAGGTCATTTTGTGCAGAATACGTAAACGTGAAAAAAATGCAATTACCGTCCGCAGGCGTTCCGGTGTAAGATGTCAATACGGGATATGGCCAATATGGAGGGCGATGCAAGATTCCGCACGTCGTGTCATGCTTTGCACAACATTATCAAGCTGCTGTTGGGGTAATTTATTCAATTCCTCTGTCAGTGCACGGATGAGGGCGTCCTTGTTTATTGGAGGGCATTGGCGACGAGCTAGACTCCTCCCCAAAGCATCCTACGCATTTTCAATGGGATTCAGATCTGGAGAACGTGCTGGCCATACGAGGCGTTGAATATCCTCGCTCTCAAGACCCTCCTGGACAGCGACAGTTCGATGATATGTTGCGTTGTCGTCCATGAAAATGAATCTATCACCGACAGCACCACGGAACATGCAAACATGAGGTAGCAGAACATCATTAATGTATCGTTGGCCAGTCATAGTCCCAGTTGGAAGCACATAGAGGGACGTACGGCAATTGATCATGATGCCAGCCCATACCATGACACTACATGTCGGATATCGGTCCCTTTCCTCTATGTTTTCTGGACAATATGCAGTACCACTATCACGCCAGATCAGTTGTCATCGACAATCAGACGATAGATTGTATCTACTCTCATCTGAGAAGAGGACAGCAGACCAGTCGTTAACAGTACAATTGCGATGTTGATGGCACCAATGCAAACGGGCGGTACGGTGACGTCTGGATAATGGGATGCACACAACAGGACGGCGGGCGTATAGTCCTTCATGCAAACGTCTGGCGACAGTTTTTCGGGAGATCCGCTTGCCAGTAGCAGCCATAAACTGATTTGCTACCTTACTAGCTGTGCTGCGCCGGTGTTGTTTTGTTGATAGTACTATGTACCGATCTTCTGCAGGTGTCGTACTGCGAACATGACCTCCCCGTGACGTTTGCTACACTCTCCATTTGTTTAATATGATTTCCAAAGCCCTGAAACAACACTGTGGCTGACGTCGAACTCCGTGGCAACATCTGTTATTTTTCGCCCTTCTTCAATCTTGCCAATAATACGGCCAAGCGTAAAATCATCTAGGTGATGTCAGGAAAACATACTGAAAATTGTAAGTTCGTCAATTGATTCTTTCCCTTTCAACTTTGCGTTTGAACAACTGTCAATACGTGTCAAATCCTTTATATCTCTTATCAGCGCTATGACGTCACGAACAAGTTTGGCAATCCAAAATTTGCATACGCACAACACGTCTTACTGTATCCCGCACTTATGCTAATTTCCACATTTTCCTGCCTTCCATTTTATGGTTGCTATCGTTGCTATTGTCATCCGTACTTAGCAATTGTCCGGCATTATATATATATATATATGTAGAGAGAGGGAGTGTGTGTGTGAATTTCCAAGAATTATAACAAAACCCGAAGAAATTTTTTTTTTGAAAACACAAAATTGAATTCATAGTTGAAAATAAAAAAAAATGTATAAAAAATAATGCAGTTTGCCGTCGTCAGGAGAGCATCAACCTGAAGTAGTGGCCTTTCTAGTACCAACAAACGACAAGGACAACCACAAATGTCGGTTGGTCAAGCTCCCAAGGCCACCAGACCAAACACAAAGCAGACCTGAGATCGCATAACACAAACAATGATAAAAAAAAGGATTACCGGCAGACCAAAGATGCCAACGCCACAAATGAAAACTAAACCGACGATCATATGTAGAGGATTTTAGAAAGGGAGTGTCTGACCCCAGTTCTTAAACAGCCCTTAGAAACAGGGAACTAGGAGATTTGGGCTAGAGCGCAGATAGGAAAGTGACACGGAAGCGAAGTAGATTCGGGGAGGAAGACATCCATTATTATTACCGGGGGCTAGTACCCGGAGTACGACGGCTTAACGTAACCATCCGACGCACGGCGGATATTTAGTTGATCGAGCGTTTGTACCTGCCTCGGATTGAACCTGGGGCCCTTTCCATGGCAGTCAGGAACGTAGCCCACTAGGCCACCCGCGGTCCAATAAGACCGACGATCAACAAGAACACAAATATAACTGAATCGTAAAGTGGTCATGGTTAAATGTCATTCTAGCAAGCCAAAAAAGTATGTGAGATGATGAGATGCAAAATTGTATATAAATGAAAATCTTCAGCCACTAGGGACCTACCAGGAGGCACTTTGTATTGCCTGATTTACTTAATATTGTTAGGTCCTGGATTAGTAAAGCATGTCAGTGTGTAATTAGAAACTAAATTGAAATTCAGAATTAAATGTTTTAAATAATGTTTTAAAAAATTAATATGAAAGTTGTTAAATTGTAGTTTAGTTAGAAGTGTTTTAAGATTTTTTCCATTAAAACCTGTGTTGAACATATTTTTGCTATTCTGTGGAATTGAGAAAGATTTAAGTTACGATGTGCTTTCGTTAAAATGTTGGAGGGCCAATGTGTGTAGTGAATGATATCGAAATCAAAAGCATTTATTTTATCATAAATATTCACCACACCCCTCCCTCCTCGTCTACCTGCACCTCCAGGTCGAATTAACAAACGCAAGTAGACGAGTCATTGTTTTTTTCTAAGGTGAGGTCCCCAGGATACAAGTCAGCAGCGCATCGCAAAACGTCCGGCATGTCAATGACAATGTGATCAAAATACCTCAGAACGATACCAGGCAAATGGCAAGCAGCGGTAAATCTACCTTCAAAATAGTGCAAATAAAGGTTGGCTAGGCTACTTGATCAGCGACTGCCATTTGAATACCACCAGTTAGGAGGTAAGTAAAACCCATCGCCCACGCTAACAAATTGTTATTAATACAGATGTCCACTAAAAATGCCAAAATTGTTCTGTAACTTTGGACTCAAGCTTCGTGTGTAAATTTAAGGCTACCTGCCATAAACCCTTCAATGAAATCGAAGCGAATACATTTTTTAAATCGTAGGTATCAACAGATGAGACAGCTGTTTAAGAGTTCAACGCTTCTAAAACCCCGTCATTGTTCCCGATGATTCAAGTCGAATTTAGTTTACGAAGTACTGCAGACAAGTAACTCTGAAGCAACCCACACCCGCTTTACTATTGTAGCGGTTGCGTCCACTGGTTATAACCCGAAAAGAAACCAGTTTCTTATGAAATTTTGGAATGGCATGAACAAAAAGAAAACTTGTTAGATACAGTGAGCTTAATGCGTTTATGTAGAGCAATGATTTTCTTAATAAAATCTTTACGGTTTTGAGAAGCTGGGGTGTATGTATCCGTAGATATTCATCTCCTGCAATAACTGACTCTGGTAAAACTGTTTGCAGATAATGGCAAAATTATTTGTAGTTTTATGTACTGGGGACATAGTGAATAACTTTTGGAGTAAACGAGTTTGTGAATTAATCAATAATAGGTTATGTGGTTGCTATGTGCAAACCTTAGAGCCTGTCAGTTTATCAAGCTCGTAACGAATGTCACAAAGCACACCATCCAACCACTCGTTGAAGTATTCGAGAGACAGACCGAACTCATAGGAAAGTTTGAGTACACATTGCAAAAGATTACGTAAAATGAAGACTGTTTTTATATTGAAACGATTATTTCACAACTTTCCCATGCATTTTCCAAAACATTATTTAAAACATTTAACTCTGAATTTCAATTTAGTTTCAAAGAGTTTTAAATTACACACAGACATGCCTTACTAATCCAGGACCTAACAATATTAGGTAAATGAAGCAATACAAAGTGCCACCTGGTAGGTACCTAGTTACTGAAGATTTTCATTTACATACGTAGTTCTGCATCTAGTCATCTCACACACATTTTTGGATTGCTAGGATGTTATTTAACAAAGACCAGGTTTACGATTCAATATATATATATATATGTGTTCTTGCTGATCGTCGGTTTATGTTTAGTTTTCATTCGTGGCGTTGACCTCTTTGGTCTGCCGGTAAGCCTTTGTAATCATTGTTCACATTGCTTTATGAGTTCTTAGGTCTGTTTTGTGTTTGGTCTAGTTGCCTTGGGAGCATGATCAACCGACATTTTTGGTTCTCCTTGTCGTTTATTAGTACTAGAAAGGCCACTCCCTCAGCTTGATACTCTCCTGACGACGGCAACCTGTTTTATATTTTTGGTTTTCAATTCTGAACTTCAATTTTAAGTTCAATTTCGTTGTTTCTGAATTTTTTTCTTTAAATTTTATTAATTCTTAACAATTCTCTCTCTCATATGTATATAAAATTACACAGACTAAGCTGTTCTCTCAGATTCAGAGATTAGCTCCGCAAGGAAATGCAAACTATCGGAGACATTTTTAACTGGTTTTTTACTTACCGATTCCATATCAAACTTTGTTACAGCGATCTTGACACACTATTCTTTACTTCATACTCAATATTTTTCTTATGAAAACACTCCTGAATCTTTTCCTCCCATGCCTCTCCTTGTTGTCACTTGGGTTAAAAATATTCTTAGTAAGAATCTCATCGCTCATTCTTTCAACGTGGCCAAACCACCTATGAATATTAGTCTCCACCTTGCTAACAGCATTTTGCTTCACATTACACAACTGCAACACATCTTCATTCCTCACACAACTAGAACGTGTCTTGCCAAAAACCGCCCGTAAGTAACGCATTTCTCCAGCACACAAACGACTCTTGTTTTTTTATGTAGTACCCAGGTTTCGCTGCCATACATCAGAGTAAGGACAATTACACTCTCATACACAGCCATGCTGGACTCTTGAGGACCCATCATTTCTGTGAAATCCTCCCAAAGCGCCTATGATTTTCAACGAAGAATTCACTCGGCTACTAGTTTCACCATCCAATTTGCTCTCAGTGAAACATGCTTCCTAAATACAGAAACTCATTCACCTGGTCAATCACTGTGCCAATTAGACTTATATTACATTCAGTACTACCAGTTTCTCTCTCAACAACCATAACTTTGGGGTTTCCCTTATTTATACTGTTTGAATTTTATACAAACTTGGTAAATCTGGGACAATATACTCCAACTAACTTTTGCTCTCTGCCAGCAGAACAGTGTCAGCATACAGAAATCTGCACACACGGATATCACCAAGACATAAACCAGCATTATATATTTTTGCATCATGCATGCATCCAACCATAAATGTATTAAACAGCCATGGTGACATTGCACAACCTTGTCTATAAATAGGACACTTTTGTGGAAGGTATTGAATAAATAGGGTGTTACTGGGAATCTACGTAATAGTGTAAAAGCCATGTATGCTGGCAGCAGAACTTGTGTACGAGTGAATGGTGTTTCAAATATTTTATCACCTATAGAATGAAAATTCATAAATATGAGGAAGTTGTGTTGCGTTTCCTGGTGCGCATGTGAAGGCCGACACCAACTGCAAAGCGAGCATATCTTCGGCTTCAAGAACACACATGGGATTGAACTCTCTCGTTAGACTTTCTTGGTTCATATAAACCAGCATAGCACGCTAAGAATTTTTTTTTGTTCAAAGCCCTATTTCGGAATTGCAATTTAAAGCGCCCACGCTTTGCAACTTGGTCAAAAAATGTTTAGCATTCTCTGAAAATAACAGAAAAGTGTAGGAACGCGAGCTGCTAACTGAAAGAAAACCCATCAGCATTAAGAAAGTTTAAACTTCACAGAATAATGAGGCTGAATCGCAGATATGTCTGTTTGGAAAACTATATAAACAAGAACAGGATAAAGCATTTTGCAAAGTAGGGATGAAGCTCTAGAGCGTAAAAGATTAAAAGGTTAAAATTAAACGCGTGAAGCGTTTGTTCTTACTTTTCGCGTACAATTCAATTTCGGTAATTAGAGGTATTTATATTTAACTTCTTACCTCTTCCGTGAGTCCGTGCTAGGGCTCACCAGCAATCAGCATCTTCTTTATCCAACATCTTCTATGCACACGGTCGTATACATAAAAACATATTCCAAGAGTTGCACATCAAGGGTATACTACTAATTTTTTGCAGATCATTTTATATGAATTAGATGTAAATACACAAACACTCACTGAATATTTCGTCGTTTGTCTTTTGCGTCATAAGTCTTAATATCAGTTTTCATATTGCGGCCTCTGCCGTATCATCTCTTCCGCCCTTTCCACGCGTCCTAACATGTCCGCTATCTTCTTACGTCTCGCGTCCGCCGCTTTGGCTGCGGCCTCTGACGGTGAAGTCTAAACATCCTCCTTCCCCAAAGAATTTTGTTCAGTCTTTTCTAACTCCAGCTCCAGAGGGTAAAGGTGTTGTACTGGTCTTTTGATCAATGTTCCATTAGGCAGTCTCACTGTACATGAAAGTACTTTTCCGTCACGTCCCACATGAACTTGGCTAATGATACCGGTTTTCCACATCAGTTTAGGTAATCTTTCATCTTTTACATGGCCGCCCCGGTGGCGCAGTGGTCTAAGGCGCTGGCCTCTGATCATTCGTCCGTAAGGGGTCCGGGTTCGAATCCCGGTGAGGCATGGATGTTGTGTTTGTCTTACGGCACTGGCTCTCTCCCTTCCCTGGAACCAGTGACCCTAAATTAGGGACGGGCGACTGCTTATAGCCCATTGAGTTGCTCACGGTGGTCGTTAAACCTTCAATCCAAAAAAAAAATCTTTTACATGAACTATGTAATCCTTTTTTACTTCTAAATCCCTTTTGGCAATTTTCAACTGGTGTGCTGATTTCAATTCTAGAAGATATTCTAGTCGCCATCTTCTCCACAGTCTCCCCATAAGTAGTGCTCTGTTTTTGTATTTCCTTGTAAGGTCACTTCTTTTTGATTTCTCAGAACTGTTTCCCCATCAGGAATTGTTGTCAATCTTCTTCCAATTAAGGAATGTCCTGGTGAGAGTGGTTCTGGCTCTCCTGGTTCACTATATACAAATGTCCAAGGACGGGAATTCAGGATCGCTTCTACTTCAACAAGAGTAGTTTCCAATTGTTCATATGTTAAAGAAGCTTTTCCAGTATTCTCTTTAGGCATGTTTTGATCGAGCGAACCTCTTTCAAAAACCACCCTACCATGCAGCACTTTCAACAATCTACTTCCATCTTATTGCGGTTTCTCCATAACACCTTAAATTTTCTGGATCGGTAACCATGCTCCACAGTTTGGTTAAATCTCGGTTTACCTTTTTAAATGTTTTTGCGTTATCTGAATAGAGTGTCTTACAAATTCCTCTTCTTGCTAAAAATCTTCTAAAATGCCAACAGAAAGTTGCAATGCCAGATGTACAGCACGAGTAACTGCACAGGTTAATAAGGCGATGTAAACCTTCTTATTTTCATTCTTAGTGAATAATGGTCCTGCAAAGTCCACTCCACATATTTTAAAAGGAGAAACTTCCTTTAATCTGTCCGGTGGTAAGGGTGCCATATCTTGTTCGAAAGGTTTTGTTTTAAATTTCCGGCAGATAAAACAACTAGGTATAACGCTTTTCACTCTTTGCCGTCCCCGTAGAATCCAGTACTATTCTCTGATTTGTACTAAAGTCTTCCTCCAACTCTCATTATACCGTCGTCGTCCAGAAATGGATTAAACGTGTAGATTTTCGAATCGGAAGAAATGTAGTGTTCACAATTCAAAGCATTTACTTCGTTTGGAAAATACTCTCTGGGATTGTTTAATCCAATAAATTTCCGCTGAGTTTAATTCTTCAACTGTCAGAACTCCTGTTCTTTTTGAGTGTCTATTTCGAACATTATGTACGAATCTTACAGTCCATGCTGTCACACGAAGAACGCTTTTCAATTCACTGAATTTTCTAATATCAAAAATAGGGGTCCTCCTTCTTCCGTTACACAGCTTACTTGAAGGGTCTCTTTGCTCTTTCGTTTTCTTTCTTCCCTTGCACTGTCGTCTGCGGACAAGTCAGCTGGTAATTTTGGCCAAGATGTTTCCACTCTAATTAATCATTCTGGTCCATGCCACCAATGACTACTACCTTTGATGGTTTCAATCTTCTCTCCTCTGGTGAGTAAGTCTGCAGGATTCTCTTTTCCTGGGCAGTATGTCTAAGATAACGGATCGGACTTTTTTTTTTGAGGTTTAACGACCACCGTGAGCAACTCAATGGGCTATAAGCAGTCGCCCGTCCCTAATTTAGGGTCACTGGTTCCAGAGAAGGGAGAGAGCCAGTGCCGTAAGGCAAACACAACATCCATGCCTCACTGGGATTCTAACCCGGTCTCCTTTCGGACTAATGATTAGAGACCATCGCTTAGACCACTGCGCCACCGGGGCGGCAGGAACGGACTTCCCTTGCATTTCTTTTATCCTATTTTGCACAAACGGCTTCAATTTTTCGGCATTTCCTTTTATCCAATGCAAAACTGTGCTGGAATCTGTCCAAAAATGTAAGGTCAAATCAAACTTCTGCTTCAGTTGCCTTTCAATAGATTCAGCAAGTCTAGCTCCTATTAACGCCGCCATCAATTCTAGCCTAGGTAAGGATAGTTTTTTTTTAATGGTGCTAACTCTTGCCTTTGAAATCACATTTCCGGAATTTATTTCATCTTTGGTTTCATATCTCAAATATATCACTGCCCCATAAGCCTTTTGGCTCGCATCTGTTAAACAATGCAACTTTATATTTTTCAATTCCTTTTCTTTTATATCTCCGGAATAATCTTTTTTTTTTATTTATTGGAAGTTTAACGACCACCGTGAGCAACACAATAGGCTATAAGCAGTCGCCCGTCCCTAATTTAGGGTTACTGGTTCCAGGGAAGGGAGAGAGCCAGTGCCGCAAGACAAACACAACATCCATGTTTCACCGGGATTGGAACCCGGACCCCTTTCGGACGAATGATCAGAGTCCATCGCTTAGACCACTGCACCACCGGGGCGGCAAATAATATCTTTGGATGTCAACATTTTCCATCTGTGATAACTCTGTGCACCAATCTTTCCAATTTTTCTCTAGTTCTATGGACAATTCTGCATTCCAATTTGCACCCGATTTCCAAACATCTTGCAAGATAATTCTGCCTCTTATTGTAAATGGACTTAAAAAAAACCAATCGGGTCATATAGACGACTAACAGTCTTCAGAACTTCTCTTTTGCGTACCTTGTCTTTTCTCTTTCTCATATATGCAATCACTTCAGAAACGTCTATTCTTATAACATCCTACAACATCCTTTTCTCTATCTCATAGGTATCCCAAAACGTTATTGCTTGCAGCGCATTGAATAACATTATCTTCATTATTCCACAATTGTTGAAGCGATTCGCTGTTTGTTCTCCTTATTCTCATATTAAAATTTCCCTCATTCACAATACATTTAACGTCTTTTGATAATATCATTGCTTCATTTTCATCTTGCTCCTCTAGTTAAATCATCCACATATCCGCATATAGACAATTCCTCAGTAGCTTGTATGCATCCTCATACTGTTGTTTATATTTGTCTATGTGAACTCTTAGCGCTGCAGCCAGCATAAATGGGCTTGATTTCGCACAAAATATTATTCTAGTCATTCGTAGTATTTTTACCTGGAGGAGTCGCTGTCATCTAGTTCCTCGTCCATCCACAAAAATCTAACTGCATCTCTGTCTTCTTTGGCAAGAGCAATCTGTAAAAATGCCTGTTGAATGTCAGCAGTAAAAGCGACCTTATTGTTACGGAATCTGATAAACAAATCCAGCACATCGGGATTTAGGTTTGGCCCTGCGAGTAAACAATCATTTAATGATGAACAGTTCTAGGAATGAGATGGCGCATCAAATACTATTCGTAATTTAGTGGTATCCTTGTTTTCCCTGATTACAGCCTGATGTGGCATGTAATATATTACATTGCTGCTATCATCCTTCGTTTCCTCTCCAATTCCTTCTTTTAAGTAATTTTTGATAACCGTTTTACTTTCTTCGTAGAACTGTGGTTCCTTATCAAATTTCCGAACAAGCGTTCTCAATCGTTTTTCCGCCAAGTTGTAATTATCCTTCAATTCTTTTATTTGTTGATTCCACGAAAACCGTGTCACGTACCTATCCATCTTCAGATTTTCGCGAAATTCCTCATAAATGCGATTATCTTCTGTTTTATTAGTTTGGTCGACGCGTTCCTTTATTCCTAGCATTTCAAGATCCCAAAAGTGCTTCAACATTTCGTTCATTTCACAGTCAGTTTTACTTGTACTTGTGGCACATTTCATAACATTAATGACCAGACTGTGACGCCAACGCATTTGACAGCGCCGAAGTGCCACTAAATGTCCACCCAAAAATAGGTCGTGAAGCGACCAAGGATTGCGTTATCCTACACATTCTACCGGTTACAACCTTCCAATAATAGTCAGCTCCGATCAAAACTGATAATTCTAAGTCTTTACATTTTTCCGCTCCATCTGCTAACAACATTTTTTTCTTTTTCAGAATAACTTCGTATTTGTTTCCCTGGAGTACTTATCAAAGCACCGCTAATGTTATCTGTTTCCAAAGCCTGAATCTCGATTCTGCGTTCAGTTCTTGCATCTTTTAAAACCAAGCGAACTCTTTCTTTTCTGTTACTGGTGAATTCGTGGCAAAGAAAATATCGTTAATTGTTGTTCTCCTGTCACTTGAGCTCTTTAAAAACAGTTTCCATAACAAATGTTCGTTGTGAGCCTCCGTCGAGAAGAATTCGCACGCTAAGACTCGTTTTTCCCACTGCCTTTAGTGTCATGGTCTGTAACAGAACATCGTTATCTTGCTGATCTGCGTGATCTATGTGTTTTACAGGTGATGTGCTTCCTTCAGCATCGCACATGAAAGTATTGTGCTTTCGATGACAAAGTTGACACCGATCTTTTGATAAACAAAACTTCGCCAGGTGATGCTTTTTGAAACAATTAAAGCATCTTCCTTGTCGCAATAAATTACGTCTTTTTTCGCCTATTGTTAAAAGACATCTGTCTAAATCATGATCCGACGAGCAAAATAAACAACTTTATCTAACACAATGTTTGTTATTTCTTTGAACGCTGACCCCAGTCCTTCTGTCTTCAACGCGTTTTTCACAGGACTCTGGGTTATTTTCTACAGTAGCATTCAGTGCGGTGGCCAAAGGAAACGTTTTATTTTGCTTCATGAATTCTTTTGCGTGCGTGTAATCAGATCTGATGGGCATACTGTTTACTGCCTTAACACTCTGAGAAAGATTCGGTTTTAATTCTGTGTTTCCGCAAATTGCCTGGGTCAGCTCACGACTTTCAATTTCTTTTCTTACAAATTCCATAACTTCTTTATTCCAAATCTCATCAGCTTCCCGAAGTCTTAAATTCTAGTACTAATTCACTGGGAATTAATTTCAATATCATGGGACACAACAAACTTCCATAAGTGTCGGAGATTACTCCCAGCGATTCGAGGCTTCTTAATTGGACTTCGTAATTATCATACAACTTCCGCAGACCAAAGGTGTCTGTTAACCTCTTAACAGGTGGTAGAGACAGTAACTTATTCATATGTAAACTTATAACAACATCCTTTTTTCCAAACCTATCCTTCAAAATTTGTATGGCCTTGTCATAATTTGCTTCCGTTATAGGTAATCCAGATATTGCAATAGCAGCTGCTCCGCCCAAATAAGATTTCAAGTAACTAAACTTGTTCAAATCATTTAAACCCTCATTTGAGTGTATGATCGTAACAAACTCACCCCAAAATTCCAACCAATGCGATGGATCTCCAAAGGAGTTTGCAAACTCTAATTTCAGTAATCTTATCGCTGCTCCAGGTATATTATTTGACCGCGATGTTCTATTCTCTGTTTCGTTCGTGCCGCTTTCTTCAGTGTTTCCGATCATAGTTAAACAGCGCTGCGCTTTGGTTTTCCATAACAGCACGTTTTCGTAGTATTCCTGACTAGCACAATAATCGTCTTCACATTCCTTTACAGGAATAACTCTCTCAATTTGTTCACCAACAGAACTCAAAATTTCTTCTTTAATCAATAACTGAGCTAAATTATTCTCGATAACTTCCCTTTCAACGGGATCCTCTTCAAGAGCTTCCTTTAGTTTATTAATAACAATGGTTGTTAATCTGCGGTTAACCGCTCTTTTCTTTTTTAGTTTATCTAATTCTTCCGCCATTACTTATTTTAAGCAATTTCAGTTCCACGCTTCAAATTCAATATAGGTGAAAATATTGCCTTCAGTTTATATTTGCTAGAGAGCCCCACGTTGGTCGCCAATAATGTTCTTACTTATCGCGTTCAATTCAATTTCGGTAATTAAAAGTATTTATATTTAACTTCTTACCTCTTCCGTGAGTCCGTGCTAAGGCTCACCAGCAATCAGCATCTTCTTTATATAACATATTCTATGCACACGGTCGTATACACAAGAACATATTCCAAGAGAGTTACATATCAAGGGTATACTACTAATCTATTGCAGATCATTTTATATGAATTAAATGTAAATACACAAACACTCACACACACTGAATATTTCGTCGTTTGTCTTTCGCGTCGTAAGTCTTAATATCAGTTTTTCAAATTGCGGCCTCTGCCGTATCATCTCTTCCGCCCTTTCCACGGTCCTCACATGTCCGCTATCTTCTCACATCTCGCGTTCGCCGCCTCCGCTGCGCCCTCTGTCGGTAAAGTCCCATCAGCGTTACCCAAGGCAAAGACAGAAAAATAAAGTGTCAAAGACACGTTGAGCTTTAGGGGAATCACCAGATTCATATGTATAGTGAGGACAAAAGTGGAATAATGTAAACTTGAAACCGAGACAAGAAGCTAAGAGGGAACACATATGGGAATGTTAATGAAACTACTTAAAGAAAGAAAGGACAGTTAAAGGTACGACATAAGAACAAAATGACCTGAAGAAAAACTTATGTTTTTGATTGCTCAAAAAAGAAAAAAGCATTTCCCTTATTTCCATAAGATTATATCTTATAAGACTAGGAACAACAGTTTATAAATAAACAAGAAAAACAACTGAGCACAAGTTGATGCCGGCAAAGAGCGGTGTTCCTTAACACTTTGCTGTGTGAAGTATTTGTTTTATTAACTGAATAGAATGTGCGTTCACACACACTTAGAAACGGTTTGTCAGGTAAAATGTCTTTTTTTTTATTTTTTACAAGTGTGTGTAAACGCCCATGGTTTTCAGTTAATGAAACAAATACTTCACACAACAAAGTGTTAAGGAGCACCGCTCTTTGCCGGCATCATCTTGTGCTCTGTGTTGTTTTCTAAAATCATTTAAAACAATTATAAATCCAAGGTACTTACTTCCATTGGCAAGCCAGTATATGGAGTAACGCAAACGTAATTTCCCTGATAAAATCATCTTCCAAGTCGCATATTCTTTTAATAAGAGATTCAGCTGATTCTCCATGGTCAACCTTTAGTTTGACTTCTACTTAATTTTCCACAAACTGTTTTATGGATTGAATATTACTAAGTTATTTTCCAGTTGCTGGGAGAAGCATGGTAATTATAATATTCAAAGAAACACCAGGCAATTTTGCTCTGAATGTAATATATCTGAATATGAATTAATGACTTGCTGTTCATCCTCAATTATCATTAGCATATTTGAATAAAATAATTTAACTCCTAAAAGATCAATATCAATGAGCCTTAATTCAGGCAGAAATCCAGCAAGCTGGCAGAGAAAAATTTGCATACAAGCTAAACTGTATTCCTGATCTAAAGGCATGCTTCCTTGCTGGAAACGATAGAAGAAACGGGATTAAAAATTGTACCAAAACGCACAAAAATAGGGTAAACTTATGCAGTGCAAATGATTAATAAATCGAGCGTTCAAATCAAAAGAAAATACAATTTTTTTGCTATTGTTATATCAGAAAGTGTCAATGTTTTTAACTTTTCAACGTTTTTTGATTTTGGAAATGTGTGTCACGATACTGAATCATTGTCGCAGGGAGCTTATATATGAATTGCCGTCAGAACTTTGAAGAACTTAACTTATACGGGCCAAAAAATGTGACAGCTTTTTTTAAAGTCTCTTTCGCAAAACTTGCGCACACATACTGCCTCTCTTAATCAACGTGTCTTCTGTGAATGACATATTCCACAAATCAAATAACTGGGGATAAAGAAGTCACACAAAAACTCCTCCAAACCTCTTGAAAGCAATAAATTTCATTTATCAGGATTCATTACCTACAAACTTTCTTGCCCAGAAATAAATGTTTCCTAACAGATACGTAATATTGTTCATCAAAAAGAAATTACTGTCTTTTTTTGCTGCTATGTGTGTGTGTATATATATGTCATCATTGTCAACAAATATCAATACAATGCTGGACGAAGGTCTCCCCAAGTTTCCTCCACAACGGTCTGTCTTGTGCCAGTCTCCTACATGTCACCCCTGCATACTTTCGAATTTCATCCACCCATCTCCCATGTGGTCTTCTGGGTCTTTTCCTGTCCCTTGGAATCCAATCTAAAATTTCGGCTGTCCATCTATGATCTGTCCTTCTGGCAGTGTCAAGCCCATTGCCATTTCAGGGATTTAACTATGATCAGGATGTCTTCCACTCTTGTCATTTTTCGGATGAGTTTCTCTTCTTATCTCTCCTGGTTACACCAAGCATGCACCTCTCCATGCTGATGTGAGTTGTATGCAGCCTTTGTATGTCCCTTTTAGTAAAGGTCCACGTATCTGCACCATACGTAAGCAATGGACGGATGCATTGATCAAACACTTTTCTTTTAAGACATAATGGCATATTGCTCTTCAAAATTATGCTGTTTCTTCCAAAAGATCTCCAGGCAAGTTTTGTACGCCGATTAATTTCTTCATCAATGTGACCCTCACTTGATATCTGCTGTCCAAGATAAACGTACGTGCCTGTTATCTCCAGCTTTTCTCCATCAATCGATAAATCTTCATTTCTTGTAAAAGCATTGGACCTCACTTTTGTCTTCTGAAAGTTCATTTTTAATCCCACTTCTTTACTCTTGTCAGCAAATTCCTGGATCATACTCTGCAGCTCTGATGTGGTAGTTGCAAAAATGACTACGTCATCAGCAAAACGAAGGTGGGTTAGATAATCTCCATTAATCTTTATCCCTTTGTTTTCCCAGTTCAGTGATTGAAAGACATTTTTCAATGTGGCATTAAAGAGCTTCGGAAATATGGAGTCACCTTGTCTCACTCACTTTCCAATTCTTATGTGTTTTTTTTTCAAACAGCCGAATCTTTGCACCTTCATTTTCATAGATGTAATTAATAATATTAATGTATGCATCTTCAATACCGCAGGATTTCAGAGCCATTGTAACTGCTGATGGTTTCACCGAATCAAAGGCTTTTTCATAATCGATAAAAGCAATGCACAATGGAAGTTCATATTCCCTCGTACTTTCAATTAGTTCTCTCAGTACGTGGATATGATATATTGTGCCGCAGCCACTCCTGAATCCAGCTTGTTCTCTCGGTTGAGCCAAGTCCAGTGTTACCTTCAAGCGGTGTGAAAGAACTTTAGTGAAGATTTTATAAACCACTGATACGAGGCTGATAGGTCTGTAGTTCCTGAGATCCTAAATGTCACCTTTTTTATGTAGCAGGATCATTGTAGCGGTGTCCCTATCCTCCGGAATCTTCCCTTAATTAAGGCATCTAGTGAAAATTTGGGCGAGTACTGTTTCGATTTCTCCACTTGCTTCTTGTATGATGTCTACAGTAATTCCCTCTTCTCCTGGAGCTTTCCCCCGCTTCATGTTCATGATCGCATGTGCAACTTCTGCTGGAAGGACTGGAGGAACTCTGGTGTGGGTACCTTTCATGAAGTCTGGAGTGCATGTATCATCCCTTTCATATAATGTGGAGTAGAAATCTTTCACTATCGTCAAAATTTCGCCTCTATTTCTGGTAACAAAACCATTTTTTCTCAGTGCCATAATCTATTTTCTTCTCTTACTGAGATGTCCCTTTGCTATCTTTAGGCTTTGGTTGTTTTCATTTGCTTTCCTCACTAGTTCACCGTTGAATTTTCTTACGTGTTCAGTGATACTCTTTCTTACTGTCTTGCATAGCTCTATATATTCCACTTCGGAAGTCACATCTTTTGTTGTCCTCATCTCGCTTCTTTTTTGCATCATTATTTAAGTTTTTCCTGATAATTTGTTCACATGGAACTTGTTCTTAGACCCAGCTAATTTTGTTGCTGTTTCCATAAGAGCGTTAGTTACTTTTCTGTTAACTTCAGAAATATCCACTTCTTCCGATGTTAGGCCTTCTAAAGCAGTGAATCTGTTCTTCAGTTCCAACTTGAAGGTATTGTGGTGTTTTTTAAGGTTGGTTATGTCAATAGGTTTTGTTTGTCTTATGAGCTTGCCACGTTCAAGTTTAGTGTTGAGGTGCATCTTACATCTCACCAACACAGGTCACTATCTGTGTTGAACTTGTTCAGCACACTGCAGTCTTCTGTGAAGAATTTTTTGTTACACATAATAAAATCAATTTCACTTGTCGTCCCATTTAGATGTCTCCATGTCCATTTCCTGTGTGGCTTTTTCTTGAATTAGTTCAAAATGAAAAACCCTTCTGCCTCTGCAAACTCAACGAGAGTATTTCCACGCTGGTTTCTGTTGCCGTGACCGAATTTACCCACTGAAGTTTCATTCTGTTGCCGATGCCCTATTTTTGCATTGAAATCTCCCATAATTATCTTTAAGTGCTGCTTACCTTTATTATTTAGATGACGAATTTCCTCATAAAATTCTTCAATTTCTTCTTCAGTATGACTTGTGGTGGGTGCATAAGTTTGAATAATCTGAACCTGGTATCTTTTAGTGAGTTGGATAACGAGTCTTGCAGCTCTGTCAGAGGAATTTTCAACTTCTACAACTTTATCCTTCAGTTTCTTGTTTATTATAAATACAACACCACTAGTTCTGCCAGTATCTGTTCCACGATAGTAGAAGAGATGTCCACTTTTCAGTTCAATGAGATCTTCTCCTTTTGTCCTTACCTCAATTAGCCCGACGATGTCCCTCTTGAACCTTTGTAGTTCCTCTTCCAATTGAAGAAGCCTTGAATCAGAAGATAGGGAGCGCCCATTATACGTAGCCAAGGTCAGCATCAGATGGCAGCCTAGTCCGGTTCTCCGTGGATTCTTAGCACCCTCTGCCTTCATGTCGCACTGGTCGCTGCCTTGGCCAGGTACATTCCAGCTGCCGGAGTCTGAGGGCCAAGATTTTAGTTGTGGAATCATTTTGGAGGGGATTGGCCATAACTCACCACGGTGGCCAAGCGGGTTGGTGAGTGGAGGGGATTGGCCATAACTCACCACGGTGGCCAAGCGTGTTGGTGAGTGTGGAATAGCATTTCCTCTAATCCCGATGGTATAGTTATACCGCTATTGGCGGTCGTCAGAGCCCCTTTAGTGGGAACAGGATGCACTACGAGAAGGCGGGGTTGACATTTGTCAGGGAGAGGCTGTGATGTTACGCATCACCTAACCTTACATCCCTGTATATATATCATCATCATCATTGTCAACCATTATCAATCCACTGCTGGACGAAGGTCTCCCTAAGTTTCCTCCACAACGGTCTGTCTTGTGCCAGTCTCCTCCATGTCACCATTGCATACTTTCGAATTTCATCCACCCATCTCCCATGTGGTCTTCTTCTGGGTCTTTTCCTGTCCCTTGGAATCCAATCTAAAATTTCGGCTGTCCATCGATGATCTGTCCTTCTGGCAGTATGTCCAGCCCATTGCCATTTCAGGGATTTAACTCTGATCATGATGTCTTCCACTCTTGTCATTATTCGGATCCACGAGTTCCTCTTCTTATCTCTCCTGGTTATACCAAGTATGCACCTCTCCATGCTACTTTGAGTTGTCTGCAGCCTTTGTATGTCTCTTTTAGTTAAGGTCCACGTCTCTGCACCATACGTAAGCACTGGAAGGATGCATTGATCAAACACTTTTATTTTAAGACATAATGGCATATTGCTCTTGAAAATTTTGCTGTTTCTTCCAAAAGCTCTCCAGGCAAGCTTTGTACGCCGATTAATTTCTTCATCAATGTGACCCTCACTTGATATCTGCTGTCCAAGATAAACGTACGTGTCTGTTATCTCCAGCTTTTCTCCATCAATCGATAAATCTTCATTTCTTGTAAAAGCATTGAACATCACTTTTGTCTTCTGAAAGTTCATTTTTAATCCCACTTCTTTACTCTTGTCAGCAAGTTCCTGGATCATACTCTGCAGCTCTGATGGGGTAGTTGCAAAAATGACTACGTCAGTCAGCAAAACGAAGGTGGGTTAGATAATCTCCATTAATCTTTATCCCCTTGTTTTCCCAACTCAGCGACTGAAAAACACCCTCCAATGTGGCATTAAAGAGCTTCGGATATATGGTGTCACCTTGTCTCACTCTCTTTCCAATTTTTACGTGTGTTGTATTTTCAAACAGCCTAATCTTTGCACTTGCATTTTCATAGATGTTAATAATATTAATGTATGCATCTTCAATACTGCAGGTTTTCAGATCCATTGTAACTGCTGATGGTTTCACCGAATCAAAGGCTTTTTCATAATCGATAAAAGCCATGCACAATGGTAGTTCATATTCCCTCGCTCTTTCAATTAGTTCTCTCAGTACGTGGATATGATATATTGTGCCGCAGCCACTCCTGAATCCAGCTTGTTCTCTCGGTTGAGCCATGTCCAGTGTTACCTTCAAGCGGTGTGAAAGAACTTTAGTGAAGATTTTATAAACTACTGATAGGAGGCTGATAGGTCTGTAGTTTCCGAGATCCTAAATGTCACCTTTCTTATGTAGCAGGATCATTGTAGCGGTCTGTATATATATCACTGATGGATGAATATCGCCAAGTTTCTTCCATAACTGTGTCTTGAACAAATTTCCTCCATTTTACTCCTGCCTGTTTCAAACTTAATACACCCATCTCCCACTGGGCATTCTTCTGGATCTTTTCCTCTCCCTTGGTGGCCAGTCTAAAATTTCGGTTGTTTATCGGCGGTCCGTTTTTCTGGTAACATGCCCTGCCCTGCCCAACCCAACCCAGTGCAATTTCAAGGAATTTACTCTGATCACGGTCTTTCCACTTTCCTTACCCATGAGTTCCTCTTATCTTTCTTATAACAAAGCACATGCCAATGGGCTGAGTATGTCGTCAGGAGAACGGATATTGTTTTCGAAAGAGATTGAGATATTATATATCAGAAACAATCAATTCAGAATATTAAAAGTTTTCGCATCTAAAACAGTAACTTCTTCGTGTCGTGCCATAGAAAAATTTACTCCTGCTCTGTCATATTGTGTTAATCATTATGTTTTCCAAGTGCCTTGGTAGAATGTTTTTGCCGTTTCATCAACTACAGCGTTTTTTTTTTGGTGTGTTATTACCATAACGTTTGAATAATTTAATCGTATAAATGACATTTTAAACCCCTACGTTTTCACCTACGGGATATTTTAGACAAGTTTTCATGTCATTAATTCCAGAATAACTAACTGAAGTGCATATATTTTTCGGATATGCAAACCTTTTGTCCAAGAGATCAACACTATATTACGTATATTTTTATAGTCACAAAGTTCTGTTTCTGTGATAAATTTCATCAGAAATATTAAAATTTTTATAGCGCTGTATATACATCTATCTTCAAAAGTGGACAACTCAAATGTTTTAAAGAGTACCCCTTTATTAACAACGAGGAACAGTACACCAACTATATTTAAAATATAGTACAACTATACTACCAAGTCAAATTTATTAGCGCAAACCTTCGAAATTTTAATTTTTACTTTAAGCTAATAAACTACGATTACTAGTATAATTCCACTATTTCCAGTACCCTTTAAATTTTTGCTATTTAAAAGAAATTATGGTTCTTCAGAATCACAATTGAAATTGTCATGCTTCATAATACCCATAAGCATTCAAATTCTGAATCACATTTCCAGATTGTGATTTAAATATGCTAAAATAGTGCTATGTATTATACCACTCATATTTCCGTGGTATTTAATTTAAAAAGAATATACACATCGAAGTCAATGTGTATTTAAGTGCAACCAACGTTCAGACATGTTTTGTGTTGGATCAGCGTGAGTATCATTTTAAGCACGTCTTTTGTAAGAAAAGATCGTGATTATCGGATTGTTCGTTCGTCCGATTGTGGACACCGTACCTCTACAACTATTAATCCGATTTGAAAAATTATTCATGCATTGGGAAGCTTGAAATATGCTAATGATTCTTCATTGCTTTTTTTTTACTATACACAATTTCTCCCTAGCGGGCGTGAGGGCAAATGATATCGAATCCAAACACATTTTATTCCATATATTTGGTTCTAGACATCAGATTGAAAAAGAAAACTGTGTTTACCTTCGGATTGCATTTATGTCTAACAGTATTTTAGGTATAGTTACTTTTTCAAGTTACGCATATATTGTCTGCTAGAGGGCGTAAAACTAAATTGCGTTCTCTCAGATATGTCTGCTCTGATTTCAAAATTTTTTCTTCAGCGGATACAGCTCCTGACAGAAAAAGTTTTGCACATAATTCCTGGTATTTGGTAAAGAATGTTTTGTCCACCCCGGAGCGTAATATTTGCCGCAAAACCTGAGCTACGAAATTTGAAAGACTTCGTGCAGCGATGCCACTCATGTCGATAAACCTTTTGGAAGTATTTTCTTAAAATACTGCATCCGTCACGGGGCGTAGAGATTTTATTTTTGTCAAGATTTCTGCATGTGATGGTTCGATCTGAGAGATTTTATTTTTGGATAGTTTCCCATGCCACACATTTTTCATATAATTTCAAAATTTAAGTAATTCATAGATTTTCCACTAGAAAACGTAAAGGTAAATTGGGTTTCCCCTGATATCTCTTCTTCGAAATCACAGATTTAAAAAAAATTCTGACTGGATATTTCACATAATTCCTGATATTTGGTAAATAATGGTTTGGCCACCAAGTGTGTAAGTGTCAATTTCCGTTTGATGTATTTACAGCAAAATCTGCTTCTAAAACCTCAATTGAAAAATATTTGTAGACCGATACTACGCACGTCGATAAAACTTTTCGGAATATTTTCTTAAAATAATGCATGGTTCCTCCGCCAGTGGTATTAGATGTATCTTATTTTTGGTCAATGTCTCTACTTCTAAGAGTTCGATTTGAAATATTCCTTTGTTGTATAACGTTTTTCATATAATTTCAAAATGTTCAAGCAATTTAGACTTTCCGCTAGGAAGCGTTAAGGTAAATCGATATCTCTATATTCCCCGATATTTCTGCTTCTAAATTTTCCATTTGCTAACTTTTTCCTGTATCGCTTGATGAGAAATGTTTTTTGAATAATTTATAATATTTGTTAAGACCACCAGGGGGCGTAACTTGTGCTTCTGATGTATTTGTAGCAAAATGTGAACTTTTGAGTACTCAACTGCAATTATTTCCAGGACCGATATCGCTCACATCGAAAAAACCTTTTGACAATACTTTATTCTTAAAATGACGCATGTTTTCCCGTGAGGGGGCGTTGATGCATATCTCAGTTTCTAAGTCCTATTTGAAAAGTTCTTTGTTGAAGTGCGTTTGCACTGCGAAATGTTTCTCATAGTTTCAAGTTTCTCTTAACGCGCTAGTCCTGCCACCAAAGCGCATAAGTTCACGATTCCATTTACAGCAAAATCTGAGAGATTAAAAACCAGATTGAAAAACTCCTTTCGTATATCATATTGTTTTCCATACCTGTTCTATTGACTTTGAATAGCTCTGATAAATATAATTCGCGTCAGAACGGATTCAAAAGACGTGCACAGTACACCCAAAAATTTGGTGACATTTGTTTTTCTTATTTCCAGTGTTGTGGCACTGTCTAAGAATTTGGGGATTTTAATTTGTTTTCTCACTTATTTTTAGCTGTCTATGATAATTTTTTAATGCTATTTGTTGGTCGGTCAGGCTTTTATTGCCAGGTTCTTGACACCTCTTGCTAACTTGCGTATTTAAATACGCTAGTTGCATTTCCAAGTTTTCTTTAAATCTTATCGCACCGTAAAGTATTCATACTGAGTCTCCTAGATAAGAGTAAGACAGGCAGGAGACTGAATTCGCTGCAGCATAATGGGCAGATGCGCACGATATAGGCAGACATTTGAAGTAATCCCTCCTCCTCATCTGGCACACGGGAAACACCTGATTTGTGGAACCAACGGCACAACACAAGGAACGAGTGATTCACCTTAGATGTTCATAATATAAGGGACGTCACTCTGCGATGTTCACATTGATATGCTAGACTTCCCCTAACGGAATTTTTTTAATAATAGGTCGTGGGCACATTTTGATTTAACAGAGCTTACTACCTTTACAGTTCTTTTGTGCTTTCCCTACTGATAAGCGTTATTAACGACTCTACAGTTGTGTTAGAGGGAAACTGATTTTAATTTATTTCTGAAGCCACACTTGTTGCAGGTAATGGAACTTCAGTGTCCCGTATATATGGGTGTAAGTTCTCTAGAAATCACGTCTTATGACAGATGACATCATCCTCAGAGAAACTACAGCAGTAGCAGCAGTAATTCGTTAAAATATTTCGGGGATGGATCTTTGTGGAATAGAAAATGCAAGAAAAAGAATTTAGAGTATATCTGATAGAATTCTACTTTTTCTTTGAAGAGTACAGCATGACGGTGTATTGTAATTGGTGTATATATAAATCAATCGAATGTGTACCTTGTTTTGTTACGGACTTCAAACAATGTTAATGCCCTCGAAGTTAAAATAAAGATACGCTTAAAGACACAGGTAAATCATTTTAGGTTTTTCAAGTCATTTTTCACGTTGGATATTATTTAAATGGTTTTCTGTCCACAATTCGAAAAGTACATTAACCGTTTAAAGAAATGTGGGAAATCCCCAAAAGATTAGAAATATCACATACATGTAAGGACTGGGTCATAATCATTGAAAAACATGTACAGAGAACAAAATTCGTTAATTAATCTACTTTCAGCTGTGGGAATTGGAACAATCTGGAAATACACAAGAACAAAAGGCAATACAAACTTATGCTTATTTTTAGGAGAAACTTGCAATTTAAATCTATTACCTTAAAATGTACCTCAAGGGCTCACGCTTGTGGGTACTGGAGTGGAGAACCCGAGGTACCTGATGCTGGACCATGCCTTACTTCATTATACGCAGTAGTCGTATTATTGTGACTACCTCTTACCTTTGACGTCAACATCACGTAGACAATGAAACAACGCACGTGTAGTGAGACGGCTTGGATATATGAGGTATGCTGTAGGCATTCTGAAAGCATACCACTCGTTGCTGTCAAAGATAAAAGGACCGATTTTTCGGATTTCGGGCCATGGGTGGCAGTATTTCTGAAACAGCGCATTTGTGAACTGTTCGAGAGCTGCTGTGGTTAAAGTGTATCGTGATTGGAGAAAGGGCACCATTACGAATAAGCGATGTGGAAACTGCGATGCATCATGTGCCATCTATGTAAGAGGTGAACGTTGGCTTCTATGGGGCGTGAGAGTCTATCGCCACGTTACAGTGGAGCAACTCACTGGCCGAATGAACCAGGAGGGCTACTGGAAATGTATCAAACAAAGTTCACCGATCCCTGGTGCGAATGGGGCTCTAAGGCAGACGGAGGGTCATTCCGCCTATGCTAACGAAGGTTTATATGCAGAAAAGGCTTACATTTGCACGGCAGTATTGAAATTGAACCTGCACTGATTGGCAAAGGATTACCTTCTCCGATGAGTCACGTTTTCTGATTCATAGAACGGACGGACGTTGGCGTATAAGGCGAGAAACATCGGAGAACAAACACTCTTCATCCACTGCTGGAAAAACAAGCTGGTGGGAGCTGTGTTATCGTCTGGGGAACGTTTTCGGGGCATTTACTGAGTCAACTCATATCTGTGAAAGGCACGATTGACCAATTTCGTCATGAATCCATCCTTGCAGACCACGTACATCAATTCATGCAGATTGTCTTCCCTGGAGCAGATGGGATCTTCCATAACGACAGTGCGACGTGTCACACAGCTAGAAATGTGGGAGAGTGGTTGGAAGAGCAAGATGAAGTCTTCAAAGTACTTTCCTGGCCCCTTAAATCTCCAGACTTAAAACATAATTGAGCATCTGTGGGACTACCTCGATCGTGTTGTTCGCTCTAAAGATTCTCCACCACGCACCCTCCGCAAGCTGTCAGATGCACTGCAGTCAGCATCGCTCCACATACCTGTGAACACCTTCCAGCACCTTATTGAGTCACTGCCAATCAGTCTATCTGCTGTCAGCGCTGCCCACGGCGGTTACTCTTGGTATTAGCTGTGGTCACAATAATGTGACTCTACCGTGTATTATCTGTAGACTGGTATCTATTCTTCATCTTACTACTTCTTTCTTTGTCCTCCAATGTTTTTAGAGCATTCGAGGGCTAGGGATGAATCTCTCATATTTATCTTACTTTCTATCTTATGCAGTGGGACGCTGCTACTCTCCCAGGTTTGGGACCACATCAGTGGTTTTCTGAGGAAGATAACGGAAAACCGCCTTAGTGTTTTTCCCAAGGAACATGGTAGAGTCAGCAAATATAGTTTCCACAACTGCCAAAAATGGGGTCTTCGGCAAACGATGGATGTTATGCCCTGCAAGAAAAGAACTTGAATTTAATGAATATTCTGCCACACAACACAGTACATGTAGATTTGACAAAACACAAACATCAAGAATTGTCATTTGTACTAAACTAAATTTAAATATTAATACCATATTAACACAATGAAAAAAAAACATGAAATCACAGTAATACCACAAAGTTCAATATAAATTAATAACATTTAGTACTAATTATTTACTCCAAGAGAAAACAAAATCTCAACCACCTCAAATATATCGATTATAATAATCACAAACATACGAGCACTAATCCCGTTTGCAATTGACCAACAAAAAAAGAAATACCTTCCAGCACATCATTGAGTCACTGCCAGTCAGTCTAGCTGCTGTCCGCGCTGCACACGAGATAGGGCTTCTCAGGTAGTTACCCTACGAAAATACCATATGGACATTGAAAAAGTGATACAAAGTGCAGAAGAAGATAGGAATAAGATAAGGATGTCAGGAGAGAATAAAACAGAATCTATACGAATGGCAACTTGGAACGTAAGAGCAATACTCAGAGCTGGACAACTTGAAGAAATGGAAAAGAATAAAATGGTTGTGGTGGTCTGAGTGAAGTCAGATGGGCATATATAGGAAAGTTTAAAAGTGATTGTTATAAAATTATATACTCCTGCAGCACCCGACAAAAAGTATAGCGGCATTTGTTTTGAATGAAAATGTTAAAAACTAGGAAAAATATATTTAAAAGTGACAGGGTGATTATGATTAAGCTGTGAGCAAAGCCTGTGGATATGATTATACAGGTATAAACAGTATGTCCTCAAGGACAAAAATGAAGTAGAAGAGACATAATCAAAAAGAAGAGATAATGGAAGAAGACAGAACTAAAATGTGCACCATTTGGATGGGAGACGAATGAAATAGTGGGTGAGAATGCAGAGAAAGGAATAACAGAAGGATATGGTCTTATAAATAGGAATAAGAGGAAAAAGAATTTTGTAAAAAAACAAAATAAATATTGATACTCGATTTAAACTTCCAAAGAGAAGATATAAAGTACATGGGAAATGCCAAGAGATATCCCAATATACCAAATTGATTACACAGATCAGCGGTTACATTATGACTAACCCCAGCGTATCCCAATATACACTGGCGTGCAAACATTAAGGACGAGACGGTTTTTCGAATGTAACGTCGTGCAGAAGTGCTCCACATCGACTCAAATCATACCATAAGATCCCCAAGATGTAAGAATATGTGAAAAGTGAGCAAAACCGTCCAAAAAAAGGAATCCAAAGGATACAAAGGCACTTTATTGAAAAGGTAGCTTCGAGCACAACTGGACAGAAGACAGAAACGTCCATGTGACAGGCTGCTGCCAAGAAAAATCTAGTCTTTAGTAGGGGATATGATCACCCCTGACTGCGTTGCAGGATTTACAACGCCTGTCCATGCTGAGGACGAGGTTGTCAAGGAGCTGTTGAGACATCGCGGCCCATTCCTCTTGTAGCGCCAATCGCAGCTGCGGAATCGTTGCTGGCGGCTGATGACGTGCTGCAAAGCGTGTCCCGAGAAGGACCCACACGTGTTCGATTGGATTTAGGTCCGTGGACCTTGCGGACTAACCCATGCGTTGAATATCTTCATTCTCCAACAGCTCTGCGACAGCCACTGTACGACGAGGTGTAGCGTTGTCGTCCATGAAGAGGAACTCAGGACCCACAGCACCTCTAAACAGACGCACGTGAGGCAGGAGAACCTCGGTACAATAGCGGACACCAGTGACAACCTCCTTGGAAGATGTGGAGGTCAGTACGGCTACCAAGCATGATACCGCCTAAAACAAGAACTCCGCCGCCTCCAAACCGGTCCCTTTCGATGATGTCGGAGGTGTGATTGCGTGTTCCCTGCTCTCTCCAGATGTGTATACGTCCAGAATCGCTGGTCAGACTAAATCGGCTCTCATCCGTAAAGAGAACTCGACCCCATTGCAGATGTGTCCAGTTCTTGTGTTCCTGGCACCACAGAAACCACCGTCTCCGATAAGCAGGCGTTAATGGCACACACAGTACTGGCCGTCGTGCAATAGACCACCTTTGTGCAGCCTTTTGGCCACGGTAAAATGCGATAACGGACGTCCAGTTGTCTGTTTCATGTGCCTTGCGATTTCTCCCGCTGTCTGCCGTCTGTCTCTTCTCGCCTGTAGGACAATATACCGGTCTTCCGCCGCCGTGGTTGCTCGTGGACGACCAGTGCTAAACTCTCGGACAGCTGTTCCTGTTGTTTGAAATGCTCTCCAAGCTCGTGACACGATGCTGTGAGCGATGCCGAACTCCTCGGCTACACTAGCGACACTTCGACCTTCTTCCAACTTCCCAATGACGCGACCTCGGGTAAAGTCATCCAGATGTCGTCTACTGGATTGCCTGTTGGCCATATCACACGGTGGGAGCAACTCGACGTCGTTCAAACTGATGGACACCGTGCAATAGCTTTCGCCGGATTGCTGAGCGTACACCGCCCGTGTGCTTTATACCCTTCCGACACTCAACCACTCCCCCCTCCGCCATGCTGCGCATATGCGCATGCCCTACCGTACCGGACTTTAGTCTTTCTCCTGAGTGGTCTTTCGGTCCGTTCTGCCGGCTCGTTCCGCTGTTGTGCTAATTTCTCCTCTTCGTCCTTAATTTTTGCGCATCAGTGTACTAAATTGATTACACAGATCAGCTGTTAAATTATGACCACCACCAGCATAGAGAAATGAAAGCGCCTGGAGACCGAACGGTGGCAGAGGTGAAGTTCACAGAGTAGTATATATACAACCCAAGAACCAGGTTTCAGTTAGTAGTGTTCGGAGTTAGCATGGGAAAAGGTGCCGATTAATCGGAGTTTTATAGGACAAATTTTGATGGCACGGCGCCTAGGAACTATGATCTCTGAAACGGTGCGGCCTGTTCATGTGTCGCTGTAGCGATTACGTATCAAAAGTGGTGCACAGATGGCCAAACGACGAACCATCATCCAGCCGTGTGTCGTCTGCCTCTCATTGGTGCCAGAAGGGTGCGGAAACTGTCGTGCATTGTTCACAGCGACCGCAAGCCACAGTGCTACAAATCACGCGCAGCTACAACAGTGGTGATCAGGCCAATGTGTCACAGCACGCAGTTCATCGCAGCCTTCTGTGTATGTACCTCCGTAACCGAAGACCCAGCAGAGTCCCCATGCACACTGCACGTCATCGCCAACATCGCATCTAATGGGTCCAAGATCGAGATTGGACTGTGGATGATTGGAATAAAGTGGCTCGGTCTGACGAATCAAGATTCCTGGTGCATCATGTAGACGGCGGAGCGCAAATACACCGATTTACCAACGAAGGCTATGGCACCTGGATGCAATGTTGGGCGGAAACAGGTCGGCGACGTCGGTGTTGTGCTGTGGGCGATGTTTTCTTGGGGCACTTTTGTGCCCCATTATCCCAATATATAAAGGAGACGACTAAGGATACTTGATGATCTAATACGCAATGTGGCTATCAAGAAATGAAGGAATAAAGTAGGGGACAGAAGAAAATTGAGGAAGAGAACTTCCTGAAATACCTTTGGACCTGTCAAGAGACAAAACACTAAGGTGATGACTTTAAATAAGAAAACCAAATTGTTTCCTATTAAATGACTCGAGACAATTATGATACGTCTACTAGATGATTTTCCTTTAAAAAGCTATCCGATTGATGTGCGAAGCTTAGAAACTGATTTCTATTCTATACCAAAAATTTCGGATTACTAGTACAGTTATACTGTTTTGAGTATAATTGGTGTATAATTCATTGTTATTATTTAATAATAAATTCATCAAAAGTCGATGGAAAAGGTATTCTTAAAGTTTTTAGGTTACAATGCATTCTGCTTAGTCAGGTAGCCAATGATCGGAAATTTCAAAAACAATCCGCACCGCATCACTTCTGGATAAATGTCCAATTGAGGAGCCAGTTAAGGATCTTCACTTTGCATAATTAGCTCCATCTGTGATCAAATCTCGGCATATTCCTATCCGATGTATTCCTTTTCCTGACTTTCTTGATTGTACGAGACCTGTATTTGTCCATGCTTCTTCGAGTTGGGCGTGGCCTCTAGGTATAATTTTTAGTAAAGTTCTACGCCGATGAGCTATTCCATTATGACCACCCCAGCCTAGAGAAATGAGCGCGCTGGAGACCGAACGGTGGCGCAGGTGAATTTCAGAGAGCAGTGTATATCATCATCATCATCATTGTCAACCATTATCAATCCACTGCTGGACGAAGGTCTCCCCAAGTTTCCTCCACAACGGTCTGTCTTTTGCCAGTCTCCTCCATGTCACTCCCGCATATTTACGAATTTCATCCACCCATCTCCCATGTGGTCTTTTTCTGGGTCTTTTCCTGTCCCTTGGAATCCAATCTAAAATTTCGGCTGTCCATCTATGGTCTGTCCTTCTGGCAGTATGTCCAGCCCATTGCCATTTCAGGGATTTAACTCTGATCATGATGTCTTCCACTCTCGTCATTTTTCGGATCCACGAGTTCCTCTTCTTATCTCTCCTGGTTATACCAAGCATGCACCTCTCCATGCTACTTTGAGTTGTCTGCAGCCTTTGTATGTCTCTTTTAGTGTGTATATATATATATATATATATATATATATATATATAGGGCGAATTGTGATGGCCCAGCGCCAACGAACTCCGATTTCGGAAACTGCGAGGTTTGTGGGTTGTTCACGTGCCGATGTAGTAAGTGCGTATCAAAATTAGTTCACACATGGCCAAACGACGAAACCTAGTCCAGCCCTGAGTTGTATGCAGCTCATTGATGCCTGAGGTGAGCGGAGAAACCGTAATGCCTCAGTGTGACAAATCACCCGGAGCTACAATAGTGGTGATCAGGGCAATGTGCTACAGCACGCAGTTCATCACAGCCTTCTGCGCGTGGGCCTGCGTAGCCGAAGACCCATGCTCACTGCATGTCATCTCCAACAACGCATGAAATGGGTTCAAGATCGAGTTTGGATGTGGACGATTGGAATAAAGTGGCCTTATCTGACGAATCAAGATTCCTGGTGCATCACGTAGACACCGATCGCGGATACGCCTATCACCAACGGAAGCTATGGCCCCTGGGTGCACTGTTAGGTGGAAACAGGCCGGCGGCGGTGTAATGCTGTGGGCGATATTTTCTTGGGGCACTTTAGGCCCAATTATCCCAATAGCACAATCCTTGACCTCTGTCAGGTATCTAAAGATCGTTGCTGACCAAGTTCACCCATTCATGGCATTTTTTTTTTTTTTTTTTGTTGAAAGGAAGTGTAACGACTACTATGAGAAATTCAATGAGCTATAAGCAGTCGCCCGTCCCTAATTTAGGGTCTCTGGTTCCAGGGAAGGGAGAGAGCCAGTGCCATAAGACAAACACAACATCCATGCCTCACTGGGATTCAAACCCGGACCATTTTCGGACGAACGATCAGAAGCCATTTGCTTAGATCACTGCGGCATGGCAACTGTGTTTCCTGCTGGTGACGGCTATTACCAACAGGATAATGCGCCATGCCACACCGTCAGAATCGTCTAGGAGCGGTTAGAGGAACATGCTGGTGACTTTCTCTTAATGTCCTGGCCTGCACAATCACCTGACATGAACCCAATCGAACATTTGTTGTTCGACTTGGAAAGCGGGTTCGCATTAAATCACCATTATCTCGAAATGTACGGGAACTGGTGGACCTGCTCTTGACATTAGGGTGCCATATACCCCAGGATACCTATCGCTAAGCTTATCGAATCTATTTTTTTATACGTAAAAATATATAATAAAAGTAAGGCTATTTCTTAGCCAACGGAAGCGGTTATAATAATCAACTAAATTTGCAATCGAAAGAATAAAATTTCCAGAAATAGAAACAGCTACTTACATAATTTTCAGCCGCGGGTGAATGAAACTGAGATTAACAAATTTTGCAAAACAAATTGTGTCATAGCGGAAAAAAGATACCAATGACAAAAGTCTTCAAATCGAACAGCTGGAAAAGATAGAGCAAAACTTGTTATAACTTTACGACCCTAGAGGGTTGCAATTGTGTTACTCAAAGGAAATAGGTTAAAAATTACACAATGAAGTGTATCCTACGGAAAATTGATTTTCATAGGAGATTAAATACAATCGAATTTACTCTTCCAAATAAAAATATATGCTGACATTCAAAATTATGCCGCCAGAGAACGATTCTACGTCAATTCGTCGCGTGCGTCAATTTGTCGCGCTTCAATTCGTCGACCACGACGATTCGTCTCTGACAAATTCGTCGCTACGTCAATTCGTCGCGTTTACAGATTTTGGTTACATACAAAACGAATGCAGGAAAAAGAACGATTTCGAAAGTCTTGCTCCCTGATCAAATTTATAAAGTTTGGACACGCAGACAGGATAAGAATATTACGTTTTTCTTTGGGACTAAAAATATTAGACGATAAACGGTTTTTGGAACGGGGCAGGGACCGGTTGGTCAGAGCCCCCATACACAAAATATTCGTAAGATCTACAGTTTTCAATTCAGAACCACTAAATCAGGTATCCTATCTCATAGTACTCTAACTTAGACGGTTGTCGGTTTTTGGAACGGGTCAAGCCCCGGGGAGTCAGAGCCCCCCCCCCCTCCCCCCCCGCTACATACAAAATTTTCGTAAAATCTAGTTTTCATTTCAGAACCATCAGATTTGGAATCATGAAACTCTAACTTAGACGCTAGACGGTTTTTGGAAGGGGTTGGAGCCCGCGGGGTCGGAGCACCCCCCCCCATAAAAAATTCGTAAAATCTACAGTTTTCATCTTAGAACCACCAAATTTCGTATACTATCTCATGGTACTGTAACTTAGACGCTAGACGGTTTTTTGAAAGGGGTTGGAGCCCGCGGGGTCGGAGCCCCCCCCCTCATAAAAATTTCGTCAAATCTACAGTTTTCATCTTAGAACCACCAAATTTGGTATACTATCTTATGGTACTCTAACTTAGACGGCAGACCATTTTGGGAACGGGTCAAGGCCCGTGGAGTCAGAGCCCTCCACATAGAAAATTCTCTTAAAAACTACAGTTTTCAATTCAGAACCACCAAATCTGGTATACTATCTCATGGTACTCTAACTTAGACGGTAGACCGTTTTTAGAACATGTCAAGGCCCAGGGGGTAGAGCTCCCCTCCCTTAATTTTTTTGTAAAATCTACATTTCAAAATTGCCTTTATTCTTCAGTAAAATAACATATCTATGTACATGACAATGGAATTCTGCCAATAAATACAGTGGTATATACATCAGCTGGAAAGTTCCAGTGAAACGTAAAACAAAAAATTGTTAAAATCATGAAATTATTTCGCCACGTAGGGCGAAGGAGAGGCAGACAATAAAGCACGAGCGATACAAACGAAAATGTTTACTTACAGTATTGTAGACAGGGCAAGACATGATTCTATACTATGCACAAATCTACAGTTTTCAATTAAGAACCATTAAGTATGGTATCATTAAACTCTAACTTAGACGCTAGACGGTTTTGGAAAGGGTTGGAGCCCCCGCCCCCATAAAAATTTCGTAAAATCTACAGTTTTCAATTTAGAACTACCAGATTTGCTATAATATCTCATGGTATTCTAACTTCGACGGTAGACAGCTTTTGGAACGGGTCAAGGCCCGGGGGATAGAGCCCCCTACATAAACATTTTCTGAAAAACTACAGTTTTGAATTCAGAACCACCAGATCTGATATACTATCTCATGGTACTCCAACTTAGACGCTAGACTGTTTTGGAAGGGGTTGCAGATTTTTTTGTGAAGGGGGTAAGGACCCCTTTCATAAAAAAATCGCTAAATGTAGTTTTCAATTTAGAACTACCAAATTTGGTATACTATCTCATGGTACTTTAACTTAGACGGTCGAGGTTTTTGGGACGGGTCAAGGCCCTGGGGGTCGGAGCCCCGCCCCGCGCGCGCACACACACACACACACACACACACACACACAGACATACAACATTTTCTAAAAACTACAGTTTTCAATTCAGAACCACCAAATTTGGTATCATGAAACTAACTTAGACGCTAGACGGTTTTTGGAAGGGGTTGGAACCCCGGGGTGAGAGCCCCTCCCCCTCCTCAAAAAATTTCGTAAACTCTATAGTTTTCAATTTAGGACAACCAGATTTGGTATACTACTTATGGTTATCTAACTTAGACGGTAGACGGTTTTTGGAAGGGGTCGGGGCCCGGGTCAAGGTAGCCTCATGCAAAATTTTCGTAAAAAGTTCCCTTTTTTACTCTTAAGAATACACTATCTACGTTCTAAGGCGGAGGGCCTTGCACCATAAACCATCAACCAACCAACTAACCAACCTGCGGTCTAAGTTAGGGACTGTAGATAACAATAAAGTGCAAAAATATGCGTTTAATGGTGTATTAAAAACACAAATCTATATAGTTTAGCTTTCACTACCAACGAGCGGCTTATCAGAAAGAAATATAATGTAATGTAAACAGAGTTCCAGATATTCAAAATTCAAAACGGTAACAAAAAGATGATCAATGCCAATGTGAAGTCGTTTGCATGCGACATCACATAGGTACATTGCATTTCTGTGTCGCGGGATTCACAGAAGCACACGCCAGATGTACGGCAGTTCTATAGATGTCTCTGCGAAGGTAAGCATTCCCATTCCTTTCTTTTTTGTTTCGCAAAATTAAATTAACTAAACCAAAAAATTTAAAATAAGTTTACTGGAAAATTGCAGGAATATCTTTTTCATTCATTAACTTTCACCCGCTGAACTTGGTGATTCCACAAATAGTAATATGTACCTGGCAAATAACTGGTATCCCTGCTAGTACAAATTATATTAATGATTTATTTACGTCCAGTTCAATCTAGTATGTCAATAAGAGCGTTTGGGGCCGTATGAAAAGTACATTTCAACGTGTGCCGCTACGGCGGCGGAGTGATCTAGGCGCTGGCTTCTGACCACTTGTCGAGAAGGATCCTGGTTCAAATCATGGTGAATCATGGACGATGTGCTTGTCTTCTGGCACTGGCTGTCCCCCTTCCCAGGAACCAGTGGCCCAAAATTGGGAACGTCCGACTGCTTATAGCCCACTGAATTGATCACGGTGGTCGTTAACCCCCCCCCCCAAGAAAAAGATTGCGACGTGTCCATTGCTATTTGTTGTGGACCGTACAAAAAGTATGTTTTTGATATCAACGTGTTCACTTCCATGTAGGCTGACCATAAAATGTTAGGGGACCGTACAAAATTGCACTTTTGTTTTCACCTTGTCAGCGCTTCGGTATATGGTTGAAGTATACGTATATATATAGTTGGGCCATTTCAGCACGTAGTTTGGTTTATATAGAAAATCAAGATAATGTTACATTTTTACTCAGCTACAACACATTAATCCCAAAGGCTATTTGTTGAAATCTTTAATCCGCCATGCTCATATTCACAACGTTAACATAACATGTCAAGTTATTAATGTTACAGTTTTACCCTGTCACAAAACTTTAGTTACAAGATATTAGGCGTAAACTTTTTAGGAATTTTTAGTCCGACGTATTCATAAGGTTTCGATAACATGCCAAGGTTATAGTACTGCGTTTTGACTAAGGCACAAAAATTAATAAACAGGCCTTAAGCCTTTTTATCAGTTTTCAATCAACCGTGCTCATATACATAAAATTTTCAGAGAAAGTCAAGTATACTGTGTTGCGCATTTACTAGAGTACAAAACTATAAACAGCCATTAACTTTCACCGGCTGAACTTGGTGATTCCTCAATTCATCCATTAACAAGCCTTTTAAGTGATTGTATGCTATGGTCATATTGATAATGTTTGATGACAAGTCAGGTTAATGATGTTGCACTTATTAAAGACTTAAAAAGGTGTAGAGGCTAGTAATTATTATTTGAAGTCTAAGTAAAAGCTCATTTTTAACTTGACTCGTCATGAAATCCTTATGAATATGACATTTATTTTATTTTGTACATTTTACAAAGCGTATGCATTTTTTGGCATTTGTTTTATTTTGTGTTGTACTTGTTACATAGCGTTTCGCATTTTTGTAATGCTTGTGACTTGTGATTGCATTTTGAATTTTTATTTGTTTCACATTTTGGATTGCATTTTGAATTTTTATTTGTTTCACATTTTGGATTACTTTGACATTTTATGTTTTTGACATGCTATTTTGAAAATTTTATCTTTTTTAATTTTGCGTTGTGTTTTACATTCTTGCATTTTCGGAGGAATTACATTCTTGAAAAATTCAAATACAAGTCAGTAAAAGGTATAATTCAATTAGTGAGAAATATCAGCACATCTTAGTAAAGGGTAGAATTATATGAAATTCCTCTTAAAAAGTGCAGCATGTTAACATTGTCTCTGTGCACCAAAGTTCGAATTCCTTTTTATCTTGCCAGCGTTTTTCTTCTGGGTGGATTTGTTGGAATCTGTGCTATCACTCTTTCGATTTTAGCCATAGTTGTGCTCTGCTCTTTCGCAATTTCACTGATTATTTCGTACAGTCACAGTTTTTTCTCTCCCAGAATTGTATTCCAGCGTCTGTCTAATCTTTCAAGTTCGTTTTGTGTTCTGGGAAAGCCAAATAAATTGTTTTCACTTACTGACCAAATTGTTGGCGGGAACAGCGGAGGGCTTCTGCTCGGATTGTTTCTTCTGCTTCCACGAAATTTTCCAAGAACATAATTTTCCTAAACCACTGAACTACAGAATCTGCATATTCTAGTAAAATTGATTTCACTTCTTCAAAAGCAGCTTGAATTTCATCAGATGCAAAAAATGCGAGTGCTTGCAAATGTCTGACTTTGAGAGCAAACTCACTGTTTTCCCTATATTTTAAGGCTATGCCAGAGGATGGATATTCCTCAGCACATTTTTTTTCCGAGATGAAACCAACAACATTTGTGTGCTGCTTTCAAATTCCTTTTTAGCAGCATTATAACGGTAGCTATTTCAAAATATATTATTATGCGTATATTGTGGTGCAAGCTGAATATCATAGTCTGATGCATAGTCTTGTAAATCCTACAAAAATACTATATAATAGTATTATATTCTTTATACTTGCTGGAAAGTAACCCATAAACTAGTGGGACAAGTCTGTGCATCTCTGGATTCGTTTCAACCATAGCATGAATTTAGCATAATTGCCTAAAAAGGGTTGGACAAGTTTCAAATGTCCCATCCATAATCCAGAGGGGTGCTTCTTTAAGCTTTCGTAATTTATTATCTGTTAAAAATAAAATAATTCTTTGACGTCCAAATGCGCTATCTCTGCCAAGAAATTTTGCACCATCTTCTCCTGTAAATTTATTGAGACATCGATCCGTTCTGAAGTCGTAGGCTCCGCAGGCATGTCTTGGCATGTCTTCTCTTTTTTACAACTTGCCTTAGTGCATCCATATTACGCATGTAAGCTGCATTTACTGTAGCCATTGACGTTGTCACGGTTTGAATAATTTGTGCAGGGGCTTCGCCCGTATTTCTCGCTCGTTCTTTTATTTGCGCTCTTGCAACAGCAACATCACTTTTCTCCGGTCTTGGAACATAATTATGTGGTTTCTCATTGCGCATCCTGTGTTCATCTCCACCAAGAATAGTACTAGCACAACCAGTACAATTTCCATACTTTCTTTCAATACAGTGACAATACCGTAAATCACCTAGCACTCTGTTATGGCAAAATAAATACCCTTTCCATTTCAGCAAATCATTTTCTTTTTGTGAGTTAACTATTTATGTTGCATTCTTCATCTGCATAGTGCCTTCGGAAAACAATGCACTTTCTCTTTCCAAAATATTTAGAATGACATATTACCACTATTATCACTTGACAACGCACAGCAAAGGTTTCAACAAGCACGTTCTCTGTTCTCCAGTCAACTACGAACTAATGAGCAACCATTCAATAAAACACTCAGAATACAGACAATCACGTGAAGCTTGTTCCTCCAGTTAGGGTTTAAGCGAAGTTCAAGATTTTCGTACCTGCGGTCACAAGAAGTGGTTAATTTTAAGGATCAGCATCTTATCTTTTGTTTTTACAAAACGCAGAGGTACGTGTATTTTACAGCTGGGAAGCTCCAGGCGGGGATTCAAAGATGCGAAGAACCCGGGAGCCAGGTTCCGGAGGCAGCAGCAGGCGCGGACTGGGCAGCTGTACTCTGGGCCAGTAGGCGTCATGCTAATTCTCAAAAATAAATTCAAATTTTTTGTGTTGCACCATGCGTATGAAAGAACATTGTTATACTGAAAAGACAATTTGTTTACCCCGTAACATATTAAACGAAACCTACGTCCCTGCGTGCCAAATGATCTGTAAGCCAAACATAGTTTTTTATGCAACACCTTCCCCGACTTTCTAACTTCAGATCTGTCTCGTTCGACTTATTTCCTGTACCTCCCCCTCTCTTTCGCTAATTGCAGTTAATTGCCGTGAAATTGGTGTTTTACGTTGGGGTGTATTGCCGTCTGTCCTGAAGACTATAGTGAAAGCGGTGAACCCCAGGGGAAAAGTATTCCATCAAAAGCAACAGAAATCCTATGCGAGAGCAAAACTTTGTTCGTTGGCATTACATCCAAGCAATTTAGGCGAAGTAGGAAGTGTGTTTTTCTACTACGACACCAGAAGATTATCGCGAATGCTCAGGCAATTACGATACATATGTGTCCTTAAGACTTCTCTTTCAAGACGTCCAAAGGCCGGCACTAGGGGATGGGGAGGGATACAGTGCGGATGCTCTTTTTTGTTGCAATTAGAAATTCTTAAGCTCATTCTTCCTTAAAACTTTGCCTGGTTACCAGTAAGTACTGTCTCGTGCCTCAACCATTGCACAGATTTGTTGTTTTTGCTTTCATTCTTTGAGTTAACAGCGGGAAAATATCTGAACTGCGTTGTTTCAGTTGGAAATATTTTTTTTTACTTCAGCAACAGGACTTCACGTATAATTGCAAAATACTTCGACAGAATAAACATACCTTACCTAAAGAGTTTGCATGAGAAAATAGATTAATAGTAAGGAAAATATTCTAAAACCATACAAAGAAATTGCGGAGCCGAAAAAGCTAGGTAGAGGAAACAAAAGGCTCTAAGAAAAAGTTCATATTTAAAAAAACCTGTAGTCGCTTAATGAGTGAGTGGTATAACTCAATACAAAATCATGTGCTGTATTTTAAAAAAAAATTATAAGCAAGTAGGCATCGTGACTGTGCACAGTTTCCCTTTTTCATCCTGTCGACATTACAACCACCACAGAAAAAGAAAATAACAAAAAAAAAAAACACCCATACAAAGTAAAATGCCCAAAACATAAAGAGAAGTAACCACACAAAATGAAATGCCCAAAACATTAAAAAAACTGCAACCACACTAAACAAAATACCCAAAACATGGTAAGAAATTCTGTTGAAAGCACAATGAAGGTATACGATAGGAGAAATATATGTTTTTAAAACTTAAAACAAGTGTCAAAACTGAAATAAAAATCAAAAAGAAATATTCCAAATTTCATTGTTACTTTAGATATTTTGACCTGTTGACATTTCGTAAATTGTTTTTGCACTCGGTGAAAAAATATTACTTACAAGGACTCTTTAGTAACTTTTAATCGCTGTGGTCGTATTTATAAGGTTTGCATAACAAATCAAGTTAATAATGTTGCGCTTTCACTTAGGCACCAAATGCTAATTATTGGCCGCTAGGCCTAGGCCTTTTAAATAATTTTTAATAAGCGTAACACTCTTAAATTGATTTGTCATGCAAACCTCATATAATCACAGCATTATAAAAATTACTATAAATGCATATGCCTAGGTCTCGGGTGTATCTATTAATGCTTTGTGCTCGAGTAACATTTAAACAGAATTCATTTTATTTTCTATGAAAACTACATAAATATCAGCTCGGAGGACTATAAACTATCAAAAATCTCTAGGCCTAGGGTCTGCTTAATAATTCCAACCTCAGAAAAGCGCATTGCTAAAATCTTGGACTTCTATGAAAACCTTATGAAAATTAGCACGGCAGACTGTAAATTGCAAAACAGGCCCAGTCCTAGGGCTTTCTAATTATTGTTTTGTACCTGACTAAAAGTGTAACATTATCTTTAGTTCTTACTAGCAGGGGTACCCGGTATTTCCCAGGTAAATATTACTATTTCTAAAATCACCAAGTTCAGCTGGTGAAAGTTAATGAATGAAAAAGCTCTTTCCGTAAATTTCCAGGAAACTTATTTTAAATCTTTTGATTTAGTTAATTTAATTATCCGAAGCAAAAAAGAATTTACATTATTTACATTGCATTGTATTGTATTTCTGCCTGATAAGGCAACCGTTGGTGGTGAAAGCTAACGTTTATTAATTTGTGTTTTTAATACACCATGAACCGGATATGTTTTCGCTTTATTGTTATCTACGGCCTCTAGTCTAGACCGTAGGTATGATAATGGAGTGCTGTATTGGGATGCAGTTCTTAAGAGTAAAAATTGTAATTTTTACGCAAATTTTGAATGGGCCCCCTTCACACCGGGCACCGACCCTTTCCGTCTGCGGTCTAAGTTACAATACAATGAGGTAGTGTACTAAATTTGGTCGTTCTAAATTCGAAACTGCAGGTTTTACAAAAATTGGCATGGGGGGGGGGGGCTGTAAACCCTTGGGTCCAACCGTTTCCAAAAACCGCCTGCATTATCAGTTAGAGTACCATGACATAGTATAACAAATTTGGTGGTTTTAAATTGAAAACTGTAGATTTTACGAAAACATTTTATGGGGAGGGCTCTGATCCCGTGCCTGACCCGTTCCCATAACCGTCTACCATCTAAGTTAGAGTACCATGAGATAGTATACCAAATTTGGTTGTTCCAAATTGAAAACTGTAGATTTTACGAAAATTTTGTATGGGGGGAAGGATCTAACCCCGGGCCCCGACCCGTTCCGAAAATCGTCTACGGTCTAAGTTAGAGTACCATGATATGGTATACCAAATTTGGTGGTTCTAAATTGAAAACTCTAGTTTATAGGAAAACAATTTATGGGGGGGGGGCTCTTACCCCGTGCCCGACCCGTTCCAAAAATCGTCTACCGTCTAAGTTAGAGTACCATAAGATAGTCAACCAAATTTGTTGGTTCTAAGTTGAAAACGGTATATTTTACGAAAATTCTTTGGGGGGAGGGGGGTGCTCTTACCGCCCGGGCCCCGATCCGTTCCAAAAACCGTCTCCCGTCTTAGTTACAGTTTCATGATACCAAATTTGGTGGTTCTAATGTGAAAACACTAGATTTTACGAAAAATTTGTATGTGGGGGGCTCTTACCCCCGCGCCTTGACTTATTCCAAAAACCGTCTATCGTCTAAAATAGAGTACCATGAGATAGTATACCAAATTTGGTGGTTCTAAATTGAAAACTGTATTTAACGAAAATTTTGTACGGGGGCGGGCTCTAACCCCCGGGCCCTGACCCGTTCCAAAAACCGTCTACCGTCTAAGTTAGAGTGCCATGATATAGTATACCGAATTTGGTGGTTCTAAATTGAAAACTAGATTTTACGAAATTTCGTATGGGGGGGGGGGGGGCTCTGAACCCCGGGCTCCGACCTCCGACCCTTTCCAAAAACCGTCTACAGTCTTAGTTAGAATACCATGAGATAGTCTTCCCAACTTGGTGGTTCTAAATTGAAAACTGTAGATTTTACGAAAATTTAAAATTTTGTACGGGGGGTAGGGTTGCTCCGACCCCCGAGCCCCGACCCGTTCCAAAAACCGTCTCCCGCTAAGTTAGAGTTTCACGACACAAAATTTGGTGGTTATGAATTGAAAAATAAAGATTTTAAGAAACTTTTGTATGTGGGGGGGGGGCGTACCCCGGGCCTTGATCCGTTCCAAAACCTTCTACCGTCTACGTTAGAGTACCATGAGGTAGTATACCAAATTTGGTGGTTCTAAATTGAAAACTGTACCAAATACAGTGCGGTAACGCAGTCTTCATCCTCATTATCTTCTCCTCTTCTCTCTTCCTCAGGTCCCCTCTACTTTATCTACTTCTTTACTCTCTCCTTTCTCTCTTCGCGAACTCCGCGAGGCGTTAGCTACTCTCAATCCTCATGCCGCTCATGGACCAGACTGCCTTCCTGTCCTTTTATCGTGCTTTTCTACCTTGCCTTCTGCCTTTTCTGTCTGCGTGTTTCTCGTCTGCTTTTTCCTCTCCTGCGTTACCGCCCGACTTTACTTTGGCACACATTATCCTCCTTCCTAAGAAGGGTGACCTCTTGGATCTTGGAAACTGGCGCCTTATCTCTATCCTAAACACTGACTATAAGTTCTATACAAAACTCTTATCCCGTCGCCTTAATTCTGTTCTCTCTTTCGTTATTTCTCCCGACCAGACATACACTGTGCCTGGTCGGACTATTTCCACTAACGTTTCTCTTCTCCTTCATCTTCAGAAAAAGAGCGAGCGAGGAAGTGAACCTCTTGCCTTTCTCAATCTGGATCAAAAGTCCGCTTTTGATAACGTTTCTCATTTTTATCTCTCTGCTGTCCTTTCACAATTTGGCTTTCCTCCTAGCTTTTCTTCCGAACTCTTGGCCCTTTATCAGGGCGCCAGTTTCCATGTTCGAGCTGCCACATTTCTAACCGCTCCAATTCCGTTTAAGCGCGGCATCCGGCAAGGATGTCCGCTCTCCTGCCAGCTATTCGCTCTCGCTTTTGAGCCTTTCCTGTTAGCAGCCCGAAGATCACTCCTGGATGTCCTACCGCCGACAGTGGCTAGTACTAGTCATCATCGAATAATTTTCACCGCCTATGCTGATGATGTGACCTTTTGCATCCGGGATGAATCTCAATTCGATCGCCTGTATTCTGTATATCAACAGTATGTTGCATTATCTGGAGCTGCGCTGAATACCACTAAAAGTACTGGCTTATGGTGCGGGGCATGGGCTGCCCGCACCGATGCTCCTTGGGGTGCGCAGTGGACAGCCACTACACAGAAGCTCCTCGGTGCGTATGTCGGATTGCCCTTGGCTTCTGTTTCCGCCACCTGGACTGCTCTTCTTCCCCGGATACAACGGACTGCTGCCTACTGGAGTAAGGCCCGCCCTTTCACATCGTTCAGTCAAAGAGCAGCCTTTGTTCGTCGACAACTTATCTCCCTATGCGAATACTCTTGGATGTCGACGGTTCTTCCCGTGTCACAAATGATGACCATCACTCGCCTCTCAACTTCCGTCATCTGGTCTTCACATCACTGGGTTAAACCTTCCACGCTTGATCTGCCAGCCTCTTTAGGTGGCATCCAGCTTCCTGATCCAGCTGTCCTTTATAAAACACATCGCATTATTCATTTCATTCTCCTTGCCACTTCAACTGTTCCGTCCCTTACCACTACCTTGAATGTTCTAGTTTCTTCCCGTGACCCAACTTTCACCTTCCTACTGTTTGTGAAGATGGATGCATACTCTCTTCTCCCGTCCCACCTCCCTCCTGTCCTGCGAGAGGGCCTTTCTCTTTTTCGTTCGCTTCCTCTTCTCCGTTCATTTCCTTCTTCAACTCTTGATCTCCTAGATGAACCTCTCTTCTTCTCTTCTCTTATTCACCCTCCTAACCTCCATTCCTTTTACTTTCCTCATTGTATCCGCTCTGGTGTGATAACTGTCCGTTCTCTCGTAACTTCTGATCTAACCAGGAGACCTCTTTCTTCCCTGTTTCTATCTCCAACCATTTCTCTTGCTAACGAATATCTTCTCCTTCGCACAGCGCTTTGGAGCCTGTTTCCACTCCTCGCTTCACCTGATGGTCTCTTCTCGGTCCCCTCTGCTCCTCTTTCTCTACCGTTCTTTCTCCTCATTCGTAGCTCCCCGGTTCTTGTTACTTCTATGTCCTCCTCTTCAATTTATTGGCTTCTTCTTTCCCCTCCCGCACTTCCACTTTCTGTTCATTCTGCTCCTCCTTCTCTTCTCCCCGCCATCTGGACAGCATCTACCTCTGCCCTTTCCTCCCCTCTTGAACTCAATGTCCATTGTCAATTTCTTCACCTTCGTCTCCCCGCCCCACCAGTACTATTTCGCATGACTCTTCTCACCTCTCCGCAGTGCTCTTTTGCCCTGAAGTCAGCGACGTCCAACATCAATACCTATTCTGCCCCGTTCTCCTGCCAGTCCTAAACACAGCATTTCGTCTTGCTGATCGAATTTGTGCTCGATCGTTACCATTCCTTGCATATGCTTGGCTACTCCAAACAAAGCATCCACCTACTCACTTGCCTCCTGTGCGCCGTTATATTTTTCTTCTTGTGAAGTTCACTGTCTATGCTTTCCATCTTCAACAACGCTTCCCTGCTCTTATTCCACCTCCTCAGGAGGCAAGTGCTATCATTCGGAGACGCTTCCTAGCACGGTTAACCACTCGTCTCCAAATGAAGCACTCTCGTGCTGCCTCAACAAACACCGATAGCGTTTTTCAATCCACCTGTGCCCAATCGGCTGGGTGATTCCATATCCGAAATTTGCAGTTACATCTCGACCTATAAGTGGGATTTTTGTTGTCGCCCACGTTCACTGTAACAAATCATGTTTTTACGTATTAATTTTGGTGCTTCGCTATTTGTGATTATTCTGTTTTAATGTGCCATTGAAGATAGCTCACCATGTTTCCCATGTTCTCTTCGATAATGTTGGGTTTTATGTTGTATATAATTTTTCCTTCTGCACAGTTTACTGTCCACGCAATGTCCCCTTCATTATGTTGAATATATTTTTAAAATATTAGTCACTGTGTGTATAACAAGATGCCCTTCTGAGTACATTTAGCGTTATTTCCCCTTGTCACTGAATACTTCTGTACATATGTTGTAAATTTTGAATGTAGCATCACTGTTGCACTTCTGTTTCATGAGAAGCTGCCCTTCTGGGTATGTTTAGCGGCTTTCTTCCTTGTCACTGTATTGTTCTGTACATATGATATGAAACTTGTGCATTGCATTACTGTTCGATTTCTGTTTTTTTGTAAAGTTGCTCTCCTGGGTTCGTTTAGCATATTTCTCTCTTGTCACTGCATAATTCTGTACATATGATAAGTGTTTGTTCTTATTTGTTTCTACCATTACTGTCATATCTCTAAATACTGTTGCACCTGTTAGTTCCTTCTCATCCATGGTCTTTTATGAGAATTAGTACCTTGTGCATGTTTAATCTTTAGTATGGTAGTAATGCTTAATTGGAATTTGTGCATAGTATAGAATCATGTCTTGCCCTGTCTACAATACTGTAGGTAAACATTTTTGTTTGTATCGCTCGTGCTTTATTGTCTGCCTCTCCTTCGCCCTACGTGGCGAAATAATTTTATGATTTTAACAATTTTTTGTTTTACGTTTCACTGGAACTTTCCAGCTGATGTATATACCACTGTATTTATTGGCAGAATTCCATTGTCATGTACATAGAAATGTTATTTTACTGAAGAATAAAGGCAATTTTGAAATGTAGATTTTGCGAATTTTTATGAGGTAGGCCCTTACCCCCGGGCTGCAACCCCTTCAAAAAATCGTCTAGCGTCTAACTTAGAGTACCATGCGATAGTATACCAGATTTGGTGGTTCTGAATTGGAAACTGTAGTTTTTAAGAGAATTTTGTATGTGATGGGCTCTGACCCCCGGGCCTTGATCCGTTCCAAAAATGGTCTGTCTACGTTAGAGTACCATGAGATAGTATACCAAATTTGGTGGTTCTAAATTAAAAACTGCGTTCCGGCATCTACACCCGTCGGAAATCTCTTTTACCTGGCGCTCTTCCATCCATGGCAGCACTACGGCAGCACGGCTGGATAAATTTTATGTTTCGACTGCTCTTCTCCCGTCGATCGCAGCTGCTGCCCATCATCCTTCCGCCGCTTCAGACCACAGTGTTGTAAGTCTGTCGGTGTGTGTTTCTCCTTCACCTTCAAGGACTCTACGAGTATGGACTTTTCCGGACTCGCTCCTGGATGATCAACAATTTTGTGTTGCTGTGCGTGAGTTCCTCCGTAGTCGTCAGCCCCTTCTTGATACTACGTCAGACGCGATGCAACTGTGGCTCAGTGTCAAACGCGACTTGGTCCTTTTTGTACGGCGCTTCTCCCATGCCTCTCGGAATGAGAGCGATATGAAAATTTCAAATCTACGTGCTCTATTGTCGATGCTCTCTCTTGATGATCCGCAATACCCCGGCTATCTGGCAGATCTTCACGCCGTGCTTCTTCCTCGCGCATCCGATGCAGCCTGCAGGATGCATTTCTTGCATCTCTCCCCTACAGCTGATTCTCACGATTACTTAACCGCCTTGGAATCTCAACATCGCTCTGCTACATCTTTGCGTCATCTTCGCCTCCAGGATGGTTCCATCACTTCGAACCCATCGAAGCTATGCACTTTCACTAAACAGTATTTCACCGCCAAGTACAGTGCAGTAACGCAGTCTTCATTCTCATTAGCTTCTCCTCTTCTCTCCTCTCTTCCTCAGGTCCCCTCTACTTTATCTACTTCTTTACTTTCCCCTTTCTCTCTTCGCGAACTCCGTGAGGCGTTCGCTACTCTCAATCCTCATGCTGCTCCTGGACCTGACGGCCTTCCTCTGTCCTTTTATCGTGCTTTTCTACCGTGCCTTCTGCCTTTTCTGTCTGCGTGTTTCTCGTCTGCTTTTTCCTCTCCTGCGTTACCGCCCGACTTTACTTTGGCACACATAATCCTCCTTCCTAAGAAGGGTGACCTCTTGGATCTGGGAAACTGGCGCCCTATTCCATCCTAAACACTGACTATAAGTTCTATACAAAACTCTTATCCCGTCGCCTTAATTCTGTTCTCTCTTTCGTTATTTCTCCCGACCAGACATACACTGTGCCTGGTCGGACTATTTCCACTAACGTTTCTCTTCTCCTTCATCTTCACTTCCTCGCTCGCTCTTTTGATGAACCTCTTGCCTTTCTCAATCTGGATCAAAAGTCCGCTTTTGATAACGTGTCTCACTTTTATCTCTCTGCTGTCCTTTCACGATATGGCTTTCCTGCTGCCTTTTCTTCCGCTCTCTTGGCCTTTTATCAGGGCGCCAGTTTCCATGTTCGAGCGGCCACATTTCTAACCGCTCCAATTCCGTTTAAGCGAGGCATCCGGCAAGGATGTCCGCTCTCCGGCCAGCTATTCGCTCTCGCTTTTGAGCCTTTCCTGTTAGCAGCCCAAAGATCACTCCTGGATGTCCTACCGCCGACAGTGGCTAGTACTCGTCATCATCGGATAATTTTCACCGCCTATGCTGATGATGTGACCTTTTGTGTCCGGGATGAATCTCAATTTGATCACCTGTATTCTGTATATCAACAGTATGTTGCAATATCTGGAGCTGCGCTGAATGCCACTAAAAGTACTGGCTTATGGTGCGGGGCATGGGCTGTCTGCACCGATGCTCCTTGGGGTGCGCAGTGGACAGCCACTACACAGAAGATCCTTGGTGCGTATGTCGGTTTGCCCTTGGCTTCTGCATCTGCCAACTGGACTGCTCTTCTTCCCCGGATACAACGGGCTGCTGCCTACTGGAGTAAGGCCGGCCCTTTCACATCGTTCCGTCAACGAGCAGCCATTGTTCGTCGACAACTTATCTCCCTTTGTGAATACTCTTGGATGTCGACGGTTGTTCCCGTGTCACAAATGATGACCATCACTCGCCTCTCAACTTCCGTCATCTGGTCTTCACATCACTGGGTTAAACCTGCCGCGCTTCATCTGCCAGCCTCATTAGGTGGCATCCAGCTTCCTGATCCAGCAGTCCTTTATAAAACACATCGCATTATTCATTTCATTCGTCTTGCCACTTCAACTGTTCCGTCCCTTACCGCTACCTTGAATGTTCTTGCTTCTTCTCGTGACCCATCTTTCCCATCTTTCACCTTCTTACTGTTTCTGAAGATGGATTCATACTCTTTTCTTCCGTCCCACTTCCCTTCTGTCCTGTGAGAGGGCCTTTCTCTCTTTCGTTCGCTTCCTCTTCTCCGTTCATCTCCTTCTTCAACTCTTGATCTTCTAGATGAACCTCTCTTCTTTTCTCTTATTCACCCTCCTAACCTCCCTTACTTTTACTTTCCTCATTGGATCCGCTCTGGTGTGATAACTGTCCGTTCTCTCGTAACTTCTGATCTAACCTGGAGACCTCTTTCTTCCCTGTTTCTATCTCCAACCATTACTCTTGCTAACGAATATCTTCTCCTTCGCACAGCGCTTTGGAGCCTCTTTCCACTCCTCGCTTCCCCTGATGGTCTCTTCTCGGGTCCCTCCGCCCCTCTTTCTCTACCGTTCTTTCTCCTCATTCGTAGCTCCCCGGTTCTAGTTACTTCTATCTCCTCCTCTTCTCTTTTTTGGCTCCTTCTTTCCCCTCCCGCACTTCCACTTTCTGTTCATTCTGCTTCTCCTTCTCTTCTCCCCGCCATCTGGACAGCCTCTACCTCTCCCCTTTCCTCCCCTCTTGAACTCAATGTCCATTGGCAATTTCTTCACCTTCGTCTCCCCGCCCCATCAGTACTATTTCGCATGACCCTTCTCACCTCTCCACATTGTTCCTTTTGCCCTGAAGTCAGCGACGTCCAACATCAATACCTCTTCTGCCCCGTACTCCTGCCAGTCCTAAACACAGCATTTCGTCTTGCTGATCGAATTTGTGCTTGATCGTTACCATTTCTTGCATATGCTTGGCTACTCCAAACTAAGCATCCACCTACTCACTTGCCTCCTGTGTGCCGTTACATTTTTCTTCTTGTGAAGTTCACTGTATATGCTTTCCATCTTGAACAACGCCTCCCTGCTCTTACTCCACCTCCTCAGGAGGCAAGTGCTATCATTCGGAGACGCTTCCTAGCACGGTTAACCACTCGTCTCCGAATGGAGCACTCTCGTGCTGCCTCAACAAACACCGATAACGTTTTTCAATCCACCTGGGCCCAATCGGCTGGGTGGTTCCATATCCACAATTTGCAGCTACGTCTCAACTTGTAGGTGGGATTTTTGTTGTCGCCCACATTCACTGTCACAACTCATGATTTTACGTATTAATTTTGGTGGTATGAGGCTCCTAGGTGGAGTCTCCTTTTTCACCCACATGATTCGCTATTTGTGATTATTCTGTTTTATGTGCTATTTGAGATAGCTCACCATGTTTCCCATGTTTTCTTCGATTTTGTTGTGTTTTATGTTGTATATAATTCTTTCTTCTGCACAGTTTACTGCACACACAAAGTCCCCTACATTATGTTGAATATATTTTGAAATTTTATTGTCCCTGTGTATATAATTTAATGTAAGAAGATGCTCTTCTGAGCACTTTTAGCGATTCTCCCCCTTGTCACTGAATACTTCTGTACATATGATGCAAATTTTGAGTGTAGCATCACTGTTACATTTCTGTTTTATGAGAAGCTGCCCTTCTGGTTATGCTTAGCGGCTTTCTTTTTTGTCACTGTATTGTTCTGTACATATGATATGACACTTTTGAATTGCATTACTGTTCGATTTCTGTTTTTTTTTTGTAAAGTTGCCCTCCTGGGTCCGTTTAGCGTATTTCTCTCTTGTCACTGCATAATTCTGTGCATATAATAAGTATTTGTGCTTAATTGTTTCTACCATTTCTGTCATATTTCTAAATACTGTTGCACCTGTTAGTTCCCTCTCACCCATGGTCTTTTATGTGAATTAGTACCTTGTGCATATTTAATCTTGAGTATGGTAGTAATACTTAATTGGAATTTGTGAATAGTATAGCATCATGTCCTTTCTTGTCTACAATACTGTAGTATACATTTTCATTCGCATCGCTCGTGCTTTATTGTCTGCCTCTCCATCGCTTTTCGGGGCGAAATAATTTTATGATTTTAACAATATTTTGTTTTTCGTTTCACTGGAACTTTCCAGTTGTTGTATATACCACTGTATTTATTGGCAGAATTCTACTGTCATGTACATAGAAATGCTATTTTTATTTGAAGAATAAAGACAATTTTGAAATGTAGTTTTTAAGAAAATTTTGTATATGGGGGCTCTGACCCCGGACCTTGACCCGTTCCAAAAACGGTCTGCCGACTAAGTTAGAGTACCATAAGATAGTATACCAAATTTGGTGGTTCTAAGATGAAAACTGTAGATTTTACGAAATTTTTTGTGAGGGAGAGGGGCTAATCCCGCGGTCTCCAACCCCTTCCAAAACCGTCTAGCGTCTAAGTTAGGGTACTATGAGACAATATACCAAAATTGGTGGTTCTAAATTGAAAACTGAATATTTTTTTTAAATATTAGTCACTGTGTGTATAATATAATGTAACAAGATGCCCTTCTGAGTACATTTAGCGTTATTTCCCCTTGTCACTGAATACCTCTGTACATATGTTGTAAATTTTGAATGTAGTATCACTGTTGCATTTCTGTGAATTAGTACCTAATGTTTAATCTTTAGTATGGTAGTAATGCTTAATTGGAATTTGTGCATAGTATAGAATCATGTCTTGCCCTGTCTACAATACTGTAGGTAAACATTTTCGTTTGTATCGCTCGTGCTTTATTGTCTGCCTCTCCTTCGCCCTACGTGGCGAAATAATTTTGTTTTTTATGATTTTAACAATATTTTGTTTTACGTTTCACTGGAACTTTCCAGCTGATGTATATACCGCTGTATTTATTGGCAGAATTTCATTGTCATGTACATAGAAATGTTATTTTACTGAAGAATAAAGGCAATTTTGAAATGTAGATTTTACAAAAAAAATATTCGGAGGGGGGTCTGACCCCCGGGCTCCAACCCCTTCCAAAAACCGTCAAAGTTAGAGTACCATGAGATAGTATAATATATTTGGTGGTTCTAAATTGAAAACTGTAGATTTTACGAAAAAGTTTATTCGGGGGGGGTCTGACCCCCGGGCTGCAACCCCTTCCAAAAACCGTCTAGCGTCTAAGTTAGAGTACCATGTGATAGTATACCAGATTTGGTGGTTCTGAATTGAAAACTTAAGAGAATTTTGTATGTGGGGGCTCTGACCCCCGGGCCTTGATCCGTTCCAAAAACGGTCTACTGTCTACGTTAGAGTACCATGAGATAGTATACCGAATTTGGTGGTTCTAAATTAAAAACTGTAGATTTTACAAAAAAAAAAAATATTCGGAGGGAAGGGTCTGACCCCCGGGCTCCAACCCCTTCCAAAAACCGTCTAAGTTAGAGTACCATGAGATAGTATACCATATTTGGTGGTTCTAAATTGAAAACTGTAGATTTTACGAAAAAGTTTATTCGGAGGGGGTCTGACCCCGGGCTGCAACCCTTCCAAAACCGTCTAGCGTCTAAGTTAGAGTACCATGAGATAGTATACCAGATTAGGTGGTTCTGAATTGAAAACTAGTTTTTACGAAAATTTTGTATGAGGGGGGCTCTGACCCCCGGGCCTTGACCCGTTCCAAAAACGGTCTGCCGACTAAGTTAGAGTACCATAAGATAGTATACCAAATTTGGTGGTTCTAAGATGAAAACTGTAGATTTTACGAAATTTTTTATGAGGGGGGGGGGGCTACGACCCCGCGGGCTCCAACCCCTACCAAAAACCGTCTAGCGTCTAAGTTAGTTTCATGATTCCAAATCTGATGGTTCTGAAATGAAAAAATTTTACGAACATTTTGTATGTAGCGGGGGGGGGGGGGCTCTCACTCCCCGGGGCGTGACCCGTTCCAAAAACCGACAACCGTCTAAGTTAGAGTACCATAAGATAGTATACCTGATTTGGTGGTTCTGAATTGAAAACTGTAGATCTTACGAATATTTTGTGTATGGGGGGCTCTGACCAACCGGGCTCCTGACCCGTTCTAAAAACGGTCTGCCGACTAAGTTAGAGTACCATAAGATAGTATACCAAATTTGGTGGTTCTAAGATGAAAACTGTAGATCTTACGAAATTTTTTATGAGGGGGGCTACGACCCCGCGGGCTCCAACCCCTACCAAAAACCGTCTAGCGTCTAAGTTAGAGTTTCATGATACCAAATTTGATTGTTCTGAAATGAAAACTAGATTTTACGAAAATTTTGTATGTATGGGGGGCTCTCACTCCCCGGACCTTGACCCGTTCCAAAAACCGACAACCGTCTAAGTTAGAATACTATGAGATAGGATACCTGATTTGGTGGTTCTGAATTGAAAACTGTAGATCTTACGAATATTTTGTGTATGGGGGGCTCTGACCAACCAGGCTCCTGACCCGTTCCACAAACAGTCTACCGTCTAAGTTAGAGTACCATGAGATAATATACCAAATTTGGTAGTTCTCATTTGAAAACTATATTTTACGGCAATTCTGTAGGGGGGGGGGCTAACCCCTCCCCCTCTCCAACCGCTTCCCAAATTCCTGCATTCGTTTTGTATGTAACCAAAATCTGTAAACGCGACGAATTGACGTAGTTGACGAATTTGTCCGCGACGAATCGTCGTGGTCGACGAATTGACGCATGCGACGAATTGACGCGTGATGAATTGTCGTAGTCGACGAATTGACGTGACACCCAGAGAACAACTGAAAAGTAGAAATTATGATAAAGGTCTTCATAGCTGAAGCTATGCTAAGTAAAAATAAGTTTTAAATAAGTCTCTTGGAACTAGAGAAAACAAATTGACACTTACTTGGCAGCAAAACTATGCATTATTTAACGAGGGTAATGTTGCACATCTTTAATATAACAAATCGCATACAATAAAATAAGAAATTTTCCCAATAGGGTTTTTAGATGCAGAGATGGTTTTAAAATATATTTGCCCACTAACATTACAGATCACCAGAACTCTGAAATTAATCCCTGCGCATCAGAAACATCCGGTTTCTTTCATATACTTTCTAACTGTATGAATGTTCCAGTTAAAATTCAACTTCAATTTTGCATTATTTTAAAAAGCAGTGGTTTCAACCTCAGCCACCCAATGCTTTTCTACCATTTTTTTCAGAGATTGAAAACTTCACACTAAGTAAATGTTCTGTAAAATCCTGATTTTGCTTCATAGTACTAGCCTGAACCTCATCTTTAGTAACATTACCATCTATCTTATAAATAATCACTTTTGGATTTCTGTTCTTTGGGTTTACCATGAATTCATCTTTATTATTGGGATTAATTCCCAATTCCTCTTCTATTTTTTCTAGATCTTGTTGGTCATTACATTCGACCATTGAAGAAATTTTGGATAGACATCTCAGTTAACACTATTTTCTTTCTATTTTCTGCTATCGAGATGAATCTCTCTCATTGACACAAATGGATCTCTCTCAATGATACAAATGGATCTCTTTGCAATTGTGTTTTCTTCCAAAAGACCGATTAACAATTGTTCTTTATCACGCAACAGTTTCCTCCATAATAAACAGTTTTTTTATAATAGCCTTAATTATAGTGTTCACTTTTCTAATATTTCTTACACTAATATGGATTTTGGACGGAATAATACTAGACAGCGAATACAATCGAAAAATCACAGCAGCAGAAGAAAAATCATTTGTTTGAATGATAATGTTATGAATCACAAAAATGTGGTATAATAAACTTAATAAATGTCGAATAATTCCTGACAATTGAAACGTTATAATTAAGGCTATTATAAAAAAACTTGCGTGATAAAGAACAATTGTCAATCGGTCTTTTGGAAGAAAACAATTGCAAAGAGATCCATTTGTATCATTGAAAGAGATCCATTTGTGTCAATGAGAGAGATTCATCTCGATAGCCGAAAATAGAAAGAAAACAGTGTTAACTGAGATGTCTAAGCAAAATTTCTTCCTTGGTTGCATCTTTATGAATGGTATTGGGTCACAAACAGAAATAAGCATTTGAAAAAAATTGATTGACTAGAAGTAGAAAACGCATTTCAATTCCTGCGAGTCTAATCCGATATGGAAAATATTCTTTCAATCAAGATGCGAAGAGCGAAGCAATTATATTTTAGGGAGGGGTTCAACGACTACTGTGAGCAACTCAGTGGGCTATATAAGCAATCGCCCGTTATCTAATTTGGGGTTACTGGTCCCAGAGACGGCGTGAGAGCCAGTAACATCCATGCCTCACAGGGATTCGAACCAGGACTCATCTCAGAAGAATGGTCATAGAGCACTTTTTGGGCTATTTGGATCGACAGGTTTGACGTGCCGACCCACAACCACGTCATCTTCGGGACCTCCGTGCTGTGCTGAAACCTGAATGGGTACGTGTGCCACGGGAAACCTTCCACGGTTTCCCGAGGCACACGTACCCATCATTGCGTCCATTCCACGCAGTCTCCCATTAATAGGTAGGTGGTCATATTGTTCTAATACGAAAGTGCATTAGTCCTTACAAAAAAATATATCTGAAGGATTTATCTGACTTTGAGAAAGGAAAAATTGTGGGAGCTCTGAGTGTGGGTACCTCTATTTCCCAAACAGTTAAATTGGTGAGTTTTTCGCAAAGGCCACTGTGGCTAAAGTTTATCAGGACTGGCGCAAAAGTGATCAAAAAACGATTGATACAAAACTGGACTGGACAGTGAAATCTTGATGTCAGAGTTGAGCGCCAGGCCAGACACATCGAACTGTTCAACAGTTTACTACTGAATACAACAAAGGTGAACTCGAAACAGTATCGTTATGTCCATGCGTCCGCACGCATGGGAATGTTACATTAGACGTTCCCGATTACATCCTCGCCTAACGGTGGTTCATCTGCGCAAAAATCATGAAAGTTGAACGTCGAATGACTGGAAAAGATTGTGTTAGTCTGACGAGGTAAGTTTTTACTCCACTCCGTGGATGGCCGTGGACGTGTTTGGCGCAAATAGCACGAGGCACTAGACTCATCCTGGCTGGTTTCCACATTGCAAACCGGTTGAATGGTGTGAGAAATGTTTCCCTGGCGCCCGTTGGCGTGGATCGCTTGCTGACTCTACACACAGCAATATTGAACTGTTTGCCGATTCGCGGCGGTGTCTTAAAAGACAATACGCCCAGTCAGAGGTGCAACGTTGTGCAGAAAGACAAAGATTATTATAAAACGATAAACTAACATGTTAATATGCTCCATACATAATTCGACCAAAAATATCAACTCGCAAGATTTCATGTGACGAAGTTATTGATCACGATAGGAAAAACCAATAATTGTAGCCATTGCTTCATCTTTGTATCAGTTTCATGCTTGCAAATAGTCTTGCAGATGTGATACTCTCTGCTTTTGGAACGATACGAATCTGAAATAACATTTTTTTCTGTGGGTATATTTCCTTAGCACAATTTTTTCTTCAGCTTTTATTTCTTCAATTAATGTTTTTGTTTGCGCAGTTCCACCATCTCACCTTGGGTCACCTTTTATCCGCTTTCCTGGAATCTCGAAGTTGATTAATTTGCATCCCATACTAAACAAAATCTTAAACTGAGTGTTGTGTAAGTTTAAAGACCACCGTGAGGTACTTAGTGGGCCATAAGTAGTAGCCAGTCCTTAATTTAGGGCCACTTGTTCCAGGGAAGGGAGAGAGCCAGGATCGTACAACAAAAATCTATGCCTCACTGGCATTCAACCCGGGATCCTCTCAGACGAATGATCATAAGCCAGAGATTAGATCCCTGAGCCACCGGGGCGAATCATTTAAAATTTAAGCTTTGGCTTTCATTAAATTCTGTAAGTTTTAATGTTCTCTTTGCAATTTCTATTGCTGGCTTCTTTGATTATGACACAAATTCATATCGGAATCTCTATTATCTTCATTGCTACAAAGCTTACTTTATGTTCTGTCGATCTCGTTGTTGACTAAGTCTCAAATGTATATTTTCGCAGGTGTTTTGATAATCCTGACACATCTGTTTTCAAATACACACTTTCCTGTTAGTTTGCCATCACAGAATAAACTGGAAGTTTTCCTTCAGATATTTCATAACTTGTCCAGATCTTAATCCTATTATGTTACAGTCCACCTTTAAAATTCATCGCAGGCATTTCAGTCGGTTTTACTACTTTTGTTTCTAAATATGTACTGATATTAGGAACTTCATTCACAATATCCTTGCAGCACAAACATTGTCCCAGTTGATCGTATCATTGGCCCGATGTCTATTTTACTACGTAGTGCAGAAACCGACTATAATCTCAAAGAACTTCCAATGACCACTAAAACTTAAGCTGTAAACATTCAATTTTCTTTCTAAAATGGAACAAGGACATTCCCCTAAAGTAAACTGAACGGAGTAGACTACAAGACACAAAGTGAAAACAGACAGCGAATACAATCAAAACATAGCAGCAAAAGAAAAATAATTTGTTTGAAAGAAATTGATCTTATTAATTAGAAAAAACATAGTATAATAAACTTAAATGTCGAATAATTACTGGCAACAAACGTTATAATTAAGACTATTATAAAAGAACTTTATCATGGAGGAAATTGTTGCGTGATAAAAAAAATTGTGAATCTGTCTTTCGGAAGAACAAACAATTGCAAAGAGATCCATTTGCATCATTGAGAGAAATCCATTTGTATCAATGGGTGATATTCGTCTCGATGACAGAAATTTGGAAGAAGGAAGAAAATAGTGTTCACTAAGATATGTATAAGCAAAATTTCTTCCTTGGTTGCATCTTTTTAAATGGTATTTGGTCACAAACAGAAATAAGCATTTGAACTCAGCTTCGAAAATATTCATGGACTAGAAGTAGAAAACCATTTAAATTCCTGAGAGTATTATCCGATACATAAATTACAACATTATTTCAATCGAGATGCGAAGAGCGAACCAATTATATTTTAGAGAGGAGTTCAACGACTGCCGCGAGCGACTCAATGGGCTATATAATCAGTCGCCCGTCCCTAATTTGGGGCCACTGGTTCCAGGGACGGGATATGAGCCAGTAATATCCATGCCTCACCGGGATTCGAAACAGGACTATCTCAGAAGAATGGTCATAAGCCAGCACTTAAACCGCTGTGCCACATGGTTGACGAACTGATGCAACATCGGTTGCAGATAACAATTTCGCCCCCTTAGCTGCGGAACTATATGCTAGGCGGGAAGTCCACTAAACACTTTTGGGAAAATTTTAGACCCCCGATATGCAAGAAATTTTATAAAACATATTTAAAACAAAAAGTATCACTGTAACGGAAAATACATTTACATCCCTAGCGGGGAAAAACATACGAGGTCTGGCGATCAAGTAATGACACTGGGTCAAAAAAACACATTTACTTACACTTTTAATCAACTACAATTTGATCACCTTCGAAGTAGTACCCTTGAGCTTGCACACACATATTCCAACGGTACTGCCATTGCAGGTAGCAGCTGTGTAACTCATCAGCTGAGACACTGTTCAAGGCCTGCGTCACAGCCTTCTGGACATCTGCTGCTGTGTCAAAATGGCATCCTTTCACAACTGATTCAGTTTTGGGAATAGAAAATTCACAGGGCGCAAAGTCGGGTGAATAAGGAAGATGCGGTAGTGTTGCATTTCACCGTTCTTCTTGCTGTTGTTCTGCGAGATTTTTTGAAACCAATTTCGCACAATTTTTTCTCATTCCCAGATTATAATCTGGGAATGAGAAAAATCAGTCAGTATTTGGCGAACACTTTCGCGGTTCATGCTCAGTTATCATTCTCACTGTTAATTGCCTATCACGTCGCACAACTTCATTCACCCGGGCTGTGTTGTCCTCTGTGTTGTTGTTGTTAGTCGCTCACTCTGGTGTTAGTCTTTCACATTGGTTCTGCCCTCACAAAAGATTTTTGTGCCAGGCAAAAGATTTTGTGGAAGTCTTATGCTCTTGTTACTTAATTGCCGAAAGCCTGCTGCAGTTTTCCGTACATTACTGCCGTTTACAGAGTTTCACACGAAAAAAGATAGCCTACCGCTGCGCGATATTCCGTGAGTCCATTTTCCTGACTAGAGTAGCACACACACACACATCTTCACGGGCCAAGCAGCTACTACACCCTGAGGCCTTCCAGGGTGCTGCTACTTGGACTATGGGTGGCGGAAGAACCAATGTCACACATATGTGACGTACGAGGCTTCAGCGTTGTCACACCGCGCGCGACGAAATCAGTCTCATTTTTTAATGGTCAGACCTCGTAAGATGTACTACATAAGTAGAAACTGCATAGTGTTATTAATAATGAATATTATCAGTTATAAAAATATATTTTGAAAGTCTATTTTAAATTAGAAACACATTTACAAGTAGAGATACACAGTCTAGTCGAAAAATTGCGATCACCTCTTAGTATAAGGTATGACCTCCTCGTGCCGCCAGTACCGAAGATATACAGCGTAACATTGATTCAATGAGGCATCTGAATGTATCTGCAGGGATGCTATACCATGAAGATACCAGATCTTCTTATAGATAAATAGTCATCGGTGGTTGACCAATACATCGAATCCCGTTAGTTAAGATAGTCCCAATGATGTTCAATGGGATTGATGTCCGGCGAATACGGTGGCCAGCATGGAAAGCTTTAGTCACTGGAATGCTCCTCAAATAATTCCCGCACACGCACGGAAAAATGGCAAGGGACATTTTCTCGCTGGAAGCAACCCATGCCATCGGGGTAGACAGTCATGAATGGGAGCACTTGATCCACCAGAATAGGTAGATAGCTTGAAGCGTTCATTGTGTAATCGAGGTGGTGGTGAATGATTGCTCCCAATGATTCCAGGAAAAACATGTCCTACACTAACGCGCTGCTACCTACTGTTTCTTCTCGAGCATCGCGTCGGGATGATTTCTGTCAGCAGTGCTTCGCTATACTCTCCATGGATCATCTATACAATAAAGCAGAAAACGTGAGTAGTCTAAAAATGCATGGTTTTGATGACCTAATGCGTCTTCTTAGTTGCAAATGTACGCTGCAATGGTCGATATCTCCCCACCAGCATGGCTACCTTGAGTGATGGCGGCTCCTGGCACCCACAGAAAGCAAAGTTCGTTGGACTGGTTTGTAATACACTAGTCTATGCGACTGCATTAAGTTCTCTAGCCATTTCTTCCATTTTGACCCCTTTTGGATCATATTCTTCAGATACCCGCCGCTGCCCACTATCGTCAATGCTACGTGGACGTAGAGTAGTATCCTGATTGCTGCAGGTTTTGACAATTTCCTTTCACTCTGGAACATATTAAATAACTGCACTACTGGAACAGCTCACAATATCGGCAGTTTCTATAATGCTACCACTTTCTCAGTCACTAGCCATCAGTCGCTCCTTTTTAAAATTTAGTTACGCCCTTTCCTATTTTCACGAGAAACTGCATACTGTCCGCGAGTTCGTGTCCTAAATGTATTACACGATTTGCATATGCTGCTACGCAGTCCATCTGGCTCTTTTGGTTACGTTCTTTCTTACATCAGGAGTGGATATAATTTTTTGGCTCGAATGTGTTTGCTTTCACTATTCTGTGGAAAATCGGGAAATACACTGATGTTCAAAATTAAGAGAATTTTCACATTTTGTCGAATTTCTGAAAACTAATGGACACATTTTAATGAAATTTGGTATGGATACACAATTATATAAGAGAAAAAAAGTATATCATACAACAGCTATGGCACGCACTCATGATCGTCAGTAAGGCTCATTACCGCAAGAATGTCCAAAATACACGTTGCAAGATCGAATATAAAATGACTAATACGGGATATGGTCCTCTCTCAGTCATTCAGCTCACAGCGCGACATCATACTGGAAACGAAGCAGTTGAATCCCTGTGGCATTCGTTCCCACTCCTGCAGCAACGCAGTTTTCAGCTCCTGTATGGTTCTCTGAGGAGGATGCAATTGACCTCCCAAGAGCGTCCCAGACATGTTTGATAGGGTTTAGATCTAACGATCTGACTGGCCAATCCATCCGGCGAATATCCTCACTTTCAAGATGATCTTCGACCAGGTGAGCCCTATGTGGACAAGCGTTGTCCATAAAAAAAACAGAGGGCTAACTGCGCTCCTGAAAAGTCGAACATAGGGCTCTAAGATCTCATCCCTATACCTGTCAGCAGTCAGGGAGCCTCTGTCAAACACATGCACAGCTGTGCGGCCATGCAACATGATGCCTGCATAGACCATGACACCTCCGCTGCCATAGCGGCCCCTTTCTCGGATGTTGGAGGAAGGTTATCGGGTCCCAGGTTCTCTCCAGATGAAGGTACGTAGAGAATCAGTGTCCAGGCTGAATCGCGACTAGTCTGTGAATAAAACGTTACCCCACTGAAGTCTGGTCCAAGACATCAGCCTTGGACCAGACTTCAGTGGGGTAACGTTCTCTTGTGTGCTGAAGTGCAACCTGGTAAACACGCTCTCTTGTGTGCTGAAGTGAGCGGGACGCAAACATCGGGTCTTCTGGCAAAAAGCCCTCTCTCATGAAGCCTTCGGGAAACAGTGACACTTGAAACTCTGGTTCCAGTGGCGGCATGCGGCTTACGAGATAGCTGTGCAGCTGTAGCAGTCCTGTAGCGCTTCTCTGAAAGTGCCAAATAACGATCTTCATTGGCCATCGTGGCTCTTGGAGGACCTTGCCCATGCCTTCTCGATATGGATCCGGTGTCCCTAAACTATTTCCACAAATTGCAGAAGACACTGGGCGTTACATTGAGTTCTGTAGCAACCTGCACTTGCCCTGCCTCCAAACTACCGACGATTCTCCACGTCTTTCCGTCAATACGTTCGTGGCAACTCATTTTACCAGATTGCTTATCAAATTGAACTCCTGCAAGAAACACAACGAATGTCGCCGAGCAGCACGAGAGAACTAATCGTTGGAAAAAGCCACGTGTGCTTTTCATGCCCTCCGCTGTCACAGCTCCGCCCACACGTCCGTGTACGCTTACGTATTAGACACTGCAAATATTATTTCTTTTTCGGTGGCATAATTTGTACCTTTGGTTTCGTACTTTTTGTGAAAATCGACAAAATGTGCAAATTCTCTTAATTTTGAACACCAGTGTATATTAATGTTTCATATAGTTCAAGATATCAGAAGAAATAACTTCAAACTGAATATTTTGAAAACATACCAAATAAAAGATAAAGATTTTCCGCCCCCTTACGAAACACATACAACTGTACGTTATACAAGTAAATGAGGGGAAATATTTTTCTTCATATCCAAGGGCACCCGAGAGAAATCATTTGTTCACTCGAAGATTTAGGAGGAGATAGATTCTTTCAAACATGAATTCAATATGTTGGTACTAGCTGCAGGAATTTATATTATGAGAAAGTGCACAATGCTTTTCATAGTTTTAGCAGTGAGATGAAAAATATCAGATAATCCCAAAAATACTGTTGCTTTCTCAACGTTCAGCAAAGAAAGAAAAACGTATCTGGAACTGATGCTTTAATCCATATAATAAGAGCCCCTGGTAGTTACAACCTTCTCCCATCGATCGACAAGGTTTTGAATCCCAGACTTGTAGAATTGCATGGGTTTCGATGCAAAAAAGGCAGAAAGGGTTCGCCGTACCTCCTCCACATTTCTAAGTGTAGTCCCAGCAAAGATGGTTTTGCAGGTTGCGAAAGAGATGGTAGTCGGATGGGGGCGATGTCAGGGGGATATGCTGGATGCCGAAGTTTTTCCCATCCGAAGTCCTGCAACGTGGCACTGGTCATTTTCGCTGTGTGTGGTTTTGCGTTGTCCTTCTGCAGCCGCACACCTTTACGATTCACGAGTGCTGGGCGTTATCCTGGAAAGCAGTGCGCAGATGCTGCTCACTGTAGACTCTTCCTGTAATGGTCTTGTTGGGTGGCAGCAGGTCGTAATATATTATGCTTTGCATATCCCATCACATAGATATCAAAACCTTTTGTGAAAAAACGTCCTGGTTTCGCCACTGCTTCAGGCACATTCCCTTTGGGAAGCCATTGCCATTTACTATTAATGTTGTGATAAACAATCCATTTTTCATCGCCTGTGACAATTCTGTGCAAAAACGACTCCCTTCTTTCACGGGAGAGCAAATAAGGGAAAATGTCCGCACGCTCTTGCAGCTGTTGAGGAACTAGATCATGGGGTACCCAATTATCCAGTTTCGACACATAATCAAGGTCCTGCAGATGCCTGTGACCATTGGAATGAGTTGAATGAACAAGTGGGGCCAATTTCCCGATTGTTTCCTGCGGATTTCTTTCAACAGCTGCTTTCAGCACGTAGTTATTCAGCTCAACAGGCCGTCCGGGTCGATGCATGTCCTTGAAGCTAGTGTCCCCCCCTCTCGAAATTTCTGGAACCAGCGTTGACATTTCCTGACTTCCAGGGGGGGGGCCCATATACGGTATTGATTTTTAGTGTTGCTACGTCTCTGAATGTCGATGGTGGAACTCACACAACATAATGTGCCTGATGTGGTCTTCTGACACTGATATTTCCTATGCGGTTTAAGTACACAACGACTGCACCTAGAACTCCCGTTTGCAGTCTCAAGTGACTTAAAGGTCTACTCGCGTGAGCCCTCTTATACTCACCGTGGTTGACGTCATAGTCTGGTCAATAGGGGAATCACTATCGTTGGGTTTGCGCAAAACGACAGTACTTCTGGGGTGACCTGATATTTTTCAAGGAACGTCTTTATAACGTAGACATATGGAAAACATGTTTTACATACAATGCTAATTTGAGAGAAAGCTGCAGTTTCTAAATTTGACAGCATTCTCATTCAAGGCAGTGAATGAAATGCCTTGTGAAAGATTTATTCAGTCGGATTTCTAGAAGACAAGGATTTATATAAAAATTGTTTGAACATGAACTAAAATGAATGTGAACATGAACTAAAATACCATAAACTTAAAATTATGTCACCTTTCATATAAGTTGCAATGGATAAGTTATATCGATAATCTTTTACTGCCTATCCGGTAAAACGTGTCTGTAAATACAAAATTGACAGTTCCCACTTTACGATAAGTGTCACAGGTTGATCAATACAAATAAAAATGACATGTAATGAGAACTTTACACGTATTTAAAACAGGATTCAAAATGCTACGTACCACCATTATGTCTGCCACTGCAGCCAAAACTTGTTGACTTAATGAACATTGATTTGCCCAGTTGAGAGAGGCATGTTGAATACCTATAAGATCAAGAAAAGGAACCAACATAAAAACAGGTAGATATTTTGAAAACTTCTGTTCAGAATTCCACAATTTTTATATTTATTTTGAAATGTGACTTTTACACATATTTCAATGGATTTGTTCGTACTGCATTTCGAATTCATTTTATTCTTCATGAGATTCACTTCAAAATTTTAGGATGTTTGTAGAAAATGAGTTCCGAAAGACTAAGCATAAAACAGCGAGAACTTTTCTAATTACTTTGTAGAAACTCCTACCAGAATGAATGACTTCTATTCAGTACCCAGTCTGAAGGACCCTTGTTACTTCCATTCATTTGCAGTTAGAATAGTCTGTCAAGGACTGTAATGACACTTACCTGTATATTAATTTCAAAGACTGATGTGGAATCGTGGTATTCTGAGATTTTTTCAGATAACATTTTGGATGGAAGGGGATTTACAGTTTGTGAAAAATAAAGAAAAGTCCCAAGAACGGAGTGAATCATTTTAGTACTCTAAAACTACGGTAGGAAGGAAAATGTGTCCTCTAACGTACTCTTCTGTGGAACTACACCGAAAAACCAAAACATTACGACCTCCTGTTCAATATAAGGATCCTCCACGTTTTGTCCAAATAGCCCTTATCATTCGAGGCATGGACGCTACAATATTTCAAAAAGGTGTCTTGTAGTATCTAGTACCAACACGCTACCGTTGATTCCTCGAGTCTTCTACGTTACGTTGTTGAACCAATATGACGATTCCTGTTAAGAGAGATGACAGGAATGAGATTAGATTCCTGTTAAGATAGTTTTCTGGTACCAACACGCTACCACAGATGCTTCGAGTCTTGCACGTTAGACTTTCAATTCCAATACTCGATTGCAGTAATAAAGCCTGAGGAAATGCCCGATTGCAGTAATAAAGCCTCAGGAATATGTATACCAGGGCAATACAGGGATGTCTCCCTTATGTTCCCCCAACCACTCTCGAACAGTCAGGCATGGCGATTTATGCTGAGAGAAGGAACTACTAGAGGAAAATACCGTTGCCATGAAAGAATGTACTTCGTCTGTAACGGTGTTTAGGTAGGTGATAAACTTCATAACTTCCTGCACCCAAGGTTTCTCAGCAGAACACTGCTCAATGCATTACAGTTCCTCCACCGGCTAGTTTTCTGCTCACAGCGCAGTGTGGTGCCAAACTTTCTGCAAGTAAATGCCACATACGTACCCGACAGACCACATGCTACCACAGGGAACAAGATTCGTCAGACTCTACGACTTCCAATCATTCAATGTCCAGGCTTCATACACGTGCACACATTGTAGGCACTTTTGACGGTAAACAAAAGTTAGCATGAGCACTGAGCACTCAGAGCAACGTGCTGATACTCAGCATTTTTCAGCAGGGTTTGTTCTACTGCAAGCTGTGACATTATTTTCGTTACCAGCACTGAAATTACTGGCGAGTTTCTCCCAGTATCCAGTCTTTTATATCCTACCATACAGGATAGCCTTCTCAGCCTGTAGCGCCCATGTGCTAGTTGTTGTCTCGCACGTTGCCGGCAGTTTCGTTGAAAGTAACCACGGCTAACCGAGAGCACCTCACAAGCCTCGTCTCTGACATGCTTTGATCCAACCATCAGGTCATTACGATTTGGCCTTAGTAAAACTCGCTTAAGTCCCCTGCATTTCCCATGTGAAGAACAAGAAAAACACTGATGAATAGAGATCAGGTGTTTTTTGTTTCATGATCTTCCCACGCGCCATATTTTATCTGCTGTTCTTTCGATTCGCACAAAAACACGCCCTGGTCGTAATATTTTGGCTGCTCGGTGTATATTTGATATGCAAATCTGGCATGCGCAAAAAATTATTTTATTTACAAAATGAGAAATTTGAAACTCCATCGAAACAAATAAGTTATTCTTGCACAAGTGAAAAACCTGCTTTCTTGAATTGTATTATGGTGATCTACCATAATTATATTTTCATTTGAGGAAACAAACTGCCGTGATTTTGTAGATTTTTAAAACAACGGAATCATAGCATGACTCAGTGCAGTATTAGGAAGAAGAACGATAAGGTTGTACTTCTTTCGGAAGCGTGAAACTCCAGAGACAGTCAGTGGTAAACATTTGCTTTGGCAACATCCATGCGTCTTCACTTCGATTAAGAACAGTACTTTTCGGAGCAATCAAAGGTCACACTTTCTCAGGCACGAAATGTTAATCATAGGGCTATGTCCTTTTAGCAATAATTTTTTTTTTAAGAGTAAAAGCTAAAAACTTAACTTCATTATCATGCCAAACTTATACATTTTCGGAAAAAAGATGGAGGGGTTTAAAAACTGTTGTGAGAAAGGGTTATGCGTGGTCATCTGTCCCTGAATGGGGGTGCCACTGGTACCAGGGAGAGGGAGAGAGCTACTGCCGCAAGACAGTATTTCCCCCTCATAATCCGCGAATTATCTGTTGAAAGGTCACATTTAGGTTGTGCAGAATATACGGCGATGAGATAATATGCAGCTTAAAAAAATTTTGCGCTTTCGCGGCGCTTAGATTTAAAATAAAGCGTCGTGTATCGAAATTTCGTATATTTGGAAAATTACCAGAAATTTGTTAGTAACAAAAAAGCGTAACGCAATACGAAGATGGAGCTCCACAAACAGTTGGAAATATATTTCTTTCTATTACAAGCATTTTGTCAGAAAATATGATGCCGTAAATGTGATATTTGCTGTCGTGGATGATCACGTGTCGTGGGAAGCTCAGCGTCCAAGTGTAACTATAGAACCACGTACAATTGAGTGAAACTATGAAGTGTAAGGCTTAACTACAGTATTAAAATAATGTTAAACAATTCTAATATGTCCCTATTTTTTTGTGTTTTTGGACTGCTGGGCCATCGCGTAAATCGCAATTTTTTGTACGAAACTGCGGTTCGGGATCAAAATGGGGGGTACGTATTATACTGACATTCTTACCCCCTGAATTTCAGAGTCTGCGAATTACACGCTGCTGGAGATTATACAAAAAACGAAATACCATGTCTCATGCTAGGATAGATCCCAAGCCTACTCAGATGAACTGCCACAGGTGGGCGTTCAGATCACTACCGACATGTTCTATCAACCTACAAAACATGAGCACGGCTGATTAAAATATCCTGAAAAGACATGTCTTGGTTCTTACAATTTAAATTTGTGACCGAGTCAAGAATAAACATTAACTTGAGTTTTTTTGTGAATTAAAGTTAATGAAATGCATGAGGAGCGAGTTGGAAGCATTCGACAGATTAATTCAATGCCGGGAAAATACAGGTATATGACATTTTAAAACGAAAAGATGAGGTAAAACAGTGACATAAAAGGAACAGCTTAACTAAAAGAAAACTGCGAAAAATCAGAAGTTAATCTCATCATTGTCTGGGAGTGGTATATTAGTACAAGCTCTCACTGAGTGTACTATTTTAACTGTTACCGTAGAAATATCCGCGTAGAGGTTATTTAAAAAAAATAGGAGTTTGTGATTTTTGTTGATTAAATTACAACGAACAATACATTTTTAAGTAATCACAAATCATGTAGAATTGTTATTACGGTGACAAAAATTAAAATGTTTACATTTCGATGTTTTCCATGGATGCACTTGCCTAAAAACAGGAATCTGTCTAAAACAGAAAATTTTAGTCCCTTCAATTCAGTCTTTGCTTTCCTATTTCAGTTACGCGCCACTAGCACATAGAGGTGACTGCAACGGAATTGCAAACTGCACAGGTGAGCTACGGAGAAGTGGACATGAAGTCAAATGCTGGATTTTTGTAGACCCCTTAACGATTGTGTATTCATTCTTCATGGAAATGGACACGAAGGAAAAAAATAACCTCTTTAAGAGACCCCGTAACGCATTGGTGGCGAGATGTTCATCTCTTTCCTTGCAGACAGAAAAAAAATGCCTTATTTCTTAATAAAATATGAAAAAAAAAAAACTTGTGTACAATAATTGCTCTAGAATATAGGAAGAAATATAGCAACTTATATGGCAGCGTTAATAATAGGTGATTGACATAGCAATTACTGGCATTCTTTTATTCGAAACTTCTTAATGGCTAAAATTGCAGTTGTTCAGTCGTCAGTGTGTCCAGATATCCGGTTGCCATGGAAAATGGTTGGAGAGACAACATCGGTTTCCCGATTTCTCCCAAAATCTAATTAGCATATCGTGTTAATACATTGGTGCTTGTAAAAAATTGGAACATCGATCAAGAATCGCGCTAGTCAAATGAAATTTATATCACAGATATTTCATGATACAGGACATAACAGTACATTTATAGAGCTACTTACAGTATATACAAAATAATTATTTGCTGCAAATCTTAGTATCGTATGAAGCCTCCGGAAGCAGAATTAACAGAGGGCGTGTCATTCAACGAAAGAAGTTTTTAATATCGTCCTGGGGAACAAACACACTGCTTCCATGCAAGACCAGAGTTCATTTCTTGTGACTGACGGAGGCACTTGATGGGCCAGACGCTTACCTACCATGTCCCAGACATGTACAAATCGGGGATATATCTGTCGAACGGGCTAGAAACAATCGACACCTGTCATGCAGTGAATACCGTAAAAAAAAAAATTCTAAAATTGTCAAGCTACTTTCCATGATTTCCTTCGTGAATTAACGAAACAAGTTTCTCAGTGAAATGAGGGGAAAAACTGAATTTCACGGAATTTTCTTACGCCAAAATAATTCTGAGTTTTCAGAATGCTTTCTGCAATTTCATTCTTATAATGACGGTAAAATATCGTTTTCTAAAGATTTTAACGGGAAATTCTGAATTTTCAGAAACCTTTCTGCAGTTCGTTTCTTATATAAACCCTGCAACGACCATAACGCTCGTACATAGAAACGACCATAGCCTCCCGATATGCCTGTCTAAAGGGGGTCAGATTTCCTACCCTTACCCGTTCTTCAAATTTTCACGACCAATGACGGATCAGCTGCAGTCACCCTCAGTCACTATTGTTTTACTAAACAAAGAGGTAAACCAACAGACAGTTTCGGGCGTTATGCTATTTAAAGTGATACAAGATTTTTGAGTCATGGTCGTTAAAGGGTTAACAGAAAAACTCAATTCTTATTACTCCCGTATCCATATGACGAAACATTTCCAGTAAAGGAGAGATTCACAGGAATATTCGGGGATTTCAATTAACTTAAATTTCTATAGTATGTTGAAGTATTTGATTTTTGAAGTTCTGTAGCCATATCGAATATTGTGGGTAGTATAACGCATAAAGTTTTGTTTCTGTGTCACAGAATATTTCTTCCTACGATTTTGCTCAACAGTATATAATATGTTGTATTACCGTAAGAAACAAGGTACTTAATGTATTGTACGTGTGATTGTACGATGTCTATGTATCAGTGTGCGGAGTTCTTAAGGCAAAAGCTATATAGCTATGTAGAGTAAGATCTTATATTTAAGTTTTGTTAAATTATAATATAAAACAGTACACACATTGCACCTTTTCTTAAGAATCATTGAAAGTTCTTGTCAGTTGAAAAAACCATTAAAACTTCAAATGACTCATGTAAGTCATAAAAGCTGTCTACGTACGATAAAAAACATCCCTGCTGATACTATAGACTAATTTAAAAAAACTTTATTCACAAGTAAAAGCAAGTTAAAAGCGAGATCTTTCGGGATCCCTAGATCCCATCTTCAGGCTTAAGGCTATAAAGAACAACAAGTGGTCCACTTATATACGATCAGTTTGACCCATGATGCAACGCAGTGGGCGTTGACATCGGTCAACATAGCAAATCAAAAACAATCAATAGTTCGAAGATATGTAAGGTAATACAATATTGTTCATAGTGGTTCCGGGCATATCGATGGGGATTAGTTTTTTCCATATGTGAGGAATGAATGACGGAAGTTCTGAGTTACAGCATAAAGGCCATATGAATGGATATATAAGCTCTCGGAGAGGAAAACATTTCCCCTTGTTACTTTAGAGTTCAAAACCACTGCGTTCTTCCAGTCAGGTATTTTCCCCTTTTGGTTCACAGTTTCAGTTAGTGCTGTGTTGGTGGAGCCTGACCTCAAGTAATATTGGTGTTCTGATAATCGTACTTTTAAGGTCCTGAGAGTCGAACCTATATAATATTTCACATCCTCTGGATTATTAGGGTTGACTAAAGGTATGCGGTATACACCGGGTCTAGATAGATCGGGAATCACGTCACGATCAGTTCTGATAATAGAAAAGATGTTACGAGTCGAGACTCCAAAACCAAGTCCATATTTCTTGCATGTTTTTCTAAGGATTGTCACAAGTGGTTGAGAAAACTCAGTATTGCCTATATACCGTAAAGTTGTTTTTGGAGTAGTTAGGGTAGTGGATCGAGTTCGTTGAACTATATTCATGAAGCGTCCGAAGTACGAATCCAGGTGCCCAAAGGATCGGGCCATAGTCCGAATGTACTTAAGTTCATTGTCCAGGGCCCCGGGAGACGACGAATGAGAATAAGCTCGTTTAATATGGAAGTAGAAGGAGGTAGATTTATGACAAATAGGGTTAAAGGACGAAAACGGAATCATACAGGGCACAGCTGTTGGTTTACGATACACAGAAAAACTGATAAAATTGGTATTTAAATCTCGAGTGAGTAGTATGTCTAAAAAGGGGAGCTTGCCCTCAGTTTCCAGTTCCAAAGTAAACTTAATCGTGGGGAACTGTGAGGAGAAGCATTCGGTAAATTCCTCTAGTAGAGACATTGAATGTGGCCAAAAGACTAACATGTCGTCTACATACCTGATCAATAAAATAGGTTGAGCAGGAAAAATTGTCATAACTAATTCCTCAAAAGACTGGAGGAAAATTTCCGCCAAAACCGGGGAAAGGGGGAGCCCATAGGTGCACCCTCCTTTTGAAGATAAATTTTGTCACCAAATTTGAAATAAGATCTCTTGGCTACCAACTGGAGGGCAGATTTAATGGCTTCAATCTCGTGGGGGGATATAGTTAAGTTGGCGTGTAATTTGGTGGTAATGATGGAATGAACAATATCAAGGGGAACACTCGGGAACAGAGAGACCACGTCTAATGAAGCCATGATGAAGTTCGTTCCCGTAGTGTTAACCGCTGTTATACGTGAAATGGCTTGGGTAGAGCTTTTAATAGAAAAAGGAGAGTTACTAGTAAGTGGTTGAAGGTATTTAGCGAGAGCAGTCTCAAGGGGGCGTGTAGGAGTAGAAAAGCCAGAAACTAAAAGTCTGAGTGGGCGATCAGGTTTGTGAGTCTTCATTTTCCCGAAGGCTCCCGGGCCCAATGGGCGGTTTCATCATTGCCGAGATAACAGTTGGTAAAGAGCCTTTATTTTTCAATTTGCTCAAATCTGAGATGGTAGCAGGGGTGGGATCGAAATTAATGATTTTATGAGGAATTCGTTCAATGGTCTGTTGCATTTTTGCTTCATAATCACCTCGATCTAAAATGACCATTTCTAAAGATTTATCTGCAGTTTTCTAAACCACTTGTGACAATCCTTAGAAAAACATGCAAGAAATATGGACTTGGTTTTGGAGTCTCGACTCGTAACATCTTTTCTATTGTCAGAACTGATCGTGACGTGATTCCCGATCTATCTAGACCCGGTGTATACCGCATACCTTCAGTCAACCCTAATAATCCAGAGGATGTGAAATATTATATAGGTTCGACTCTCAGGACCTTAAAAGTACGATTATCGGAACACCAATATTACTTGAGGTCAGGCTCCACAACACAGCACTAACTAAAACTGTGGACCAAGAGGGAAAAATACCTGACTGGAAGAACGCAGTGGTTTTGCACTCTAAAGTAACAAGGGGAAATGTTTTCCTCTCCGAGAGCTTATATATCCATTCATATGGCCTTTATGCTGTAACTCAGAACTTCCGTCATTCATTCCTCACATATGGAAAAAACTAATCCCCATCGATATGCCCGGAACTACTATGAACAATATTGTATTACCTTACATATCTTCGAACTATTGATTGTTTTTGATTTGCTATGTTGACCGATGTCAACGCCCACTGCGTTGCACCATGGGTCAAACCTGATCGTATATAAGTGGACCACTTGTTGTTCTTTATGGCCTTAGCCGCGGATGGCTAAGTGGTTAGTGTTTCAGACTGTCGATGCTGGGTCCCCAGGTTCAAGCCTGGGCTGATCTTTCAGAGATGGTGTGATTTACTATCAATCACTGAATATCCGCCGTGCATCGGACGAGCACGTAAAGTGACGGCCCCCAGGCTGGACCCACTGGTAAAATGGGTATCCTTTCCTATGTCCCCCCTGAAATTCTCTCACCCATCTATGTGCAATATCGTACTTGTACGGTGGCGCCATCTACTCTACTCTAATCTCACTACAAACTGTTCTGTCAAAGTCGCTAGACTTGCTCTAATTCCTTCCGTTTCTGTGTCCTGCCCAAAAGGCGATCTCGCTGTAGGTGGCTGGGACCTAAACTCTACTCCCTGTGGACGGAAGTCCTACATAAAAATGACAAATCCTGCATCCTCACTGTGTTCTTTATGGCCTTAAGCCTGAAGATGGGATCTAGGGATCCCGAAGATCTCGCTTTTAACTTGCTTTTACTTGTGAATAAAGTTTTTTAAATTACTCTATAGTATCAGCAGGGATAATGCTTTTTATCGTACGTAGACAGCTTTTATGACTTACATGTTCCTTCCGTGCGAAACACAGTTTTTATCTTTAAATGACTATTGCTTCGAAAAATCACGATTAAAAAAATACGTAATTTGTAGTAAGACCTAATACAGAAGCAATAAAATTATTAGAAAGGTATTAAAAAAATAGCTCTAATATAAAATAAAATGGTTAAATCGCTCTCATTACTGAAAAAAAAATCATCGCGCAATTAAGTTTTGCCTTGGACGTGATCACAGTTTATATGATATTCTGGCTCATTGGTTTAATCTGCGGCTTCATCCTGCCCAAGCCTTGAACATTTAAGGCCGGGCACCTGAGATTGAATCTAAATTGTCGAGTTTGGATTCTTTTTCCTTCGACCAAGTATAAGCAGTAATGAATGCACTGAGGTTGGTAAAGAAACGAACTTATTTTAAATTTGAGGGAGTCATATACCGCCAGGACGGGATGCACTTATGGGTTTCCCCGTTTCATATGTTCTGGCAGAGATCACACTGCAAGCCCTGGAGAGAAAAAATCTGCAGGATTCAACCCTGGAACCGTGCCTATACTTAAGATACACTGACGACGTTCTCGTGTTTTGGCTGCATAGCCAGGGTTCTCTTCAATTTGCCGCAGCTTTGTCAAGTAAATATCCTTCCATTAATTTCACGGTCGAAATGGAACAAAACAATGCTCTTTCATTTTTGGATTTCATCCTGCATAGTCATGAATCCCATAATCGACTGTCCCATACTGTGTACAGAAACCCTGCATCTTCTCTTACGCTCATTCCTTATAATTTGGCACAACCACTAAGCTATAAATTGTCTGTCTTATTCTTTCATTTTCAGATGGGCTATTGCACACAACTCCAACCAAAAACTTAGAAGAGAGGACATGAACGAGATCACTGCAATTGTACACGAGTATGGATATCCTGCTAGAGTTGTTAGAAGCGTGCAGCGGAAGATTGGAGTAGCTGCACTCACTACATTGAGTAAAGAAACAGTTAAACCGAAGTTCATGAGGTCTATGAAGCATATACACGGAATGACCAACATTCTCAACAATCATTGCAAAAAATACCAAATTATTATAAAAAAAGACAGGGGCAATATTTCCATGGCAGACAGAAAGGGCATGTATCAGATCCCACTAAAAGCTATTGATCCAGAGGATGTCAACAAATTATATCGGATCGACCACCAGGACCTTAAATCAAAGATTGACTCAATACTTAAATCAAAGATTGACTGGCATGTATCAGATCCCAGTAAATGCTATTGATCCAGAGGATGTTGACAAATTATATCGGATCGACCACCAGGACCTTAAATAAAAGATTGAGTGAACACAAATATGATATTAGGTCACATTCATCTAACACGGCACTTGCGAGAACTATAAACATGGGCACCCACCTACCTGTTTGGGAAGAGGCACGGATCCTAACTAGCACTCGGACAAAAAGTGCTACATTTTTTTAGTCTCAATATATACCATAAATCATCATTATGTTGTAACGATGCACTTCCGAGGTACATACCTTTGCCCAGGAGAAATGTTACGAAGAAGAAAAGGGAACCCGGTAAGGAAGAATATAATAACATTACTTAAAATTATAATTTCATGACATAGATTCCATTCGATTGACCACATGAACTGACAATACCAATCAGATTCACGTATGCGACAAACAAGACAGACGTCCTCGGTTGCTTGCTCCAGGCCAGCAGACGGACCAATAGTTGGTCCGAAAATACTTGCATTTTAATTGTCTTGTAACTGTACTTTAATAAAACACCTTTTAGCTTTGTGGATGTTGTGAGCTCCATTCTGCCTTTTGGTTAATTATCGTGCTTGGAAGGATTACGTGTCTATTCACTGAAAGACCCGAGCTCGATCTGACTCCTGGTGCAAGAGGATTTCACTCACGTAAGGACTGAAATATCCAGCGTGTTTTAATTTGAAAATTTTCACTTTAAATACGGAAAAACGTGAAACGGACTTTTCTAAAATACACATAATTACTGACGGAAAATCTACATATACGCAAGTTAAAAACATGGAGCCGTTTTGAAAACGGGAAATCAGTCAAAAGACGGACAGTTGTCGGCAAATTTGCTGCACGTTATTTTCAGAGATTTTCCGTGAATTTGCACCACTTATTTTTTACAGGGAAGAGATTTTAGACATTCGGGGCCACATGCAGCCGAGCATTGTCCTGCTGGAATATAGTGCCAGTACAACTCTGAAGGAAGGGCATCACCTCTGCCTCTAAAACATCCCTGATGCATCGCCGGCTGTTAAGGGTTCCCCAAGTTTGTATCATGAGAGATCACGAATTGAAACTTGTGGCCTCCCAAACCATGACGCATGCGAGTCGTCACGGTTCGGGAGGACATTGATGCTGCAAGGTGCCGTTTACTACTATGTCTTTGTACACGTATGCGACCATCATGTTGCCTCAACCTGAATCGTGACTGAAACAAATACTACATGTTGCCTCAACCTGAATCGTGACTGAAACAAATACTACATGTTGCCAATCAGCGCCTCAATGTGTCTTTGAGATCCCGTTGCAGCCAAAGTGGTCGTGGTTGAGGGTCAAAGGAATGAGCTGCTGGTGACAACTCCTCTATTAAGTAGACGATATCGAAGTGTTGGAGGACGAAGCCTGACATATGACAGTAACTCCACTGCTGCTCTAACACCGTGGATGTTCGCTGCGTGATCGGTCACTGCCATGCCCTAGATGAATTTGTCATTAAATTCAGTCGTGCGATTGTACGGTCCATATCCCGAATTACTCTGCGTCCGAGCCTCCGTGTACACTGATATCACGTTAGCATCATTGTACGGTGTTTCGTCCTAAACGAGAATTAATTTTGAGGTAGGAGAAGCCAACGTTTCCCATCCCAACTATCATTCCTCACTCAGAGTTTATCAGGTATTCATTGTGAGACACAAGAAACACTCTTTAGACTCTATATCAGCTCTACACTGATGGCAACACGTCTCGTTTGAGCCAGCTGTTTATAACCAAATTCGCATCGTTCAGAGGGCACTTCTCCGAAACCGAATGCGCATTTTCACTGAAATTTTAATAACTTGCATGTCCCGAAATGTACATATCCGGTAAGTTTAAAGCCAATACCAGTAGCCTTCATGACGTTCACAAACGATACAAGTAAGCCATACACTTACATGCACATAGAGAAAGATAAAAGGATAAACAATATTTCAAAAATTGTGAAATGGCAATTCCAGGACCACGAAACTTAAATTCTCGCTGACATTTTGAAGTGCGACTTCTCTGCCGTTACAACACTTTATAGTGCATTATGTATCATATAACCAAGAACGCTTTTACGAAACAAACGAGGGAGAGGACCGACTGTTAGACTTTGTCAAAACATTGTTTGACATTTTTATCTGAAACACCATTTCTTAAAGCGACCGAAAAGTGATCAACAAGTTCGCCTTTGAATTTTGTTAATTATTTCTGATTTTGGAAAGGAGATAAGAAAGCGATTACATCCACTGCTTAAGTTTATCCTTGGAAATTATGTTCTCTTATCTGCAACAGAATTTTTACGGGGTGGCCTTTGTGTCTTGAAAATAAAGTATTTCTCTGCCTGGATTTGATCAAAGTTACTAGTGACTGAAAGTTTATAAAGAGACTAGAAATTCACAAAAACAAAGTCTCTTTAAGCAGTCTCTTATCAGCCTAAAATTTTTGATATGTCTGGACCAGATTTTTGGTATGCATTTTGGTTCTAATTCCAGCTGTAAAACACGAGCTATCTGGTGTGGTTTCGAGGGAATTTTGTTTAGTTATCTTTACCTGTCCGTCTCTGTCTCACTTTGTCTCTCTCATTAGCGCGTCTGAAGACCCTTGGGACCAAGATGCAGGAGGAACACCTTTGGGTTTGAAAAGCAATAGGACTGTGACTAGGAGATTCCAAGAAAAGCCACTGTTCCCTCTGCTTCCATTGTGGTGAAAAATAAAGTTAAATAAAAAGCAAACTCCAAAACTCTGGTCATCCATTTGGCACACATTAATGAAATGCAGAAGTCAGAGGATGACTTTCAAATCGATTTTACCTCCTACAGTTTTTATTTGTCTGATATCTGTTGCATTGTTTTTTCAATGGTAAACAGTTGTGAAAGATCTCCCAGTGGTAAGCCAAATCTGTTCCACAGGTCAGTGCGCATATGAGGTCTAAGCTCTTAGTACTTAATTGCACGCACCCTTAAACACTTCGTGTTTCTTTTCAACCTTACGAGTAAACTATTTAGTCATAACAAAGTATTCCTGTTTTCTAACTTCGTGGTAAACGTCGAAATGAACAGAAATTGCTTTCTTTCTAAAATGATAGATTATCAAGTCCTGTTGAAAGGAATATAATTCGAATTTTTAAATGCAATAAAAGCTGTCTTCAAACCTCATGTTGAAAAAAAGCGCAATATTTAAAACTCAATTTAGTCAAAGGGGTAACTGGGGAACCAACGGAGGAAAGTTAACATCGCGGCGATCAATCGGACACACAAAAATTTTGTCCTAAGTAGTCCCTTAGCATAGAGTCGCATTACAATTATTCCATCTCTCAGGCACCCAACAAGACATTTTCCATTAATATTTAGAAATTTGGATAATTAATCTTCAAATTTATGCCGCCCTATCAATCACAAATTTTATGGGAAAATACCTAAAAACAAATATTTCGGTTGTTCAGGAATTCCAAAATAAGGAACAAGTTTGATTCCGAAGAAAAGAACAAGAAATCCAGAAGTGAATGCATAAATTGGAAAAATAAGTTATGAGAGTAGAGTAGTAAGCATTCATCACGAATCCGGCAAATGCCCGATTCTATTTTTCCCACTGGCGACTCAGGCTTGACTTAAGACAGTGCAACTTAGACAAGTTCCTGACAGATGTCATAAGTTAAACTGAAACTTCAGAATTCCGCTTTTAAATAAAATTAGAGGAATTCTGGACATAGAAATTGTGCAACGGGTAATGAAGGCAATGGTAACAGACCATCTAGCGAACAACTGGATGGCTCATGCCTGCGTGTTTGCGGCCCTGTAAGGACGGTGCATTGTTCAGAAACAGACCATCGTCCGCAGGATGCTAGAACGCTACGAGATCATGTAGGTTATCTGCCAATACGTGTTGCTAGCTCGCTGTGGATAATGACCTCCCCAGACCAAGTAGGGGACCTAATGTGTCTCGTGAGGAGGCTCCTCAAACAACCACAGCCACCACTGCCTTGAGTTGTGCCGAACATGCAAAAGGGGCCATGGCCTCATGCAGTCGATGCCATATCCTCACCTCTGTTGGGCACAACTAGAAACGGGATTCATCTGACCGCACTGCGCCACTCAAAGGGTCCTGTTTTAATGTGCGCGGACTTGCACGTCAACCGCGGCATTCGAGTACTGGGTCGTCACCCGCAATCCATGGTACACAGCTTGAGCCGTACCCTTCAATTGCTGACGCTGCTTGGGTCTCCGAAATTTAACCTGAATGTGACTTGTGCTGCCGTTGCCAAGGGATCGGTCTGTACGAGCCTGGGTAGTCTATGTCGATCTCTGTCACCCATGACGTTTGGTAGGCCACAGCTTGCTCTCAGTATTGGTAGGCCGTCGATGGTATACTCAAGGTGCAGCCTTGATACTGTTGCCCTCAGGAAGCCTAGTTTTCTTACCATTTATGCGATAAAATGGAACATCGGGTTTGCGCCGACCCGATAATGCATCCACGATCAAAGTAGCTCCGATCATAAAGCTTGCTCATGTTCGTAGATTGCGATGCACTGTTGAAAAGTCCTGTTAGCCACCTGTTTATCTCTTTCGGTCTGCTCCAAGGAGCGCGATTGATACCCATGCCATTACTGCTAATCACCAGTGTCTTTAATATTTGGTCTACTGAGTGAGTGCATGTTCTATACAGTATGTATAAATAAAAAAAATCATCGTACAAAACTTGGTTGGAGAGTATTTGGAAGAAACAGGATAAATTCAAGAGCTATTAAGTATTGTGTCTGAATAGAATATTGTTTAATGAATGCATTCCGTAAGTTCTTGTTTGTAGAGCAGACACATGGACCTTACGTAAAAAAGGCATACAAAAGCAAGACAAATAAAAGAAGCATGGAGAGATGTATGCTTGGTGAAATGAGGAAAGATCAGAATAACTCGTGGATCAAGATAATGACAAGAGGGGAAAACATTTTCAGAAAAATCTAAAATGGTAATGGGATGTACATATTGCTGGAAGAAAGTACTATCGATGGATAACCGAAATTTTACACTGGTTACCAAGGAACAGGAAAAGACACAAACGTGGGAGATTGATGTACGAAATTTGAACGCATATGGGAGTGACCTGGAGAAGACTGGCTTTTTTTTTTTTATTGAATTTTAACGACCACCGTGAGCAACTCAATGGGCTGTAAGCAGTCACCCGTCCCTAATTTAGGGTCACTGGTTCCAGGGAAGGGAGAGAGCCAGTGCCTTAAGACAATTAACATCCATACCTCACCGGGATTCGAAAGCGGACCCTTTTTGGACGAATGATCAGAAGGCCATCGGGGAGGCCCATATTGGATTAAGGCAGTCTGCTGACCGAAATTCCGGGGTCCTTCATTCAGCAGTGTATTGATGTTAATTATTCATGACGAAATACTTATATTGGCATGTGTGCGTAAACATGGAAGAAATACAAAAATTCCACAAGAAATGAAAGAAAATAAGAAATGCTTTGAATTTTTTTAAATAACCCCCAAAATATATACTAGATATTTTTTGGGACAAAAAGGTTCTCCAGTTACCAACGTCGAAATTTCAAATACAAATATTAACAAAAAAGATGAAACCGAATTTTCGGTTGTAATGAGCAAGTCCTTTGAAAACCTTCCGACACGATTAAAATATTTCAAAATTATTCCTAGCTAATAGAACGCATTTTGAAAACTTAAAATGAACCGAACTTTTACAGTTTGTAAAAGATTTAGAAGTGGGATTAACTACTATTAGCGCTGAAAACTATTACAGAATTAACCGACTGTTCATAGAAATCCTAACATAGCTGAAGTAATATATCAGAGAAAAGCACTTTTCATTCGTTCAGGTAGATGGAAACAATAAAACTTTACATTCCTTATCGGAAAAATTTTGACTAATGGAAAAGTCGAAATTACGCCAAACGTTTTCTTCACACAAACCACTTCATGAACCCATATTTCATCCGGAAAACTGCAACCATGCAGTGTTGCATTGATCCCACGAGTTGTGTGTACGAGTACAGTTGTGCGGCGATCAAACCGTTCGAGTCTGAATTTTATATTGCAAGGTTGAGCATTGACAGGCCCTAATATTCTGATTAACATGTTTAGGCACCCTTCCAGACTTGCACTCTCTCCTTCAACTGACCAGTTTGTTTTTTCAAATAAGAAGTGGGGCCGGTAACTCCATCTGTTTGTAAAGTACAGCCACCCGGTTTTCTGCGACTTATTTTTGAAATGCTTAGGGAAGCCTGGAAATCTGAAAGAACGGATGACGTTGCGATCAACGTACGTTTTTATTTTTTTAGAGTTTAACGACCATCACGAGGAACTCAATGGGTCAGTCCCTTGTTCAGGGTTATTGGTTCGAAAGGAAGGAGAAAGCCAGCTATGTAAGACAAACATAACATCTATGCCTCACCGGGATTCAAACTCAGACCCATCTCAAACGAATGGTCAGAAGCCGGCGTTTAGACCTCTGTGCCAAAGGGGAGGATCTGCGTACGTTGCTCAACAAGGATTCGAAGGAAGCGCCGCGTGGAGTTAGGGGGCTGAAATTCGTTGCCGTGCTGTTTACTATCCCTTATCTACGGTTCCTGAAACTTTTCCACCTCCGCAGAAATTCATTAATGCGTTGCCTATGGAATTTACTACCCACGCCAGGAATACATAGCCCTCACAAAACCCCACTTCTCTACTACACCCAGTTGACGAAAAAGCTATTTATCAACTTGAAAGTGTAAACAAAGTCTCTTATGATTACCAATAAAATTACATAAAAAAAAGCTTTCTCTCAGACTGAATTCGAACCCACAGTAAATATTTTGTGGCCCAAGCCCTGTTGTGGGCCTGGGTCAGCCCTTCTTAGCACTGACTTGCTGTAGAGCTAATCTTTTGTATTGCGCTTCACAGCTTTGGAATGGAGCTAATTGGTATGTCCGACTGCCTCATTTTGTGTTCCATAATATCCCACACATGTTCAATCGGGATGAAACCAGGCGAACTTGTGAGAAATTCAAGATTTCTCACATCTGACTGTCTGGGTCGAACCATTCCTGCATGAGGAGGGGGGGGTGCAATGACATCTTCCCGAAGAACCCATAAATCAATGGGTGACGGTTAAACATTGAGATTCACTCCACCCGCCCCCAGTTACTGGTATGTGCTGGCATTTTTACGTTTGTAATCGTGATTGAAGGGTCTCAGTCCATGCCTGCTAAACATGACCCATATCATACAGCAGGTATTTATAATCGATCCCATGCATGAGGCATCTATAGCGTAATGCCGCGAACAAATTTGATACATCGGACCAGCACACCTTTTTTCAGCCTTCTATCGTACAATCCACATGCTGTTGATACCAGGAGAGTAGTTGACGTCGATGAACTGCTGTTAGGAGCAGATAGTGCATGGGACATCTGCTTTTGCAGCCTCAGCGTGCGACGCAGTCACACAAGGGATTCCTTCTGGTTGACTCATTGAACTGAGACTTCTGTGTTTCGCCGATTGTAGTCTACAAGGCAACGAACCCGACATTCACATTCGGAATCCACCCTTCTCCCTTATTTACAGTTGTTTCGCCGTTTGGTTGTTTAGCCAGGAACCATTGGTTGTTTTTCAAACCACTACACTTTATTAAAGAAGCACCGAGGCTCTCAAACAACCGCAAGTGTAGCTGTTTGCGAATCATACGAAGAAATCCTGAGCTTTCATATCCTGAGCTTTCATAAAAGTTAATCCTGAGCTTTCATAAAAGTTAAAGAAGAAATCCTGAGATTTCATAAAAGTTAAAGACATCCTGAGCTTTCATATCACGTCCACAACTTGGCTCTCAACGTACTTTAAGTACGCAAGTATGTTTCGTTGGGTTACTACCCAGAGAACGTTTAGACGCTGTCTTGGTTTCAGGCACTTTACACGGCGTACTGAATTTTCCTATCGAGTCTGGAGGCCCCGAGAGGAAAATGAGTAGGCAGGTAAAATGGTTAAGTGTTTCTGACAGGAAGAAGCGAACTGATGTCTTGGCAGAATGCCAGATGATATTAAAACAGAAAAGGTTTACTTCGAGAGGTATGAAACAGATGTGTTTTTGGTTTGTGGTCTTTAACGACCACTATAAGCAATTATGGGATATAAGCACTCGCCAGTTCCTAATTTAGGGCCATTAGTTCCAGGTAAGGTAGAGAGTCAGTGCTGCAAAACCAGCAACATCCATGCCTGACCAAAACCCGACCAATCTCGAACGAATGATCAGCAGAGTGCGCTCAGACCAATGAGTCACCTGAGTGGTTCATCTTATTTTTCACAGAGGTAAATACCCCGGCACCGCCTGCTTACCGTGCCTTCCGAAGCATGGCTAGTCTTTTGGTGGTTGGAGTGGTCAGGCTGAGCTAATATCCTTAAGCAACAGAACAGCATCCACCTGCACTTACCACTTTATAATCGCGACCCTTTCTGTCAGCTGAACCACCAACCACTTATGATATGTCCCTTTACCTAAAAGGAACGCCCTCCTGTTTAAGCTAGTACCGGGTGTAACTCACCTTGCGTAGGGGTGGTAGTAATTCATTTATATATATAATAATCGTGCGATCAGTGGTAATGCGACCCTCAAGCTTTTACTGAAACTGATTTATTCTGGGTCGTCAAAAATTTTCGTTTTTTTTTTTTTTTTTTTTTTTTTTTATGGAAATAGCTTCTTAAGAACTTACTAAAAATCACCTGTTCTTTTTATCTTTTCATAAATGTGTAACAAAGAATAAAACTTTTGGTGCACGATTATGCAAAACTTCGAACGGCGTAGTGTCCCTTGCTTTATACATTACAGAAATAATATCAGTAAAATGCGCATTTTAATGACAAATTCAGATTTTTAAGCTAAAAAAAGGAGTTTAGAAAACTCCAATGTTTATTTTATCTTTACGTGGAATGCATGTTTCATACCTCTGATTTTACTTTCCTTTTGAATTCCTGTGTTGATAGGTGATTGTTTCGTTCCCGTCAAATATGTTTCCTACTTAAGATCAGATTTTCGCTCTGCGACTTTGAAGCTGGTAACTCCTGATAGCCGGTAAAGGGGCAAGCCAAGTAGATGAAACTACCTAAATAGAGGCTTGGCGTTCAACTCCAGATAAGGCACTGTTTCTGAGCAAATCTCGATCTGTTTCTGAGCATTTCACGATTGATTGACGGGCCGTGCTTGACATGACTTGGGCGAGCTATTCTTGTGTCTAAAATAGTACTGTTTTGTGATACAGGGTTTTCATTTCAATGTAGCGTATTATGAATGATAGTGTTTGACTTTAATGTGCCTGATGTTTAAAATAAACAGCGGATGGTTAAACTAAGCAGCGTTGTCTTTCATGATTTGATTTTGAAGTATCATTTGTATGTTTTGCTTAAGACTTAGTTACAGGCGATTGAGAAGTTAACGAGGTTCAACAAATGCTTAGGGAAGCCTGGAAATCTGAAAGAACGGATGACGTTGCGATCAACGTACGTTTTTATTTTTTTAGAGTTTAACGACCATCACGAGGAACTCAATGGGTCAGTCCCTTGTTCAGGGTTATTGGTTCGAAAGGAAGGAGAAAGCCAGCTATGTAAGACAAACATAACATCTATGCCTCACCGGGATTCAAACTCAGACCCATCTCAAACGAATGGTCAGAAGCCGGCGTTTAGACCTCTGTGCCAAAGGGGAGGATCTGCGTACGTTGCTCAACAAGGATTCGAAGGAAGCGCCGCGTGGAGTTAGGGGGCTGAAATTCGTTGCCGTGCTGTTTACTATCCCTTATCTACGGTTCCTGAAACTTTTCCACCTCCGCAGAAATTCATTAATGCGTTGCCTATGGAATTTACTACCCACGCCAGGAATACATAGCCCTCACAAAACCCCACTTCTCTACTACACCCAGTTGACGAAAAAGCTATTTATCAACTTGAAAGTGTAAACAAAGTCTCTTATGATTACCAATAAAATTACATAAAAAAAAAGCTTTCTCTCAGACTGAATTCGAACCCACAGTAAATATTTTGTGGCCCAAGCCCTGTTGTGGGCCTGGGTCAGCCCTTCTTAGCACTGACTTGCTGTAGAGCTAATCTTTTGTATTGCGCTTCACAGCTTTGGAATGGAGCTAATTGGTATGTCCGACTGCCTCATTTTGTGTTCCATAATATCCCACACATGTTCAATCGGGATGAAACCAGGCGAACTTGTGAGAAATTCAAGATTTCTCACATCTGACTGTCTGGGTCGAACCATTCCTGCATGAGGAGGGGGGTGCAATGACATCTTCCCGAAGAACCCATAAATCAATGGGTGACGGTTAAACATTGAGATTCACTCCACCCGCCCCCAGTTACTGGTATGTGCTGGCATTTTTACGTTTGTAATCGTGATTGAAGGGTCTCAGTCCATGCCTGCTAAACATGACCCATATCATACAGCAGGTATTTATAATCGATCCCATGCATGAGGCATCTATAGCGTAATGCCGCGAACAAATTTGATACATCGGACCAGCACACCTTTTTTCAGCCTTCTATCGTACAATCCACATGCTGTTGATACCAGGAGAGTAGTTGACGTCGATGAACTGCTGTTAGGAGCAGATAGTGCATGGGACATCTGCTTTTGCAGCCTCAGCGTGCGACGCAGTCACACAAGGGATTCCTTCTGGTTGACTCATTGAACTGAGACTTCTGTGTTTCGCCGATTGTAGTCTACAAGGCAACGAACCCGACATTCACATTCGGAATCCACCCTTCTCCCTTATTTACAGTTGTTTCGCCGTTTGGTTGTTTAGCCAGGAACCATTGGTTGTTTTTCAAACCACTACACTTTATTAAAGAAGCACCGAGGCTCTCAAACAACCGCAAGTGTAGCTGTTTGCGAATCATACGAAGAAATCCTGAGCTTTCATATCCTGAGCTTTCATAAAAGTTAATCCTGAGCTTTCATAAAAGTTAAAGAAGAAATCCTGAGATTTCATAAAAGTTAAAGACATCCTGAGCTTTCATATCACGTCCACAACTTGGCTCTCAACGTACTTTAAGTACGCAAGTATGTTTCGTTGGGTTACTACCCAGAGAACGTTTAGACGCTGTCTTGGTTTCAGGCACTTTACACGGCGTACTGAATTTTCCTATCGAGTCTGGAGGCCCCGAGAGGAAAATGAGTAGGCAGGTAAAATGGTTAAGTGTTTCTGACAGGAAGAAGCGAACTGATGTCTTGGCAGAATGCCAGATGATATTAAAACAGAAAAGGTTTACTTCGAGAGGTATGAAACAGATGTGTTTTTGGTTTGTGGTCTTTAACGACCACTATAAGCAATTATGGGATATAAGCACTCGCCAGTTCCTAATTTAGGGCCATTAGTTCCAGGTAAGGTAGAGAGTCAGTGCTGCAAAACCAGCAACATCCATGCCTGACCAAAACCCGACCAATCTCGAACGAATGATCAGCAGAGTGCGCTCAGACCAATGAGTCACCTGAGTGGTTCATCTTATTTTTCACAGAGGTAAATACCCCGGCACCGCCTGCTTACCGTGCCTTCCGAAGCATGGCTAGTCTTTTGGTGGTTGGAGTGGTCAGGCTGAGCTAATATCCTTAAGCAACAGAACAGCATCCACCTGCACTTACCACTTTATAATCGCGACCCTTTCTGTCAGCTGAACCACCAACCACTTATGATATGTCCCTTTACCTAAAAGGAACGCCCTCCTGTTTAAGCTAGTACCGGGTGTAACTCACCTTGCGTAGGGGTGGTAGTAATTCATTTATATATATAATAATCGTGCGATCAGTGGTAATGCGACCCTCAAGCTTTTACTGAAACTGATTTATTCTGGGTCGTCAAAAATTTTCGTTTTTTTTTTTTTTTTTTTTTTTTTTTTTTTTTTATGGAAATAGCTTCTTAAGAACTTACTAAAAATCACCTGTTCTTTTTATCTTTTCATAAATGTGTAACAAAGAATAAAACTTTTGGTGCACGATTATGCAAAACTTCGAACGGCGTAGTGTCCCTTGCTTTATACATTACAGAAATAATATCAGTAAAATGCGCATTTTAATGACAAATTCAGATTTTTAAGCTAAAAAAAGGAGTTTAGAAAACTCCAATGTTTATTTTATCTTTACGTGGAATGCATGTTTCATACCTCTGATTTTACTTTCCTTTTGAATTCCTGTGTTGATAGGTGATTGTTTCGTTCCCGTCAAATATGTTTCCTACTTAAGATCAGATTTTCGCTCTGCGACTTTGAAGCTGGTAACTCCTGATAGCCGGTAAAGGGGCAAGCCAAGTAGATGAAACTACCTAAATAGAGGCTTGGCGTTCAACTCCAGATAAGGCACTGTTTCTGAGCAAATCTCGATCTGTTTCTGAGCATTTCACGATTGATTGACGGGCCGTGCTTGACATGACTTGGGCGAGCTATTCTTGTGTCTAAAATAGTACTGTTTTGTGATACAGGGTTTTCATTTCAATGTAGCGTATTATGAATGATAGTGTTTGACTTTAATGTGCCTGATGTTTAAAATAAACAGCGGATGGTTAAACTAAGCAGCGTTGTCTTTCATGATTTGATTTTGAAGTATCATTTGTATGTTTTGCTTAAGACTTAGTTACAGGCGATTGAGAAGTTAACGAGGTTCAACAAAATTCCTGTTCAATAAAACGTTAATTCAATAAGCTTTAGGTTAAGATTGCAGTTTTAAAGCGGAACCAATAGTCTAAATTTAGTTAAGCTAGCGTTTTTGTGTATTGCAGAGAAGTTATACATAATGTACACGTCATGGAGTTAAACTTAAAACGAATGCTGTAAGAATGGATTCTGAACTACACGACTCCCAAATACAAGTTATCAGACAAAAGTCTAAAATTTAAAAAAACTGCATACGAAGTTAATAAATGTCGGAACGCTGACTAGTAGGCTGCGGCCTAGTGGTCAGCGTTCGTTACTGCCACGGAGCATCCTCAGGCTCTACCATGGGCAGGCACGAGCGCTCGAACCACTAAATATCCGCCGTACGTCGAATGGGCATGTTAAACAGTCAGACCCCTGGTACTGACCTCCGATAATAAATAAGGGCGTAGTCTTCCCCTTTACTACCTCGCTTCCGTGTCAATTTCCTATCAGGCACACTATCCTAAATCTCCTAGCCTCTTATTTCTAAGGGTTGTTTAAGACCTGGAGTCCGACACTCCCTTCCTAAAACACTGATTTATTCTGGGTCGTCAAAAATTTGTGCAAAAATTCTTTAAGATGAAAGTCATTCACACACACTGTCCTAGCACATTTTCAGACACGTACTTCATTCTCTGAAGATGTATTTTGTTCCACGATGATAAACTCTATTCGGTTAGAAATGCCTTTAACGTAAATTTCTGCAAGTTAAAATATCCAAACTAAATAATAGTTTCCATTTAAATAAACAGTTACACAACGTAAAGGTTTCTGTGGAAAACTGGTTACACAATTAGAGTTCGGCTTTGTTAAGATAATACTGTAGAATTCGAAAAAAACTTTTGTACCAAGAAATTATGAATATATGTACTGCCTTACCATAAATATATCCGGAAAACCGTTAATGAAAGTCAATTATGTTACATGCACGCAACAAGTCATGTAATCAAATATATGGTAAATGTGCTCATAGGGTTCTGATGAGAATCTCCAGACTGAATACAAGATGCCGCGATGAACAGAGTTAACTGATTTCTAGAGCAGATTGATAATAGGATGCCACGTATGGAATCACTCCGTACGAGACATTGCAGCGCCTTGAACATCCACATACTGGAAAAAAAATATTTCGCTATAACAAAAAAAATGTTGCTGCAGCGGATTTCGCTAGTGAAAATAGGCGCAGAAAATAGCCATGCTATGCGTACTAACTGGATTACATTCATATATTTTACAGCAGCAGTAAGATCTCTTGTTTGTGTGACAAGCAGCTCATGCTGCTTGATCTTCTTGTTAGATCTCTTGTTTGTGTGACAAGCAGATCATGCTGCTTGATCTCTTGTTAGATCTCTTGTTTGTGTGACAAGCAGCTCATGCTGCTTGTCACACAAACAAGAGATATTACCCAGCAAGAATTCAAACAAGAGATCTTACCCAGCAAGAATTCAAACAAGAGATCTTACCCAGCAAGAATTTTTAACAAACAAGAGATCTTACCCAGCAAGAATTTTCCCGGATCTTAGCAAGTTTTTCTGCTACAAACAATTTTCTAGCAAATAAACTTTGCTACTTCAGCAAATACCATTAGCTATTTTAAAATACACTGGTAAAAAAAAAATCCATTTAGGTCAACTCCAATACCATGTAGCAAGACAAAATAATATTTCCTGTTTAGGCGATTCACTTATGCGATTAGTTTTCTGGGGAAAGTTATCAAACTCACGTGAAGTACATAATTTAAATGAAATCTTCAAATATGTATGTAAAAACATGTAATCATCTTCAGGCACTCCGAAAACGATACTGCAACCATATTCGAATTTGCATCGAAAAACCACCACAAAATGCCTTTGCACTTACCGACATTCAAATCTCTAAATCTCACTTGGCAGGTCCTTGCTGTGTCACTGCTTAATTTGGCATAGGTGTTGTTTTAAACCTCCACAATTCCTATAATGTGATGCGAACATACGCAACAAACAATTCCCAGCGCAACGCACAACTCGAGTACGGATGTCGCGATGACCTGGCGTTGCACGTGGGAAAACGAATGGCTGTGCGTGCAGGAAAGACAAAGGCATACGTCAGGGATAATATATGTGACGAAACTTGTTTGATGGTGGAACTGTCAAATGTCACCAAGAGTGCTGCTTCCGAGTAACTACTTAGCTAAATATTTAGCTACAAGTTTGCTGCAGTCACAAAATTGTTACTGACAGTAAACATGGCATACACAACAAGTGTATGTATTTGGCTCAGCAAAGTGCATTGTATAACTTAAATGTTTAGCTTTTTTTTTTATTGAAGGTTTAACGACCACCGTGAGCAACTCAGTGGGCTATAAATAAGCGCCCGTCGCTAATTTAGGGATACTGGTTCCAGGGAAGGAAGTGAGCCAGCGCCGTAAGACAAACATCCATGCCCAACTGGGATTCGAACCCGGACACTTTTTGTCGAATTTCACGTTCAGAGTTTAGACCACTGCGCCATTTTTAGCTGTAACAGAAAAATTCTGAAGAGTTAAAATATTATTCTTTCACCTGGGTGTGTTTTGTTATAAAAATAAAAGATTTCTCTTACAATATGTCAAATTATAGTACTGCTCAATGTACAAAACTTTACAGCAATCAGTTTCTTGATACAGTAAGTTTTTTTTTTCAGTGTCGGTTGACGGCTGGTCATGTGACATGGAAGGTCACAAACTGAATCTGCCAAGAAACAAGCCAGAAAAACCTTCGAAACTAAGAGAATACGGCAGCTGTGCCCTACAATGGACTGTGCAATCACAACCAAAATTATCACCTCAAATCACGTAAACAATGTGAGAGTATTTGAATTGAATTTGACACAGTGCGCAGAATGCTGTCAGAATTATGTGCAAACAATGGACATCAGAGAGTGGGGTTGTAAGTCACCTCTCAAAACTCAAATAAAGTCAGTCTACAACTTAATAACATGCAACACAAAGAAGGTGTAACGTTATTACATATCAAGCGCAAGACAGGAAATTTTAAGTACTGCAAAGCAATGTCAACGCGTTGGCATAGTCTTCAGTGCAAATTGCCATTCGCGAAAAGCCAAAAAGGATTAGAGACAAGACAGCCCTCATACAACACAATATATGTTAAAACAAAGACGTGCGGTTGAAAACGTAAGTACGCAAAAGCGGAAGTTATAACCGCTCTAAAGATGCAGGAGCACACCAGTTTAGACTATAGAAAGACAACGTTAGTGTGTAGTAGGCTGTCAATGAATGGTAAAGGAGTCAGTGTCACAATATACAGGACATAGGAATAACACACACAATCATCCATTAAACATACGAGCAGGGAAGTAAAACATCAAATCTAGTAAAAATACCAGCTGCACCAGGGGGAAGCTACTCTAGGAAAAAGAGCATGGGACAATGAAAAGATCTGGAAATTCCCCTAAGAAATATCTTCAGAATTGCACAGCTGCAGGAAATTAGAAACGAATGGCTGAAATCGTTGGCAATAGGGTGGTGTACATACCTCTTATTCGGAAAAATTCCTTAATCATCAGTCTGATCAATGCGAAAGACAAGAGGAGCTAAATCAAAAAAGTTTCGATAATCAAAGGATAGTGTCAGAGGGAAATGACGGCATTGAAGAAAGAGAAGCCAAACAGACCGAAAAAAACGAGTACGGGGTTGCGAGTATAATGGGTGCCATCACCTTCAGTGATATGAAACGCAACAAAAAATGTAACCAAGTTTTCGTCGAAAAAATGTTAACAGAAGGTACAGTTGGAGCAATCTTACCAAAAGAGGAAAAGGACATCTCATCCAGAATGACTATACCTGCAGTAATACTGGGAGGTTTCCAAATACAAAGTGCATTTTTTCTTTTAGTAGAAAGAAGTGGGACGAGCACAGAACCTGGTGAATGGAAAAGGGAAGGTGAAGGCAGACAACACCAGAGCTAGAACAATCATCTTAGGAAAGGAAAGAAACCAGTACAGCAGACAGGTGTATAAAGAACTGAAGAATCCTATATACAAGATCATCGACGAAGGAAGTTGACCGTTGGTTGGAAGAACACGAAGTCGCAGCTGCAAAAGTGTCTATGGCATCAGTAAACGCAGACAGATATAAAGATGGCAAGTAAGTATTAGGCAAAAGCCATTCAGTAACAGGTGTAAAATGGCTTTCCGAAAAACTACCTTCAAAAGGGAGAAGAGCCCTAGAATGGAGTAATAAAGGTGTGGATCACAACCAAATAAAAACTCTGTAGAGAAACTAAGAGTGGTAGCATCGGAAGTTTCAGGTGGGGAACGTGGAGTCAGACACCTGATGTACGCGAATATTAAGTGCTAGAATGGGACCCAGTACCGTCAGGTACAAGAGTGCTCTGGGACATAACATCGCCATATTCTTTACATTGATAATGTTCAGCAGAGGTCATGTCAAAGGAATTCTGGATCTAATCGTCATAGAGATGGGATAGATGCGTAACGCATCGTGAGAGGTATTCAGAATGCTAGCTTAACCGCAAGCCCTACAAATGGAGCTAAATTCGCTCTCTTACAGTGAAGCAGAAAAACCTAAACGCCGTTTTGTACTGTGCTACAATATGATTAAGCTCCAGTGAAACATGTTATCTCAGGCGAAGCAGGGTACATGGTGACCAGCATACAAGGAAGAGATAGTCGGGAGACACGAGTCTCCTTGATTTTTGGAGAGGGAGGGGAGCGGAGGGTTAACTACAACCGTAAGCAACTCGGTAGGCTGTAAGTAGGCTTACCATACGTTTCGGTTTTACCGCGACTGTCTCGATTTTAGGTCTTGTCCGGGTCTCTCCGCCGGTTGGCTGTTCAGAATTGAAACATTCACTATTTAATAAACCATAATCCAATTTGGCGATAAGGCACAAAATATGTTTCTTACTAATTTGGAGATTCAACGACCACTGCGAGCAACTTATTAATCGCCGGTCTCTAATTCAGTGCCATTGCCCTTAGGGAAGAGAAAGAGACAGTGTCATAAGGCAAACACCATCCATGCCTCAGCTGGTTTCGAAAGCGGACCCATCTTGGACGAAGGTCAGAAGCCTAAACCTAGACCATTGAGTCACAGGGGCAGCCAAATAATACTTTCAGCTGATTAAGACGAAAAAATGCTATAATGTGGTCGTGTTGTACTTTACGTCCTGCCCAGTGAAATAATTATCGAAGATAAAAACTATAAATAAGTTATATATTTGTTTAAAAATTAGTGCTATATAGCTACAATGCTGTCACCTCTTTAAAAACTTCTTACCCAGTAGGTACTGCACCCCATGGTTTGGTTGCATGAAAATATGGGCTACAGTGACGATTGAATTTACTCTGAAGTATTTTACAATAGTATCATAATTTGATGTCATTCAGAATAACCGTTCAGAACTTCGTCCCAGTCATAATATATTGTTTATATTTGACCCGGTTTTGAACTCGAAAAATATAGGAAACCTACTTATGAGAATTCTTCCGGCCACGATTTTTTCGGGAGTACGGTATTGTATTAACGACTATTGTGATTAACTCAATAGGATATAAGCTGTAGTCCGCCCCTAATTTCGGACAACTGCTTCGAGAGAGTGAGTTAGTGCCATATGACAAACACAACCTTCGTGCTTCACCGGGAATTGACCCCAGACACATTTCGAACGAATGATCAGAAACCGTTGACCTCTACACCACTGTATCGGTCCCTTGACCTTCAAACAATCAACAAGCACTATCTTGCCATAGGCAAGTGTAAAGAAATAAACACACATACCTTGATTTCGGCGCGTAATAAAGATCCGGGCCTGACAAGGAAAATGATGGCTTTAAAGCGCAGGCAGATTCCGTAAAATGTGTATCCTTGAGGAACGAGTAGGGCAAGCTTCTTTGAAATTGAATAAAACTTTCGTACACAGAAGGGATTCTTTACCAATGCCAACAATGACTTGACGAACACTTAAGAGATGCTGTAGACAAGAAAGTCTTAACTTGGCACATCACACGTATAATAGGGCGATGGAGCGGGACGTATCACAGAAGAACAGCGGTGCGAAATAAGGAAGAAATACTCAGGGCAAACGAATCACGGGAACGTAAAAACTACGACAACTGCATGACGTCATCTCAGCTGGTAACTGGAACAGCCACTGTAGCTTTCGTTGTTGTTATTGTTTAGTGAAACACTGACCCATGCGAGCAACTCATTGGGCTATTAGTAGTCGCTTATCCCTAATTACGAACCACTGGTTCCAGGGGAAGAAGAGAGCGAGTGTCGTTAAAAAACACAACATCTATGCCTCACTGGAATTAGAACCCGGATCCATCTCGTACGAATGTTCATAAATCAGCGCTTCAACAGCTGCACCACAAGAATTCATTTGCACATATGCATTATTTATCCATGATGTCATATCTTGAATCTTAACGTTATGTTTCAAATTTTGTAGGCCGCCCCCGGTGGCGCAGTGCTCTAAGCACCGGCTAATTTTCATTCGTCCAAGATGGGTCCGCATTCAGATCCCGATGAGGCATTGATGTTGTGTTTGTCTTACGGCATTGGTTCTCTCCTTTCCCTGGAACCAGTGGCCCTAAATTAAGAACTGAAGACTGCTTATATCCCATTGAGTTCCTCACGGTGGTCGTTAAAACTCCGATCAAATAAAAAAGATCTTCTAACATCTGTATTTTAAATGATTAATAATGTAGCTAACTAATGTGTTCGTAAAACATGCTTTTATCTCAGTACTAAATCCGTGAACAAAAATCTCGATGTGCAGAGTAAAAGAACCATCTCTTACTGTTTTTTTGTTTTTATTATTAAAGTTTTAACGACCACCATGAGCCCCTCAGTGGGCTATAAGCAGTCGCCCGTCCCTCGTTTAGTGCCACTGGTTCCAGGGAAGGGAGAGAGCCCGTGCCATAAGGCAAACACAACATCCATGCCTTACCGGGATTCGAACGCTGACCCATCTCGGAGGTTTGATTGATTGATTGATTGATTGGAGGTTTAACGACCACCGTGAGCAACTCAATGGGCTATAAGCAGTCGCCCGTCCCTAATTTAGGGTCACTGGTTCCAGGGAAGGGAGAGAGCCAGTGCCGTAAGACAAACACAACATCCATGCCTCACCGGGATTCGAACCCGGACCCCTTACGGACGAATGATCAAAGGCCAGCGCCTTAGACCACTGCGCCACCGGGGCGGCCCATCTCGGAGGAATGAGGAGCCATCGCCTAGACCACTGCACCACCATGCGGCCTCTACTGTGTAGCGAATAATATTTCCTTTATTGTTCGGCACATGTAATCAATGTGATCCAATGCATCGGTAAAATCAGGTTGGTATTATCACGGATGTCACACACATGCAAACGCGTGCGCTCACTCTGAAAGCCCAAAATATTAAAACTACCTGCCGAATACGATATTGATTCTGCATGTGGCGTCAAATCAGCTCCTACCCGGCGAAGCAGGGACACTATAATATTTCTCAAGGTGTCTTGCGGTATCTGTTAACAACACGTTAACAGCAGATTCTTTAAATTGTATAAACTACGTGGTTGAGCTGCCGCAGATCGGATTTGCTGTTCCAACAGAAAGACAGATGCTGGAGTGGATTGAGGTTTGGGAAATTTGTGGGATAGGACAACACCTGGATTTTTTTCATATTCCGCGAACTAATCTCGAACAATCTGGACAGTGTACAATGGGTCATTTTCCTTCTGAAAGAAGGCGCTACTAGACTGAAACACCGGTCAAAGAATATACCTGGTCTGCAACGCTGTTTCTGTGGGTGGCAGGTGTCATAGTTTCCTAGACATACACAGTGCGGCAATGAAATAAAGACACTAATTTATTTCAAAAATTCCGGTAAAACACACATGCATAGGTTTTTGATAAATCATTTATCAGCTATGCGGTGGCAATGGAACACAGAACAAATATCGGGATCTGCTCGAAGAGAGGTAACACTGCATTTGAGACAACTTAATTGTTGTATGATGCGTATGGAGCTAATTGCCTATCTCGTGTACAAATATTCAGATGGTATGCATGTTTCAAGGAAGAGAAGGAAAATTTGGAATATGACGAAAGGCTCGGACGCCCGAACTCATTGATAAAATTCGTGAAAGAATGAAATGTATTCTTCGTGTGTCTTAGAGGGTGCTGGAAATTGAGCTCGGTGTTGATAAGAAGACGATTCGACAAATTTTATTGCAAAATTCAATGAACAAAATTGTTTGTGCTCGTTTTGTTCCGCATGCTTTGCAGATGACCAGAAACACGCACAAGTGGGCGACGCAAAAGACACCCTATGGACTACGGAAAGAACATGAAATTTTCTCCAACGCATTGTGGCAGGTGACGAGACGTGTTTTTGTTATGATTCTAAAAGGAAGCATCAGAGCGCTCAGTGGAAATCGCCACAGTGAACCAAAGTAAGGAACATGTTACAGAAGTTCAAAATCAAGACAATCCATGTGTGTTTTTACTACAACAAGGAAATTCTGCATAACGATTTCATTCCTGAAGATGCAACGTCCACTGGCAATGCTTACACATTTATTTTAGAAAGACTGTGGAAGAGCATTGCTCGTGTCAGGCCTGAATACAAAAACTGCCAATTGTTGCTTCTTCGTGCTCAGAACCCACACACAGAGCATAGTACAACAATTTCTTACACAGAAAGAAATGTGTGAGGACCATCTCCCTGTTTTCCTGATTTCTCATCGTGTGACGGCTTTGGATTCCCTAAATTACAGCTGCCTTCCTTTTTTTTGATTGGGAGTTAAACGACCACCGTGAGCAACTCAATGGGCTATAAGCAGTCGCCCGTCCTGAATTTAGGGCAACTGGCTCCGAGGAAGGGAGAGAGCCGGTGCCGTAAGACAAACACAAAATCCATGCCTAATCGGGATTCGAACCCGGACCCATCTGCGACGAATGATCAGAAGCCATCGCTTAGACCACTGCGCCTACGCGGCGGATTAAAGCTGCCTTTAAAATGAAAGGTTTTTCAAAACAATGAAGACGTACAAAAAACTGTCACATCAGCTCTTCACTCGATATCAGAAAATAAAATCTGTGACATCAGCTCTTTTTTTTTTTTTTTTTTTTGACTGGAGGTTTAACGACCACCGTGAGCAACTCAATGGGCTATAAGCAGTCGCCCGTCCCTAATTTAGGGTCACTGGTTCCAGGGAAGGGAGAGAACCAGTGCCGTAAGACAAACACAACATCCATGCCTCACCGGGATTCGAACCCGGACCCCGCTCGGACGAATGATCAGAAGCCATCGCTTAGACCACTGCGCCACTGGGGCGGCCATCAGCTCTTCACTCCGTACCTAAAGATAACCTGTGCAACTACTTCCTTTCGTTGGTTGATCGCACCACGTCTTGTATTGACGCAAGAAGAATGTATTGGGTTGGAAACAAAGTAATCTTTGCAAATGCAAAGCAACAGAAAAATGCTAATTAACGTACAGACAAATACAAATCAGTCCTAAATGTAGTCGCCATAGTTTGCCACGACCCGTCCTTTCGTCTGGGCAGTTGTTAGACACAGTATCTGGAAAACGGAGTGCGAGTTCGACATCGTTCTTGTTGGTGAAACAATGTCCGTCTAGGAAATGTAACGACCGGGAAAGGTTGTAATCGCTTGGGGAATGTCCGAGGAATAGTCTGGGAGGGGCAGAAGCTCCCAGCTTAGGTCCCTGGTCTTGTGACTTGTCACCGGAGCTGTCTGTGGTCTCATTCCATCCTGCTGTAGAAGGACTCCCTGAGGCTCAGCATTGCTGCCCTTTTGACTTGATCTATGCGTGCAAGTCGTCGAGCTGACGGTAGTACACATCGGCGGTGATAGTGATATTGTCCGGCATTAGCTGAAAAAAACATACCCCACATATTCCATCAAATAGACAGCAGGACCTTACGTTGGTGTAAGACGGATTTGGTGGTCGGTTTGGGCCTCTGTCTTGGGTTCAACCACTGTTTCCCGGCACTGACGTTATCATACAGCACATATTATCCATCACCTGTCACAATGTGGCTCAAGAACGGGTCCACGTGGTCACGCGCAAGCAGGGAAACGCATGCAGTCATGCCATTTGCCATCTGCTCAACTATGAGTTCTTGAGGTTCCTAGATTCCTTTCTGGTGCACCTTCCCAAGTTGACACAGGTGCGTGATAATGCTCGAGTGGGTAGTCTCCAGCTGTTCGGCCAAAAACCACGTGGTCACACGTTAGTCGGTCACCAGTATGATCATCAGGATGTCCACATCTACATTTGCGAGTCTTCCGGCTTTGGACGGTCTGACAGGTCATAATTTTTCTCTCGAAACCATTCGAAACAACGACAGAACACACGATGTAATATGGCATTGGAGTACTCGGTACGAATGTTCCTTACAGCGCTTGTGGGGTGCTTCCGTGACGAAACTCATACAGCATCTTCTCGGCTTCTGACGGCTTTACTGTCACTGCCTTAAGTACCTGCTGATGTCATGGCAGTGTACTGCGCCGTCTTAGTGTTCAATGTGTGCCGTAGCCAGGCTTTGACATCGGGCATCTTGACATCTGACATTACTTTCTTTCTAACCCAATACTTCGAGTAAAATATATTCACGTAAGTTTTCCTGCTTTACCATTTTTAAAACTTTAGTCCCTTTAACTAATTGTCGCGTTATGTATGTGAATAGATTCAGGATATCCCAGCAGAACAGTTACTGAGTCATTACACTTCCTCCACCAGGTTGTTTTCATCCCAGTGTGCATCCTGGTGCTAACTCTTCCTCACGTGAACGAGGCACACGTACCATACATGGAGCAACAGAAGACAAAATTTATCGGACCAGACAACCTTCTTTCGATTATTCAGTTCCAATTATGATACCCCCACTAACATGGTGGGCAATTTCGATGGTGAACCGAGGTCAGCATGGGCACTGTTAGCGGCGTGGTGCCAAGTCGCACTATTTTCAGCAGGGTTCAATAAATTGTGTGTGGTGGAAGATTATACCCGACAGATGAGGAAAGTCAATGCTCACCACTAACAACGATGAGCCGTGGTAGTTGTCGACCTACACGTTGCAGGAGGATCGTAGTTTTTCTTTCATAAATAACTTTTCAAGATTATTACAACGGCTGATCGTGAGCACTCCGTAAGACTTGCCGTTTCCAAAATGCCTTTATGCAGTCGTCTCGTCATGACAGTTTCGCCTTTGTCAAAGTCGTTTTAGTACACTGCCTTTCCTATCTGAAGAACAAGAATAGAACAGATTAACAGAGATCAGTGTCTTACACTGTTTCATGACTTTCACATACACCGTGCTTTACCTCTAGTTGCTTTGATATGTACACAGCTCGACATAGAAAGTGAACCACCCAGAAGGAGATGTGCTACAAATATGCAAATCGCAGGGTGGGTGTACCCATTCGAGATATGCAAATGATGCTTAACCGGCACCGATGACGTCTCACGCTCGTGAGATAAAGGTACCAGCAGCAACAAGGATGTTAATGTGTGGTCGCAGGAGGAACTGCCGTGGACGTTTTAGATTTGTTGTTTGTGCTGGGAAACTATTCAGCAAAAGACGAAAATGCCGGTACATGCCGTCAATAGGTTTATCGCCATTTGGATGCGTTTCAGAGAAGAATAATTGTAGGCCTGTGTGAAGCGGGTTGGTCTACACGTCGTATCTCTGCGCATGTGCAACGGGATGCACGAACTGTTGAACGCTGTTGGCCCCAGTGTCTAGACGAAGGTTCGTACGTGCGTCGGAGAGGCAGTGGTGCAGTCTGACAGAAAACAGCACGTCTGGATCGGCGAATTGTTCGACACGCTCGTCGTCACCTGAAAAGTACTGCAGCCGATATTCGACGTTCTGTGTCATAGGCCATGGACGTCTCCATAACGACCCGAACTGTAAACCGGTGGTTGCATGTGACACACCTACTCAGTAGGTAACCGTTACGTCGCCGGCAAATGACGTCCAGCCATCACATCGCTCATCTGGCTTGGTGCCGAAGTCATGCTGATTGGGGTTACGAATAGACCACTGTGGTCTTCATTGATGAATCCCGTTTATATCTGGGTGCTGACGATCGACGGATCGGTGTCTTGCGACATCCTGGTGAGAGGATGGATCCCGGTTAGGTTCGCGACCGTCACACCGCTCGTCAGGCAGGCATCATGTCATGGGGTGCTATTGCTCATGACAGCAGGTCACTTTTTGTCCGCATCACTGCCACACGCAGAGCTGCACGATACGTGGGCTAGATTCTGCAGTCCACTTTGGTGCCGTTTCTGAATGGCGTACAACGCACCATTTTCCAGCAAGATAACGCCCGTGAATACACCGCTCAGGTCTCCAGACAATATTTGCAACATGATCAAACATTGCCATCGTCAGCAACATAACTCCATTTATCCCCAATAGGAAACCTATAGCACCACATTGGACGTCGTCTCCAATCGAATAGATCTGCGCACGATCTCGGTAAATTACGGGAGCAAGTCAACCATGCTTCGTGTTCCATTGCTCTGAACAATATCCGTCGACTGTATGATTTCTTGCCACGCCGTATTTCTGCCTGTATTGCCGTTCGCGGCCGTGCAACCATTTACTGAAGAGTACCTATTGTGTTGCATTATCTCATCTGATAAACACTGTACGTAGCTGAAAATAAAATCATGGAAAACTCTTATGTATTCCTGTTTGTGTGATGAATTTCACCGCTCTGTCCATACTCCCTCTTGGTGGAGCAATTTTTATGTCAAACAGTGTATATAGACACGCTTATTATATATGTTGTTTCTCTTAGGTGTACATTTAGTGATAAATTACCTAAATTCCTCCCGTAAGATTTGTGGTAGAATTATGAGCAGTAAAGGGAATTGTTGCATATTTTGATATGTGTCTTTGCTTGTATATGTAAGTTTATTGCATAATAATACAGTATGCTGTTGCTTTGTGTACCTCAATAAATTATTCTCAGCAGGGTACTTCTTCAAATGCTCAAACAACTGATTTTCATTTAACAAGGTGAGATCATTTGTTTCTGAGACGCGCAGGTGCATCTGTTTATGTCGATAGTATTATTATTTAACTCAGAAACGTAGTTCACTTAAAAAAATTAAATAGCGTATGTCCTTTTCGATCATCTTTCGCAGGATTGCTTGACATGTTATTTACTGTCCTGTTGAAGTCAATGATCAAATCTTTTAAGTTCTTAAAATAGACGACAGAGTTCCCTATTCCATTAAAAAATTAGAACTAATGTCATTATTATTTTTTACTATTGGCATATCCATTTACTTTGTCTTTGCAATGTGCATACTGCTCGTTATTAACTCATTTACTTTCAGTGTATGTGAATGAAATTGTGAAATTTTCTTTTCAAAATCTATGATCGCTTAAAAGAAAATTTTCAAAATCTTTTTGAAATATGACATGTTTTATAAGGTGAATATAAAAATGTTTTCCTTCTGTTTCGTAAAAAGGTTCTATATTTCAGGCTATTTCCATGTTCGCATGCATTTCATTGCAACTGCGTTTGGAACTGGCTCATGAGGAACCTTCACATAACTCCTGTGCAAGGCCAACATTTCTAGTCATCCAGTTGTTCATCATTCAAGGAGAAGAAGTTTTATTCACATTGACTAAGGAAAGATTTTCTTCCACCTTTTTTTATTGTTTCGAGCACTAACAACCACCAAAAACAACTCGGCGGCGACATGCAGAATTGCCTGTCCCTGATTTAGGGACGACCATTCTGTCGAGATGGGTCCGTGTTCGAATCCCGGTCAGGCAGGGATGTAGTGTTTGTCTTACGGCCTCGCTCTTTTCCTTTTCCTGAAGCCAGTGGCCGTAAATTAGGGACGGGCAACTGCTTTTAGCCCATTGAGTGGCTCATGGTGGTCGTTAAAACTCCAACAAAAAAAATTAATTAGAGACTTTTCTGGCAGAGAGATCCATCAGCGTAGGACAAACGCAACATCCATTCCTTACTGGGATTCGAACCGGAACACATCTCGGACAAATGGCTATAAACCAGCGATTAGACCACTGCGCCACCTGGCCAGCGCTGTTGTACATTTATATGGTCTATCTATAATGTCATGTCTTGCATCTTTTCTACTTTGTTTCAGATTTCATAAAAAAAATGTGATAAAATATCTTTCATTTTAAAATATCAATAAACGAACTTTGGTCACATAGTCGACAATTTATGTGGAGTATTTTCTGCGACAGTGGTATTTTGTAAATAAAAATAATAATACTATATAACAATTTAGTTGATTGAGTAAGCGAGCACTTATGAGTGATCGCATGAGTGATCGAATAAGATTGGAACATATAATTCACACTTTTACTTCAATATACGTGAAAGTTGTAGGCAGACGCACACACATATATGCTGTCGGTCCTCTTATGGATAAAAGGAGCGATTTATCAGATGTACAAAAAGGGATGATTATCGGCTTTTGGGGCAAGAGTGGCAGCATTTCTGGAACATCGCAGTTTGTGAACTGTTCGCGTGCTGCTGTGGTTAAAGTGTATTGTGATTTGAGAAATGGCACCATTGCGAGTAAGAGGCGTGGAAACTGCGTAGCACCACGTGCCATTTATGTGAAAGGTAAACGTCGGCTTAAAAGGTGCATGAAGGCCGATCGACACACTGCAGTGGAGCAACTCACTGGCCGAATGAACCAGGGGGCTACCGGAAGTGTATCTAAAACGACAGTTCAGCGAACCCTCCTGCGCATGGCCCTCCGATGCAGACGGATGGTCACTGCACCTATGCTAACGAAGGTGCGTCGGCAGAAAAGACTTACATTTGCGTGGCATTATCAGAATTGGACCTCCGCTGGTTTTGATGTGTCGCCATTTTCCAACTTCTGGAAAAGGAGACTGGCTATCTCGTTCTCAGATGGGTAATTAGGCTCCCATCACGCATCTTGATTCCTTCTGGGACAAGATGGAAAGAAGAAAAGGGAAAAGAATGATGCGCAGTTGTTGTCGTTTTTTTTTTTTTTTTTTTTGCCATCGACCCCGAAAATCTTAGTAGGGAACTCGAATCAATTTTCTATATCTTCTGAAGTTTCAATTCATTTTAATCAGGGATGTCAAGAAAAAAAGTTATGAAATTCTTTAATATCCATTCACTCGTCAAATCCCTTTTCTCTTACCTTTCTTAACTTCTTTTTTGAGTGTTTCAATATTTCTGGCATGAGTGTGTATGTTGAGTAGTAGAGTGGAAATGTCATGTATGTGTATGCCCTTTGGTTTGGTGTTCTGGGATCGAACGTTTTTCTTGTGTGCCGAGATTAAAAAAAAACCGTAGTTGTAATTGCTAGCATATTGTTTCAAAGGTTGTAAGTTCTAGTGGAAATGACGTGTATTCATTTGTTTCATTCGGGGAAGAATCTGCTTCGAAAAGGTTTCAGAGTTGCTGTTCTGAATTAATTTATAATAATCATTTTGTCCTTACGTTGTCAACTGTGTTTGTGGTGGTAATAGTATGCATGTATATATTATTCCCTTCTTTTTGATTCTCCATGCAAAAATGAGCTCAGCATGGATTCAAGGAGGGGAAATGTTCGTCTGTATATATTTAAGGGCGTAAATTAAGGTTTAAAGTGTGACCTGTGTGATTTTCAGTAATAAGCAGCTTAAAGAAAAGAAGAAAAAAAAACGTATTAAAAAAGAAAATAATTTTAAAATACTTTTTTTGCCTCTGCTCTGATTCATTTCTACTTGGAATGATAGCTTTGTAAAATCATTTTCATCTGCCTGCCTGTGTATGTATTTTAGAATTTTGTAAAGTATGTAAGACTAGCCACGCTCTGCTAGGCAAATCAGGGAAGAAAAAGTGTTCATTGTGAATAACACGGCATTTTTTTTTTACTTTCTTCCCTCTGTCAGAGAATCTCGTGAGAAAGAAAGTTGGCCAGAAGTAGTTTTTTCTTGGAACAGACAACGTCCCGCGGAGGACCCAGAAGAGGGAAAGGTCAAGCCAACGTAATTTTCTGACCTTGAGGCCACCGAGTTTTAGGAAACGGAGTTGCATACTCTTTCTTTTTTGAGGCAGGGTGTTGCTGTGGGAATCTTTCAGCCAATGAGAGCTTGTACACCCCCACTTCACGAGTCGGACACTTGGTTTTCTGCGAGGGGAGAGTGAAATCAAGGGTTACTGGGTCGCACTGAGTTCGACACTCTCTCGTAGAATATCTCACGGATAGGACGTTTTGGCTTCCTGCTGCTTGATGTGATCTGAAGCGGAAGCCGGCCAGCAAAAACACTTGCACTTTTTCTTCAAAGGGATTAGACAGGCGGATCAAGAAAATCAAGTGGAAGTCTAACAACAAGCCACATGACCGGCAAATTGGACATTCAGGCCAACCGTCCTCTGGACGCTAGGTTCGTCAGGGAGCTGACCCGGACTTATTTCTGCCGAAGAGAGAAGCTTTCTTCCTTCCCAGCTAGTACCTGCTTCGCAGTCAAATCTCCCGGAGCCCACGAGGTTTGGTCCAAATCAGGCTGAAAAGCTTCTAGGAAGCCAAGCTTCTCCTGCAGACTACTGTTTCTGTTTCTCTCCTGCAAAATCACCTTTCCTCCACCTTCCGGGACAAAATGGCCGGACCTGTGACCAGTAGAAGACATCTTTTCTGCTGAGTTAGTGAAGACTCTTTCGGCTCAAAAATCTAGAACTTTTCATCCTCTGCACCGATGAGACGAACCAACCCGCGGTTAAAGGAAATCAAGGTAATCTCTTTTAAAAAATTTTCTCCAGTGAGGAACTTTTCGGCGTCAAAAGTTTCTATGGGCCTCAGCTAGGGTAGTCGGCCATATCCAGCAGTCTGAAAAAATATATATAAATTTGTTGTTATTTTAAGTTTGGCACCTTGAATATGTGATTTTGTGTCTGATTGACAAGTAGGCAGTATCCTTTGTTTCTTGTTAAAATAAAATAAAATTTTAATTCAATCAATGTAATGTAAGCAAGAGAGAGAGAGAGAGAGGCAGGTCTCCAGTGGGAGATTCATCGTGGAGAGTCAAAGGGAGAAAGTTATTTTTATATTGTTTCTTTTTTTTTTGATTAAGCGGAGTAAATGACATGTAAACATAAAATTTTATTTTTATTGAATCAGTTTGATATACTAGCGAAGGCCAGGTACACATACAGTTGCAATAACAAGTGATTTTTTCTTTGTGTTGAATCGTGATAAATATATATCTGAAAATGCAGAAGTGTACATATTTTAATCAACAAGTGGAAATAGATAGGCTAGCACAAGTGTAGCTCAGCGAAATTCACCTTATGTTTTGAATCCGATGGCTTCCTGAATTCATCAGCAAAAATGAGTACATAGAGAGTTTAACTTCTTATTTAACACTGGCTTAGTCTTACATGCTGAATTAGTTATAAATAATAGAAGTAATGTAATGAGTGCACTCACAGAAAAATAGTAAATTTCAGTAATATCCAGCAAAAATTCAAATGTAATTTTGGCATGTGTATATATATGCAGTATTATCCATATCAGCTTACCTTGTTAAAACTCATTGAAAAATTGTGTGTGGAATGTAGTGATAGCATTTAAGTAGTCAGCAAGTTCCTATCTGCTTAGAGTAAAAATTTAAAAATTCAGAGTTGTGATTTACCAGTAAGGGCTGAAAAAAAACCGTAAATTAATTTGTTGGACTCGCAACCACTTCTTCTAAGCAGCCCCGTACTTTAATAATTTTCCATCAGGATGTCTGATTGAAATTTTTGTATACTGTTCATACCAGTTTGAAAAGATGTTTATCTTTCCCATTTAAAAACAAAAATAAAGGTGAACCCAATGGGTTCTTCAAAAACCTAAATTTTCTGTGTGGCAGTAATAAATTTCACTGAGTAAGGGGTTGTCTATTACCTGTGTCCTTAGGACTTGTATCCACCTCAGCCTAGCCTGAGGGTGGAAACGTTCCTGGTTCTTATTGTGGCGGAAAGAAAGAACGAGTACAATATGACTGTGCTTAATTAGTGTAACACATGCTTTACACAAACAACCATAACTCCATTTTGCACTTTCAGGTTCGTCTCTGCAAACGCAGACAACACAAACAGTAAATAAACATTGTTAAATTTTCATTGGCAAATTTCATAGTGATCACCTTTTTCTGCTTCATCGAACTGATGGACGTTGGCGTTTAAGGCGAGAAACATCGGAGAACAAACACTCTTCAACCATTTCTGGAAGAACACAAGCTGGTGGCGGCAGTGTTATGGTCTGGAGAATGTTTTCGTGGCATTCTCTAGGTCCACTCATACCTGTGGAAGGCACGAAGGGCCGAATTTATTATGAATCCATCCTTGCAGACCACGTACACCCATACATGCTGATTGTCTTTCCTGGGGCGGATGGGATCTTCCAGCACGACAATACGACGTGTCACACAGCTAGAAATGTCAGAGAGTGGGTGGAAGACCACGCTAAAGACTTCAAAGTACTTCTCTGGTCCCCTAATTTGTCTGAGTTAAATCCGATTGAGCAGCTGTAAGACCACCTCGATCGTGTTGTTCGCTGTATGGATCCTCCACCATGCACCCTCCAGCAGCTGTCAGATGCACTGCAGTCAACATGGCTCCACATACCTGTGAACACCTTCCAGCACCTTATTCGGTCAGTCCCAGCCCGTCTAGCTGTTGTCCGCGCTGCACACGGCGGTTACTCTGGATATCAGCTGGTGGTCACAATAATGTGACTCGACCGTGTATATATATATATATATATATATTAAAACAAATTTATATGGATACATATAATTTACTCAGTTACTTAAGGGATGTATTTAAAATGTCGTCCTTCATGCGAGACACAAAAACTAATTGTTTTACACATGATTTTCAAATACATCTGTGAGGGTCAAAAACTCCCTCCACAATAATGTTAATACCATTCCACCTTTTTAAGGTGCTAATGTCAAAATTCAGGAATTAAGTAACTTGTATGTTCGATTTCAGCTTCAGCTGCTTTCTTGATAACATGTCGAGCTTCAGAATATATTTTACTGCAACACCAATTTTCACAAGCTTATGATCATTTGAAAGTTTTAAAAATGTGTATTTTGTTTACACTATTGCCCCTCAGAAGGAAGGGACTCTCTTTCTTCTGAGGATACTCTTCGTTCACATTGAATGCTAAACTATTTTTCAGACAGCGGGCACATTTCATAAAGGGTTAATTTTCATAAAGCTATGCCATCGCCAATTATTTCCATACCATTAACTGATGCTGTAGTACTTCGCCCGTAACAAATGAAAATTTCGTGCATATTTAATGATAATTAGCCAACTTATTACGATTTTTCTTTTTGTTCCTTAATTTAAGGAAACCAGTGTATCTTTTAAGTCGATTAAGTTTTAATTTCTTTCTTTTCGTATCTGCTTTAGAAAACCCCATTAGTTTCTTATTTTTCCTAGTGTTTTCCTGATGTACATTCCTTCATTTGACAACCATTGCAAATCATAAACCCGCCCGGGTAGCGCAGTGGTCAAAGACCATTTGTCCGAGATGGGCTAGGATTAGAATCCCGAATGAGACATAGATGCTGAATTTGTCCCATCCACTAGCTCTTGTTCCCTCTGTGGAAGCAATGGTTCTAAATGTAAGACGGTTGACCACTTGTAGTCCCGCCCCATAGCACATAATAAATTCTAAAAACTTTCTTTTGTCTTAGTATTTCTGTTGAAATATTAAGTAGACAATGGGAAAGTTAAATATGTTGAAGTTGCAAATTAACTGACCTTTAATCTGATTCTTGTTTTTCTAATTAAACATCGTTGTCTGCATATTGCAGCCGTAAGTTGTTGTCAGCAGTACCAAATTGAACGAAAGAAATGAACTTTTCATTAGAGCTTGATATCTAAGGAAGTCGTAAGTTTCCTTGATTTCCTAACAGGTTCGGATTTATATTCCTAAGGTTTACCAGTGATTCGATAAATGCTGTCATTGTTAGCATTTGTTTCAGAAATGTTATTCTTATCATTTTACAGCACCAGACACAGGATTTCTTTATTTTTCCGCTACAGGCTTGTTGGAATGAATCGTTTTCCTTACTTCACAAGAATTTTAATTGACGAAATAATTTTAATTACTATTTATCATATATGTAATTGAAATTAAAACGTTTCTTTTCATAATATCCCAGTATATTTGATTTAGTGAAATGCATGAAATGTTTCTGTTCTGATTGATAAACACCCTGTTTTTTTTTTCTTTTCAGGAGTCTCCCCTGTTTGCACATTTATCACAGTGCTTGTATAAAAATATGGTTAGAGGAAGAAACAACGTGCCCTCTGTGCAGATATGAATTATAAAGATATACTTTAACTGTTCTTTATATTGGATATTGTGGTTTCCTTTCAAGTGTATTAAAAATGTTTCTGTACAGCGTTTCATGTTAACATGCCAATAAAAAAGAATGTGCAACAAAGAAGTCAGTTTATTTAGTGATATTTGAATGTGCTAGTTTATTGCTGTCATAAATAGCGTAAGAGTAAGAGTACAATTAAGATTTATTTTGAAAAAGGTCTACGCGAACACAGTATTTATCATTTCATTTATAGATTTTTCTTAATAATTTTCTGCTGCAATAATGCTAAAAGTGAGATGAAGTTTAGAAGGACTGTAAGTGAAAATATTGAGCAGCTGAATGATGTTTTGAAGGGAAAGAGGAGGAATGCGACGGAATATATTTTTAAAATTCATGTCTGCCCATGAGTGTTCTTAAATTGAATCCAAGGAAAGGTCGAACGTTTTTTAAACATTTATTAATCCATTCCATAATTTCAATTTCGCAGTCATTTTCTCATGTTAATTAGGAAGTTAAGTCTTGCTTGGATTCGGGGTATGTTTGTTGAATTCTTTTCATTTAATTGTGAGCAAATATATTTAAAACACATTCTGTGCTTTATAAACCATTTCTGTAGAGACCACAAGAGGATGAAAGGGGAACGGTACACACTTACAAAATATTCTTATATTCTATAAATCCCTCATAAAAGAAAAGGCACAAATTACATTAATCAGTAAGCCGCCCCAGGGGTGCAGTTGGCCAATTGCTGGATTCTGACCATTCTTTCAAGAGGGTGCGGTTTCGAATCCCGGTAAGGATTTTCTCTCTGTTTCCTGGAAGCCATTAACCTAAGTTAAGAACAGCCGACTGCTTATGTTCCTTTGGGTTGCGCAAGGTGGTGGTTAAAGCAACAACATCCGTTAGTAAAAAATGCAATAAAAAACAATAAATAATGTCAAACGTGCCAAATTCAGATTTTCAATAATAAAATCACACAGTGCAATAAATCCCAATTTTAACCAATAATGCAATGTCATTGGAGTTTTCGAGGCATTGCAGTCTAATCAAAAGTAGATGTTCTTCGTGCTACAATATTCTACAGAAAAGTGTGATTTCTCTTGACACTGAAATGAGCGTGTTCTTTTTACTTTTAGAAACTAATTTATCCTGCAAAAACTATAAATTCCTTTACTTTAAATTAAACGTTTAAAAATAATTTTAACAGATACAAAATATACGGATTTCTCAATTTCTCCGGAATCTGAGGGATTAATCGGCTAAAAAATCCGGAATTCCGGAGAAAATCCGGATCACAATCACCCCTGATGTACTGCGAGCCTCAAACAGGTAGGAGTGGTAACACCTGGAAAATCTTGGTCATTTTCCCCTTTACTTGGGCTTTCTTGTAAAAGAATATGTTCTTAAATCGTTTATTTTTATTGAGCAAATACTGAAGAATTTTTATGACAAATTTTCTCCCATAAACTCCGCTTTTAAGAAAATGGTAGATACCGCAGTTTTCTTGAAATTAAATAATAGCATTCTTTTTGCTGCCTTTGAGGCTGAAAATGATTATTTTTCTTCTAAATGAGCTGTTTTTTCTCGTAGTACAAAAATATTTTATGAGACCCGAATTTTTTTTTTTTTTTGCTGGAATTTCTACAGAATATATGTGCGCATATTGTGTGTAGTCGGTTAGAATCAGGCATTACGGGTAATTTAACGTAGGCTGAGCCAACGGTATCTATTTCTGAATGACGATGGCTCAGTGTTGAGCCTACGTTATATTGCAAGGCTGTGCTACCAGGGATGTATTTCGGTCTCCACAAACTCAGATGTTCAGAAAAATGCAATTTGGAAATTTATTTGTTCCACGAAAACGTAGGTGTCCAGAAGAATGTAATTTGAAAATTCATTTGTTCCACGAACCCTTAAGTGCCCAGAAAAATGGTCCAAATAATTTTTCCAGTGCCTACAATATTTCAATGTTTTTATATAAATTATTTTTACTTTTCACAAAAGTTGTAACAACTTTCACAAACGTTGTCCACAGAGGTGAATATCGCCCAGATTGGGACAGTGTTACTATCCTTGCGTCACCACCTAACAGGTTCTTAACTTTAATTACCGGAAAATTGTATATATTACAACACAAAAAGAGTGCATTCGACGATGATTTTTTGTACCATGTTCCCAACCCTTGGAAAGTGCTCATAGACCGTGATGTATTAACTTTACGATAAGATATCCATCTCTTTTTTTTTTGCTAGATTTGCGCATGTGTCAAGTACCTACCCTACGTCATTGATTTTTAACTATATAATTCGGTAAGTTATCTCGCACTGTTAGTCTCATGTCTGAAGATTGGAGTCGCAGGCGCCCCCGAAAGAACTCATGTGCATTTATCACTCATTTGCTGTTTTTAACTGTAATTAAAGTTTCAAATATCATATGGTTTTAGATACCAATATCATGAATCGTGCTTTGACGGCTATTTATTATTGATGTTCATATCCAGCACGAAAACCTGCTTTATTTTAACAAAATAAGATTTCTGTTGAGCTATGTCGGACGGCTGAATGATATTGACCCGGGACAACCCAACTCCTGGTTGACTTCTTTAATTACCTGCAAGAAAGACGACAGAGGATGACTTCTGCTAATCCCCCAGACGACGTGCAAATTCAAAGAACACGGGGGAGGGGGATAAAAATTCTGCTCAATCTATTGTGCGACCTAGGGGCTTGTGGTTGACTGAATATCCGGGCGTATCCGGTGTTGTGGTAGCGAAAAAGGTTAAGGAATAAATCTAAAGGAGAAATGTTACACGCAGATGTAGGGATTTCTTCGTTGCAGTCAGAATGAGGGAACTTCATGACACCATCAAGAGCACATAAGCAGAGGCAGCAAGGGTTCAAGCAGCATTTTCCAGAGCCATCCAACATACGTTGTTTTAGTGTAATATTGTAATTATTTTAATAGTTCCTTCAACTTTCACTAAATATTACACGATAAAGGAAAGTGACCCCATACTATTTAATTAGCTTATTTCTGGCATGGCGTCACCGGCTCTTTTTTTCTTATCAGGGAATAGTAACGGTGGCGAACTCATAAATCAATGTTTTAAGTCGGAGAGGTGAAGTTTAGAAGAAACAAGAGAGGGGGGGGAGATAATTTTGCAGTCTTCGGGAACTTGAAACATGCCAAAGAGAATAAAATGGATCAAGGGAAACACAAAAAGGCGATGATTAGGGAAATAAATGTAATAGGTCCTGGACAACTCATAATTTTTATGATAACAAACTTTGTCTCACAAAAATATAATTAAATTCTAATTGCAAATAATCCCATTCATTTTTTCTAGACATATCGTTCACATATAAAGAGTTTCAGTTAGATCGAACTCAGAGAGGGAAAGAAAAACCCATCCTACAAAAATAAATATAACTTAGGAGCGAATAGAAACTCAAAAAAGGCTATGTTCCGGACAGTTGCATTAATAACTTTCTTACGTTTTTCTTTACAAAACAAAAAGATAAAGAGATTTCCAGCAAACTTTTAATGGTCGTACAAGTTGATCGGAATTTTTGTTAATACAAGCTAGCTTTAGTGATCAAAATCCACGATTCCTGCTCTTCTAATGGATTTTATTTCAGTTCTTTTTACTTCGTTTGCTGCAACAGTGATTTTTCTTCCCATTTTGAGATTTCCTGATGAAATATTCTCCTGTTACGCTGAATAGAATTAAATTTTTAATGAGATACTTCTACTAAATATATTGTTCTAAAACTTGAGAATTCGGTTTCACATCATCGAGCAAAGAATATTGTTACGATATTTCGCCGCTGCCACCAATTGTTACGACAGTGGGTCATTATCCCACCGCTGTCAATCAAATGTTACGATACCGGGCCGAGTGGTATGAGTATACTTCTTCACTGATCTTCTTCGACGGAGTTCTTGGCACGAAAACTGTAATATATGGGCATACACTTAAACAATTTCAACCAATCACCTGCGTACACATAAATAATGTGTTCATGACTGCACTGATTGCCTAAACAAATTTTTAAGTGGCTATAAAAACATAACAATGGCACACATACGAATAAAATTTAGCTGTCTTCTGAACATGAGTATTGGGTCAACTTTGACCTAAATCAGTTCCCGCGATATAGTTTTAATGAACTTAAATTTCACAGTTCAGTTCTTGAAATATATTAGTTCAGTTCCTCAACTAACTTGCGTAGCAGAAATTATAACAAAAACAAAATGTTTGTACTTACATGGATGCTGTCAAGAATAAATCCAAATTGTGACTCAACATTTCACCTGTATATTTGTTAGGTATCGAAGCCACCGCTCTTACGCTCATATTTTTCTTTCGCCATGTTTTTATCCCGTCGCACTTACACGTAGTGGCTTCGCTGCTTACGTGATCACACACACACACACATGGTGCCTCGCTTCGCCCCGTAAGACAAGCGCTTCTCTTCACTTCCTCCACAGTAAGGGATGAATGGGGGTGACGATTCCACACTGCAGTGGTTGGCATCCGAACCCTACTTTGCTTGGCTTCGCTTCTCATTGGAATGACCACTGTCCACTCGCAGACTTCTTAATTCTCCTGTAACTTGGCTTTCATTAGGCCAAACAGTCGCTGATTTCCATTACGCTCCAGCCTAGGAATTTCTGCTTTATCACGCGGATTTAGGCATTCTGCTGTTGTAGGGCCAGACATATCAATTCTTAGATAATACCTTTTGTTTCCCGCCGTATAGCGAGCTACCGCCTCGCCTTTACTATACAATCTGGCTATCAAGGCGGCTGAAGGCGTCCTTGTGTAGAAGAATAATTACCTCGACAAACACAGTCCAGTACACGGAAATAAAAACAACAACAAGACTTTATTATTCCGATAACATTTGCTTCACGGGTTTCCGATGATTTTCCGCTCAGGTTCCCGTGCTGACCACGTGCTACCTTTCCACAATTCTTTCCGCGATACCCGGTGGACGAAGGAATCCTCCTTCCCGTTCACCACGCTGCACGTCTGCGAGAACCGCAGTCCTTCCGTCAGAAACTGGTGTCCAAACCAGGACCCTCTCTCCTTGACGACCGAAGCTCAACTGTCTCACTTAATCCTCCTCGCCCTTTCTGTCCTCTATCACGCATGCGCAAGAAAAACTGGTTTTCCCGGTCAGCACGTGAAATACCTGTACTCAGGAATGTCGTCGGATACCCGCAGGGGATTACAACCTTGCACGTATACAAAAGCAGTATGACAACTTGTTTAACAGAAGCACTCGAGCAGCTGACTCTTCAAGGTCAGATGCCCCAGGTGTTCATGCACCCCTCTCTTAATACCCCATAGGATTAAAGTCGTACCACGTGGGTGGTGAAGAATATCAGTTCTTATCTGAAACAACAAAATGGCGGAATGAAACATCCGTCCGCACGTGTTCATCACAATATTAAAAGTACATAAATTCATAATTGACAGTTCGTTTGCGGGCGACCCCTACAGGCCCCCACCAAATGAACGAGAGATACGGTCTTTTGCCGTATTCTCGAGTCAGTCTCTTCCTTGCCAGCTGATCTTGGGTGACACAACATAATACACTTTTTCACTTCTCGCACGTTATGTAACATATACACTTGTACCACCCTGAGACCTTCTGTGGATCTCCACCTGTGCTGTGAAACATTCTCACCATGGCGCTGCCCTACTATTTAAAACTGAGTCTTGACAACGCATCGGCGTGAGGGATTAGTTTGCCCGCGACATGAGATATGGATAAATTAAATTGGGAAATAGCCAAACTCCAACGCTGTAATTTTGAACTTTGCGATGCGGAACGGGTGAGAAAAGTAAGGGGGTTGTGATCGGACATAACTTCGACCCGGTTACCGAAAATCCACCCTTCAAACCTTTGCAAACCCCATACTATGGCGTACGCCTCCTGATGGCTGACTGCCCATCTGGCTTGCGTCCCATTTAATTTTTTGCTAGCATAGGCCACTGGCCTAATGTTGCCTTCCTCATCCCTCTGACTCAAACAACATGCCACCGCAAAGGAACTCGCATCCGTGTGTAAGATAAAATGCTTACTGAAATCCGGGGTGTTTAATACCGGTGCCTTACACAAATTTTCCTTCAGAGTCCTGAATGATTCCTCCAACTTTTCCGACCAAACTACCCTATCTGCCGCCCTTTTTCCTGTGCAATCTGTTAAAGGTTTAGCTATCTTTGCGAAGTTAGGTACGTAATCACGGTAATACCCACATAATCCCAAAAAGCTACGTATTTCCTTTTTTGTCTGAGGGGGCAAAAGGTCCCTGATGGCCTGCAATTTCTCGGGGTCCGGCCGGTGATGGCCCGAGCCGACCACGTGCCCTAAGTAATTCACCTCTGTACGGGCGAAACAGCATTTGTTCAAATTTCCCGTAAAGCCTGCCGCCTCCAAACTTTCAATTACTCCTTTCAAATGTTTCAAATGCTCCTCCCATGAGCCAGAAAAAATAGCCACGTCGTCCAGGTACGCTATCGCATAGTCTTGGTGCGGGGTCAAAACCTTATTCATGGCTCTCTGAAAAGTAGCCGCCGCTCCTGATAACCCAAAGGGCATTACTTTCCATTGATAGAGCCCCTTATGCGTTGCAAAAGTGGTATACTTTCTACTGTCGGGGTCCATTGGGATTTGATAATACCCCTTTAACATATCAAGCGTAGTAATATACCGGGCTGCCCCCACCTTCGCTAACAAATCTGCGATATGAGACATCGGAAATGCGTCCGGAACAGTGTGAGAATTTAACATTCTGTAATCTACACACATCCGAACCTCTCCATTTTTCTTAGCCACGCATACTACCGGATGACTATACTCTTCTTTTTGATTCTTCAATCATCCCACGATCCCACAACTCCTGGATCTGGCTCTCCACTGCTCTCTGCATCGATTGTGGCACCTTGTATCTGTGCTGGGTACGAAGTACGCTTTCCGGCTGGAGTGTAATTGTGTGCTTCCCAATTGACGTCTCTCCCACTTCTCCCGAAAAGAACTTCTTCGAGCTGTTCACCAGCTCCTGTAACTCCCTAAGTTGCTCCCGAGTTATCCTTTCCCTATCTATCCTGATTTCCTCAGGTTCTTTTGCTTCCTCCGTTTTCCTCACCGGAGCCTCCTTAATTTTGCCGAACTCCTCATCTGTCTCAAAAATCACTTCGACTACACTGATCCGGGGCTTAAACTCTCTTAGCTTCCCCACGTGTACATGCCGAAGCTGCCCGTTTCCTAGTTCAACTACATAGCTATTGGACCCCCGTTTCTCAGTTATGTGCACTGGGCCGGTCCACCTAGCATACACCTTGTTCTTGGAGTCCGGGATCAGGGCTATCACCTGGTCTCCCACTTGAAAGGACCTCTGTCGCAGCCGACGGTTATAATACGACGTATACCGTCGCTGTTGTTCCACCGCCACCTCCTCCACTTGCTGAGCCGCCTTCTCCATGCGCTCCTTCATTTGCTGCAGGTACTGCTCCGCTGATACTGATATGCTAACGGGCAGCCTACATTCCCCTCCCAATTTTTCTTCAGAATGGCCAGCGGACCAATGGGCTCTCGCCCGTATAGCAACTGAAACGGGGCCGCGCCCGTTGTAACATTGGGAACCTCTCATAGGCCCATAATAAATATGGTAAAGCCTTATGCCACTGCCGAGGCTCCTCCCTTATCACATGATGCAGCATTCCTTTCAAAACTCTGTTGAATCGCTCGACAAGACCGTTCGAGGCGGGATTTCCAGGGACGGAGAACCTAGGAGTCGACCCTAGACGCCTTAGGATCTCTTGTGTCAACCCCGACACAAAATTTGTGCCCCGGTCCATCGCTACTACCTCCGGAATCCCTGTGCGCTGAAAAATTTCCAGTAGCGCGTCGCACGTGCTCCGGGCATTCAATGAAGTCAGACATACGGCTTCCGGCCACCTAGTATGCTGATCTACCATCACTAATATCCACCGGTGACCCTTGCTCGACGGTGGTTCAATCGGTCCGATTAAGTCCACATTAACAACCTGAAATGGTCTGGGGGTCTCCTAACTGCCTCAATCGGAACCCTGTCTGCCCTCGTGATGGGACGTCTCAACTGACACGCTTCGCATACATCACAATATCGCATACATCACAATATTCTTTAAGGTAGGCCAGTAGAAAGAATATCTAATCCGCTCTAGGGTCTTCTTGTGGCCTAAATGCGCGCCAAAAACCGAATCGTGTGCCAGCTTTAACACTTGTGCCCTCCGCTCTTCAGGAACTACCAACTGTAGCGTAACCTGTCCCAACACTGGCTCCCGATGATACAACATTCCATCCGTATAGAGATAACCACCTCTGCCATTTTCCGCCTCATTCCTAGCGGCTGCTAACGTCATACACCTCTTTTGTTGCTCTGTAAACAAGCGTCTGTCTGAACTCTCCTGTGCTTCACTCGTATCCAAATCAGTAACGCTATTTCTTGTTCCCTCGCTAGCTGTCGTTGCCTCCCCTGATTGGTCGGCCTGCTGTTGCTCTCGCTGATTTTCCTCGCCGCCTCCAGCACTGAGCGCTAATATCCTGGGGCTATTTTGCTCTTCAAGCCACGCTTTACCTACCAAGCGCGCTTGCTCCTCCTCCGCTGAAATATCTGTGATCGCCGGGCTTTCCATTCCTAGAATATCCTCTTCTTCGACTAGCGCTTCGCCAGTCTCAGTTTCTGGATGCACATCCGGCCTATTCCCTAACTCTAACGCCTTTTCACACGAGGTTGCCCACATCGGAGTAGCTTCCCTTAAACATTTCATGCGCTGCTAATCCTCCGCTGCTATAATTACCCTGTTTACCAGATTAGGAACAATTGCACACATCACTTCACAAAAACTTTCTGGCGCTTCTCCTGTTTCTAATCCCTCTTCATCTAATCGGAGATTCAATTGTTTAATTGCAAACTCTCCCTTACTACCATCGAAGCCTCTTAAAATTATTCTACCCTTTGGTTCCAACAACTCTTCGCCAAGTAAACCTCCTCTTACACAACTCACCTCCGCGCCTGAGTCAATAAGGATTTCGGTGCTCTTTCCGCATTCCGACTTAACCCTCTTCACTTCTCCTACCGGAATTTCTATTACCTCGTTCTGACTTCCTTCCTGGCCTAAAACTCTATCTACCTTAGCTGTCATTCTTTTATCATCGCTGACCTCTATCCTTCTCTCTGAAACATCTTCGGCTCCCCTTTGTCCCATCGCTACTCTGTTTACCTTATTTGGGGGATCTTTCCTCCAATTCTGAGAGTAAGAGCTGGGAGTACTCTGGGATGCCTTCTGGTTACAGTTTGCTTTACAGTGCCCTACTACTCCACATCTAAAGCATATAATTTCCTTATCCAAACTGGAATTCCCTACGATAGGCCTCGCTGCTGAATAACCTGGCTTATGTCCGACGCTCTGATCTGTCCCGGAAAACTTTCCTTTCAATTGATTTCCGCCTGTCTGAAAACTTCCCTTCTTCCAGGCTTCTGATTGACCTCCTTTGAAATACGTTCCCAAGGGATGACTGGGTTTGCATCTTCCTACTTCTATTCCCATAGCTCCCACGTGACTTTCGTATAAATCACAAAGTTCTCCTAATTCTGTCGAAGGAACTAACTTCCCTACGGAACCTCTTTGAAGAATGTAGGTCTTCAGTTCTGGGGACAACAAAGTTTTGAATTTGTCGCATACCAACAAATTGACCAACTGATCGAATTCTTTCACTTCACTACTGTTGATGTAGTATGTTAGGGTCCTCTTAATACGTCCAGCTAACTGCAAGTAGCTTTCCCCTTTGTTCTTACTAATCTCCTCAAATTGTCTCAAATAAATGTCCGGAGTCAAATGGCATTCCATCAAAATTGCCTCCTTAACTATTTCGTACTTATCGTACTGCTCTATAGTCAAACGACGAAATAAGTGGTTCACACATTCTGAATTGAATAAGGCTATCACCAAACGACCTTTCATTTCTTCCGGTACTGAGTGTAATACAAATGCCCTTTCTAACGAATCAAAGAAGTCCAGAATTTCTTCCGGCTTACTGGGACTTCTGGGTAAAGTTCTTTCTAAGATTCTCATGTAGTCGGCCAACTTAATCTCATTTTTACTTTTAATAGACTCCTTCTCTTTCTCATTAATTAATTCTAATTTTCTTAACTCAAATTTCCTTTCTTCTTTCCTATCCGCTAATTGTAATTCTAGCATTCTTTGTTCCCTCTCAGCCTTTCTCTCTTCCATCTCAAGCATTTTAAATTGAAGTTCCCATTCCATTCTAGCTGGATTATTTTTCTTGTCTTCCATATTAATGCTTACTTCTTTACTAGAATCTAATTCTGAATCGTTAAGAATACTATTCTCTTCGTTGTCCGCGTCTAAATTATCCTCAACTTTCCCTTCCAAAAGCTCAGTCATGATAATACACTACAATACACATTCAAAAAATACACTCATGCAAAGAAATAAGAAAAGAAATCATGCAAACTTCCGCCTTAAATCATCGAAGGTTAATCTGCTTCTTGTTTTGTTTCTAACCTATCTCTACCTTCATGCATTACCCGAACATCTATTATCCTGTTTTACTCAGAATACTTATATTCCTTCTGCCTCTTTCGTAACACGTAAAAAAAAAAAAAAAAAATCACTACGCTATTTTACCTTCAAATTTCTTAAATCGTAAACATGAAAACCCGACTTATCTAAACACACTTATTACTTAATGAAAATATTTTGACACTTCACATTCTCTAGCAACTGACATAAAATTAACTGTTACAAAATTTTACTTTACGCTTTACTCTGAGAATATCTAATTATTAGCTTTCCCTTTCCTTTCTAGTACCATGATGAGAACTTCTACTCTTAACCCTAAATTATACCAAATGCACAGGCAAAGACACAGAAATAATCTCAGAAAAAAAAATGTGGTACCTTACCGGAGCACTCAGGCCCCACTTCTGCTTCTTCTCTTGTCTTGCTTGTAAGTCCTCGTCCTGCTTGGGATTTCCGTACGCTGAGGTGCACACTGTCTTTGTCTCGGTCGACACGATGGATGCCTTATCTCGGCTAGCACGCTGGTGTCTCTTTCTTCCGGTCGGTACGTCATCAGAGTTCTGTCACTGGAAGTTTCACAAAAGGTCCGTTGTTCCTTCTTCACACGTGTCGCCATTCACGTCATTCATAAGCTCGCTTTCAGGCTGATCCTGCAGACTGCGCCACTTTATCTGGCTGTAGGGCCAGACATATCAATTCTTAGATAATACCTTTTGTTTCCCGCCGTATAGTGAGCTACCGCCTCGCCTTTACTATACAATCTGGCTATCAAGGCGGCTGAAGGCGTCCTTGTGTAGAAGAATAATTGCCTCGACAAACTCAGTCCAGTACACGGAAATAAAAACAACAACAAGACTTTATTATTCCGATAACATTTGCTTCGCGGGTTTCCGATGACTTTCCGCTCAGGTTCCCGTGCTGACCACGGGCTACCTTTCCACGATACCCGGTGGACGAAGGAATCCTCCTTCCCGTTCACCACGCTGCACGTCTGCGAGAACCGCAGTCCTTCCGTCAGAAACTGGTGTCCAAACCAGGACCCTCTCTCCTTGACGACCGAAGCTCAACTGTCTCACTTAATCCTCCTCGCCCTTTCTGTCCTCTATCACGCATGCGCAAGAAAAACTGGTTTTCCCGGTCAGCACGTGAAATACCTGTACTCAGGAATGTCGTCGGATACCCGCAGGGGATTACAACCTTGCACGTATACAAAAGCAGTATGACAACTTGTTTAACAGAAGCACTCGAGCAGCTGACTCTTCAAGGTCAGATGCCCCAGGTGTTCATGCACCCTCTCTTAATCCCCCATAGGATTAAAGTCGTACCACGTGGGTGGTGAAGAATATCAGTTCTTATCTGAAACAACAAAATGGCGGAATGAAACGTCCGTCCGCACGTGTTCATCACAATATTAAAAGTACATAAATTCATAATTGACAGTTCGTTTGCGGGCGACCCCTACAGCTGTCTTTATGGCAAACTGGCATCTCCATCAGCCGCCTCGAGTTGTCTCCATTTCTTACCAAATGCGGGGAGGTTCGCTGCTTCATTTTTCCCAATTCATTTTTGCAGATCCAAGGCATCCAGCCTTTCACATCGGAGAGCGTACAGACAACTAAACTTTCTTCCTTATGTTCATGCCAAGTGCGAACTCATATTTTTCTGCACGGACCACACAGAGAGCAATTGTTCTCGAAAATGCCCCAAACAATCGACGAATTTACGATTATTTGCTAAACCTTTTGTCCCCATCTTCATTCATTTACTCAAGTGGACCCCTCTTCGAAATGTACCTCTTTCCCTTTCCGTGTTGCTTACTAAATAAATGGCGGGGGTGGGTCGTAACATCGGCCCCTCCTCAAGAAATCCAGAAGTCCTCTTCTGTGCCTATCACTTTGCTCTTATCAATTTCCAAAGCAACCATTGAGTGCTACCTTTTCCCACAGGTAGAAACAACTGAATCAAACACCATTAGCCCAATCAACCCTTAAGTTGTAGTTTCCTCTATCACCTCATTCGCTCACATTCGGGCTCCTACGGCTCCTCCCGAAATACCTTCCGTAATTTGGGCACGTCCCACCTGAATTCTTTCCAAGGTCGTCTGACCTACCTCAACAACATCTACCCTTCAGTATCCGTACTATGGTACAAAGCACTACACAGTAAACTATCACTTAACCATTACTTACTATGCAAATTCTACAAATACTACACCAACACTGTACAGGCACTGTACACACACTTTGCAAGTACTACACCAGCACTATAACAACACTGAAAGCAAATACCACACTAGGCCAAGTTCATATCATGTCACAGCAAAAGAAACGCTTTCCTATTTGATTGGAATTTCGCATCTCAACGCCCTCACCCCCGGAGCAATCAGGAAAAAATTCAAACATTCGGGTTTCCACAGTACCCTCACTGAACCACTGGCGCGACAGCTACATTACCAACATCTGGCAAATCACATCGCCTACCTTTGTCGTAACCTTAACCTAATTTTTACACAGCCACCAGGAAAAGATACACAAACATTTTAGTTCTCACTCAGCCAATGTTCCAAAAACTACAGGGAATCAATCCGTCCCTGATACTCAGGTATTTTATTATCTGAAATTTCATGACGGGGCGACGTTGCCCTCCGTGCATCCCTTGCACGCGCACGCCAGAAAGAAAACTCTTTGCTGAGGAATGATTCAGACACTGAGTTCTGTGGCGAGAAGGAAAATTTAGTGGTACGCCCGGACGCGCCGCCAATGTCCTTTTAATTTCACCCAGCGTCGGAATGCTGAAACCGAAACTCCGGAGATACGTGCTCATCTCCACCTTAGCTCACCGTCGGATGTTCAGGGAGAAAATTTTATAGCACCTCGTTCGTCCGACCACTGCGAATCGAGTGCCCTCGCTTCCATCTCCTTTCCATACCGACCGGACTTTCGTAGCTACAAGTATTGGCGTCCAGACATTCCAACGAAAAGAAAAATCTCCAGCACATTTGCATTAGCAGGGCAACGAATCAGCAATCTTTGCGTACGGGACACGAATTTTCAATGCAAGAAAATTTCTCTCGAACAGTGACTATGGCACGGGGCGCATAACTGTTCGTTACGTGTCGAGACCGAAACAAATTCTCACCACTTAAGTGCAATGACCTCATACATTTCACAACAAATTCTTTCAATCCATAACTGGTAAGTCGAACGACTGACAACTGCGCTTAGCAACTGTACCAATTATCGTTTTTCCTCGAACAGGCTTACCACTGCTATTCAGTTCGAGAACTACGTTCTCTCTCGGACTGACGTCTGCCAAGACGAAGAACTTTTCTCTTTCAACATAACTCACATACATTTTCTCGAATAGACTGACCACTGCTATTCAGTACTTTTGTATTATATACTCAACAATTATAATCCCAGCCGCTGCGCCATCTTTTCCAGAATTTAACCATCTTGCCTACTCTCCGTGACATACGTGAGATACTTGCCTACATAACACATGCAACACATTTTTATGCTATTTACAATTCCAAAATTATAAATCATGTCCATATTCCATTCCTGTCCGTAACCTGAATTCTTGCCGAATGATAAAAATTCTTATCGCTCAACTGCTACACGCAAGCCTCTAATTTTGCGGATACCTTTCAAGTTCCATAGCAAGAATTGAAAGAACCCAAGCACTTTTGCATTTAACACTTGTAGCATAAATACACATGGAACATAACAAAACACGATCCATTTTTCCTGTTTCCTGAGTTCTAGTAGAGATGCCCAACTCTTGCATTTCCCTTCTCACTGAACTCTACGTTCTCTCCCATCAGAGCATTTCCTTGTAACCCTACATGCAACACTTTCTTTGACACATTCGGGAAAAGGTTGATTTCTTTTTCTCCCACAACCTTCAAATTTCCAGTTTTCTCATTCCCATTCATGCGCAAATCCCTTTCCTTTTCTTTCCCGCTTTTCACTATGAGCCCCGACTCGTCGCGAAGTCTCAAGTGCGGATCCCCTACAACCTCACATGCATTATTTTTTTCAATCTCTGAAGATTCCCCAGCGCATTGGTTACCAACTACCTCCCCTGCTATTTGATCTGAATTTCGCACTAACACTTTTGTTCTCAGGCAACACGGATATTCTTTATCCAGTCCCGCTCCTGCCTGTTGATTCTTGACCACCACAATCTCTCCCAACAGATTATCTTTAACCCCTAAACATTGTTTGGTTAACTCCTCACTCAATACGTCACGCGGTTGCTCAATTTTTGTGTGAGTCCGGCTCGCTTCAGGCTCTCTTATTTCAAATTTAATAAATTCCTCTTCTTGGGCTTCAAATTTATTGCCCCTCTCACTTGAGGTTTCATTCAACTGTGTGATCACTTTCAGTTTCTTTTCAGATAGCTGAGACCTATCTTCACGTTGCTGTACCGAATCCTTCCACTGTACAGTTAACCATTGCTGAAGTGCAGCGAACCTCTCATTTATTCTTGCAGTCAGCTGATCGAATATTTCATCTATTGGATCAATCAATTCAGCATTCTGCTTCACTACAAATTTTTTCATTCGTGCCATTGTTATACAGCAGGATTTAATTTCAATCTGCACTGTCAAGAGCGTCTTCCTCTTGTTGTTCTTTTACTTTAACGTTTAAGTGCCCCAGTCTTCTTCGGCATTAAATACTTGGCTAAACTTGCCGTTATCTTCTTGCCATACGCCATCCCATAAGCTGCCTCCAAATGTTACGAAATTTTGCCGCTGCCACCAATTGATCCGATCTACCGGGCCGAGCTGGGTTAATCATCCCACCGCTCGCCACCAATTGATCAGAACGTGCCGTGGGTAGTTATCCCACCGTTGACCACCAATTGTTACGATATTTCGCCGCTGCCAACAATTGTTACGACAATGGGTCATTATCCCACCGCTGTCAATCAAATGTTACGATACCGGGCCGAGTGGTATGAGTATACTTCTTCACTGATCTTCTTCGACGGAGTTCTTGGCACGAAAACTGTATAATATGGGCATACACTTAAACAATTTCAACCAATCACCTGCGTACACATAAATAATGTGTTCAAGGACTGCACTGATTGCCTAAACAAATTTTTAATTGGCTATAAAAACATAACAATGGCACACATACGAATAAAATTTAGCTGTCTTCTAAACATGAGTATTGGGTCAACTTTGACCTAAATCAGTTCCCGCGAGATAGTTTTAATGAACTTAAATTTCACAGTTCGGTTCTTGAAATATATTAGTTCAGTTCCTCAACTAACTTGCGTAGCAGAAATTATAACAAAAACAAAATGTTTGTACTTACATGGATGCTGTCAAGAATAAATCCAAATTGTGACTCAACATTTCACCTGTATATTTGTTAGGTATCGAAGCCACCGCTCTTACGCTCATATTTTTCTTTTCGCCATGTTTTTATCCCGTCGCACTTACACGTAGTGGCTTCGCTGCTTACGTGACCACACACACACACACATGGGGCCTCGCTTCGCCCCGTAAGACAAGCGCGTCTCTTCACTTCCTCTACAGTTGGGGATGAATGGGGGACGATTCCACACTGCAGTGGTTGGCATCCGAACCCGACTTTGCTTGGCTTCGCTTCTCATTGGAATGACCACTGTCCACTCGCAGACTTCTTAATTCCCCTGTAACTTGGCTTTCATTAGGCCAAACAGTCGCTGATTTCAATTACGCTCCAGCCTAGGAATTTCTGCTTTATCACGCGGATTTAGGCATTCTGCTGTCTTTATGGCAAACTGGCATCTCCATCAGCAGCCTCGAGTTGTCTCCATTTCTTACCCAATGCGGGGAGGTTCGCTGCTTCATTTTTCCCAATTCATTTTTGCAGATCCAAGGCATCCAGCCTTTCACATCGGAGAGCGTACAGACAACTAAACTTTCTTCCTTATTTTCACGCTAAGTGCGAAATCTTATTTTTCTGCACGGACCACACAGAGAGCAATTGTTCTCGAAAATGCCCCAAACAATCGACGAATTTACGATTATTCGCTAAACCTTTTGTCCCCATCTTCATTCATTTACTCAAGTGGACCCCTCTTCGAAATGTACCTCTTTCCCTTTCCGTGTTGCTTAGGCTTCCCGTCAGCTGCGCCCTGATATTTATGACCTAACAGAGCTATTCTGAGACCACCCAGCCAGAGAGAGAATTCTTCGCCTCTTTTCTTTCCAAACCCCCAGATAAAACTTTCTCTGTTGTTTACAGTTTTAAACTCCAATCAAGCCTCGAACATAATTATTACTTAATTAATTTAACACATCCACTACGCCCATTAATTACTAAATTAATGGCGGGGGTGGGTCGTAACAATATGATAGAAACACACACGCACACTACAAGAGTTATAAACTGATTTTTTAAAAACTCTCAATGGAACAGTGGGGTAAATGAATTCACTTTTACCGAAAATGTAAATGCTATCTGAAACAAACCAACATAGAATCGTGAGTTCCAAAGAAATCTGTCTTAAAAAAGTCTTCCATTGTGAATATTTACACGAATGTAAAAGGGTATTTCGCGCTTTTCTGCATTTTGAATCCTTTTAAAGAAATGTAATTCAACGTATCTTCAGGAGATTGACTGGGAATGTGGGGCAGTGTGAGTATCGCACCGTTCCTCATATCTGCTGGATATAAGAATTGAAAGGAAAATCCTGCATACCCATCTACGTAGGGAGGGCGCTGATTGGTTGGTGACAAGTTCACGGGAGCGTCTTTCCCTCCAAGATGAGCATTAAATGGCGAAAGAAGACAGCCAATCACGACGCACAAATCGAAGTTACTAGCAGCGGGCAATGACAACGTTCCGAAGTGCTCTTCCAATCAATCATTCCAAAGCCAGACCGTCTCAAATCATGAACGAGCTACAATTCGGACAATCGATGCTAAAAGTGGGAGTTGCAGTAAAATTAACGTGGGGATACAATTTCAAAGAATTCAAACACTGGCAGCCAAACAGGATCTGATGATCCTTGCCTTTCGCCTGCGTCTTTTCCCCTGATTTAGAGATTCTGCTTCACAATAGAATTTCGTGAAGTTTACGAGCCATTTTCCGTGATCCTTTTTGTGAATTAACGAAGCATATTCCTCATTCAAACTTTTTCGGCAAATGGCGGAAGGAAAAATCTAAACTTCAGGAATTTTTCCTACATGAATTTACATGTATTCTGTTAATGTTCCTCCCGTTAGTAACGGAATGCATCCATTTAAAGAGGTATTATGGGAAAACTGTCTTTCCCGGCAACTTTTATGTGATTCCTTTCTCATATTAAAGGAAAATGTTTTCTCTCTTTTCCCGCACCCACACGAGGAAACCTAATATTGCAGATAACATTTTGCATGGCAAAGTTATCTTCCTCGTTTTGGAGGAACCTGTTGCTTTTCATTATGTTACCGTAATAAACCTGATGATTATATGTTGTGTATGTATCTGTCTGTTGACATCTTACAAAAAAAGTATATTAGAGATACCAAAAGTAAATTTTATATTTAAAAAATATTATGAAGTAGTACATTTCACCTTTTCTTAAACATAATTGGAAGTCGTTGTCTGTTTAAAAAAAATTTTGAGTTCCAGAACTTCATGTTTCTTTGAAACGTTATGTTGAAAAAAATGTAATTTGTGATAAATTTCCGACAGGAAAATAAAATTATTGTAAAACTATTCAGAAAAATAATAAGCTGCTACAGAAAATAAAACGGTGAATTAACAGACATTTATATCGGAAAACATTTAATTCCAGTTCTTCGTTTCTGCCTTAAACGTGATCTGGTGGTAAGTGACTACTATCTCAGTCCGGCTGCAAACTCATGACAGACTTGATCACAACTTCGTACATCATCTCTCACCTAGAACTTCCCAAAAAGTCCTGCAATGCCACTCGTGTTTCGAAACTGAAAATAAAAGTGGGTAAAGAAGTTTCTTCGGTGTACTGACTGAAGAAGTCAAAACTGAAGATTTGGATACCCGAGGAATAGTGTATCAAAACGGAAAATCTGAAACCCGCAATTCTGAAAAAAAGGAAATAGTGGCATTGTAAAATCTTACAAAACACTGCAGTTTCCATTGTTAGAAACGGCAACTTTTCAAAACGGAAATTTCTTTGAAAGTCTGAGACCTACCGACATCTTTGCTGCAATTTATTTTCCGGAAATTTACGTGAACTCACGTCACTTATATTTGGTAAAGCACCACTCTAACTACTTTCCATTTGCAGAACACTATCATGTGTTCAGCTGAATCATTTCAATTTTATTAAGGTTAATACACACAATTGACGTTTATTAGGAACATCAAACAGAATTTATCGCTCTTTCCACGTTTATAAGTGAGTCACTGAAAAATTCTCATCGTGCCTCAGTTATAAACGTAGAAAGAGCGATGACTTCTGTTCAATGGTCCTAATCAACGTCAATTGTATTTATTAATTATTCATTCGCCTCCTAGTTATTTCTTCAGTTGCTGCTTACATCTTTGGTAAGTTCCCAGCATTGTGCGGTGCTCCAAGAAGCAACCTGCCAAGTGGTTTGGCATTTAGTTACATTTGAGTCTAGAGAATTCGAGGCCGCTCTGGTGCAGAGGTAGCATGTCCGGTGCGTAACTGGAAGACGTTGGGTTCGATTCCCGGTGGTAGCCAATGATAATTCTTCCGTGACTCACTTATAAACGTGGAAAGAGCGATGCTATCTGTTTGATTTATTAAGGTTCTTCCCGTGAACCTTAACTGTCCGCAAACACGGAGTTCGCCTGAACCTTGATGAAGTGTTTTTCGTTTTTAAAAACTTTGCTTCTGCCAAGAGCGTTAGAGGTCTGCACTGGTCGGTCTAGCCATTCAAGCCAGGATTCTTTTAGTTAAGAAGACAGAGCACCGGGCAGGGCCAGGCTTTCTCCCAGACATCTACAACTGGTCGACCTTTTTTTTTTATCGTAATTGTAAAGAATGAAATCGTGCTTCCCGATTTCCTGGTTTGTTTTGCTAGCCAATCGATGGGAGCATTTCGAGGACTGATCGTAAATTACTTTTTTGAACATGATTCCATGACATAGCTCAGGACTTAATCAGAGGATACGAAAGCCGCTCACATTTTTTCTGCCATCTGTGGGTATTAAAATGGTAAAAACACTTTGGAGTTTTTACCATTTTAATACCCACGACGACATATTTCCTTCTGCAATCCTGTATTTTAATGTTTACTCGGGGATTATATAAAAATTAAGTCGTTTAATCTTATTAAAAGTTTAAGTTTATGAATTACCTAGTGTTTAGACTAGGGATTGGTAGCATTTCAAAGAAGAGTATATTTTTTACCTTTCACTCATTGCGCATGAAAATAAGTTTCATGATTTTTTTAAGTGCGCTGTACTTTAAGAATTTATTTTGAACGTGCTTAGTCTGTTTCTCATTTAAGGTTATATCTTCGATAATTTCCAAAATTTTGTTAATCATTTTTGCTTACAAATATTCTCAATAATATCTGATTTAGAAATAAATATTTTCTATAATATCCGTCATTATTTAATTTTGACGGTTTAATAAAATTCAATAGAAGAACGAAACAAAAGAAAATTGGCGCATCACGGGCTGGGCGAAAATAATAGGTACAATTGACGTCGTGCCTAATATCAGAAACGAGCCAGGCCGGGCTAAACAAATAAGGATCGCGTAGACCTCTAAGGGACGTACATATATATATTTTTTCTTGAGGTGGGGCTACGAAAAAGTATAGTTTTTGAAATCCACAAGAACAAAATAAAATTTAATGAAAAACAGAAGAAAAAAATTAAAGCAATTTTTCTAAAGCAAGTCAGTGCATTTTTATTAAATTAACGCAGCTTTTAAGTAAATAGCATATTAACCAAAAACGTAAACAAATAAAATAATTTCGGAAGTCAAAGCCCTATTGGCCGTTCCTCTCAAAATACGCCCACGGCCTCAGCACTATTTCCGTAAACGATTATTGTTAAATTCCACAGTGCTAAATTTTTAATGCAGTCAGCCACATACACTGCAGGATCCAAGGGAGACACGGGGGCACACTGCTGAGGATACTTTGCTTAATATCTACGTCAATAATTAACAAAAACTGGCTGCCCCAGTAGTTCAGTGGTCTAAGCGTTTTATTCTGATTTTTTTGTCCGAGATGTGTTTGGGTTCGACTCTCGGTCAGGCGTGGATGCCGTGCTTGTCTTATAAGTTAGTACTGGCACTCTCCCTTCCATGGAACTCCGGGACCTAACGTAATGTGGGTTTATAGCCATATGATTGTTAAACACACAAAGAAACAAAAAAAAAGTGTAGCATCGCAATTTGATGTCAATATTTCTCCCTATCTTAAATCAATATATCAGATAATAATCTGCCATAACGTACGAAAGATTTTATCAGTTAACTAATGACAACTGCAAATTTGGTAACAGGCTCTTCCAAATAAATGACGAGCCCTGCTCTCCTGCAACCCCTCCCCGACCTTAGCGCAAGATTTGCTGCTCGCCTTGTAGGATTTTACCAGGTTGACTACCACATATAACCATATGTAGGTGCGACTTACCGTTAGAAGTGTGACTTTTTTCAGCTGATACAACACTTAAATTTCCGCACATGAAAATGACTAATTTTAATCTCTGACCAGTCATTTCCATGTGCGGAAAGGTAAGTGTTTTATCAGCTGAAAAAATCACACTTCTAATTGTAAGCCGCACCTAGAAGCTCAGGTTTCTGGCTATACATCCGGGCTCGAATCCCGTGAGAGGCATTGGAGGTGTGCTTGGGCTTACTCCCATCCTTGGAGTTAGGATCTCCAAATTAGGAACGGCCAAATGGTTGCGCCACTTGCTGATGTGATGGCGGCTATCAGCCCCCATCATATAGAATCGTGAGCTTCTGGCTAGCCGTCCAAATGGTTACTACTAATTTCATCTGATATTGGAGATTTCAGTGGGGCTATAAAACTGCGGTAGGAAATTGTACGGGGAATTCACCTCCCCATTTTGCCTAATATTTCTGTCATAAATCGAGGGAAGCGTATTAACTATGAAGTAGTACTCATCCACTTCTAAGATCAGTTCACCTACTCTTGAAAATTTTCGATATTCTTTCACCCTCTTACAGTTTCACTCAACCCTTCTTTCTGGATAAAGGAAGAAGTTTTACCACTCACTTTTGTAACTTGTTGTGATTCACGAAACATACATAGTCTGTACTTTTGGTCTACAGGTTTCAAATAGAGTAAACCGTATTAATATTTATGAAATCTTGGAAGTTAAAATTGTCTCCGTCCTTCTATTTGTACTTCAGGGAAGATGTGAAGACGGTCCCCATTTCCCAGTTTTCTACCAGCGGTGCTGATGAGTCAGGAAAGCAACCACTCCCCGTTAGCTTTCTGAACACGAGCTTTTCATTCCGAGTATGAACCTGTCTGACTCACGGTTTAATTTTTTGTTTATTTTTTTTTTTTTGATTGGGGGTTTAACGACTACCATGAGCAACTCAATGGGCTATAAGCAGTCGCCCGTCCCTAATTTAGGGTCACTGGTTCCAGGAAAAGGTGAGGGCCAGGGCCGTAATACAAACACAACATCCATGACTCACCGGCAGCGGATTCACTTCTTACTCACTTTTAGGCCTTCCTCATCACGAAACGGGCAGCTTGTACCATAACTACAGTAATAACTCTCATAAATTACATTGTGATTGCTTGTTTCTCTTACGGTGTCGCAATTTCTATTAACAGCATTGTATTTTGGAGGACGTTATATATAGAGAAAAGCTCAACTTCCAAATCATATCTGTATTTATTTAGTGGGACGTTTCCATCTTCCGAAGTAAAAAAGGAGATACTGTTTTTATTCAGAAGTTATGGTATATAGAAGGTAAACTGCACTGCACGAAAGACGCTCGATATTTAAAGTAGGTTTCACATTTGTCATTTGATAGAATGCAGCACCTAAATTTTATATCCATTTCATTGCTTTAAAAAGTAGAAAGAAACTGACAAAACAGAATACGCAAAGATATCAAAAACTACAGAGATCTTGCAGATGGGGGAGACTGAAATCCTTTAGCAGCTATTTTAATATAAATAAGTGCAAATTAGTAATGGCATAGATCATTGCTTCTTGGTAGTTCGATCATCGTTCTCGCAAAATAGGCATTCACGAATAATGATTCGAATATTTGGTCATTCAAATTCAAGACTGTCACTGCACTCACAAAGTAAATCAGTCATTAGACAGGGCGACCCATGAGTTTTCAAGGTCTTAGCCGATATTACCCCCGCCAAATATGAGGGGAACTCTTCGTTGTGGTGCGATTGAGAAAGAGCGATGCTAAACCATAAAGAGTGACCTCATGAATGAATCACAAAAAAGCACCTGCGGGGAAATTATAGGGCGAACTACCAAAAGAACAGGAGCTTCAAACAATGCATCCTCACACTCGCAAACAAGTTGGGTACATGATTCAAATGAATGCATTCTCGTGTTATTCCCATTCTTAAGTTTAACTATATTTCCTAGCTCGTCTTCATTCAGATAAGAGTTATATATATTATATTTCCTAGCTCGTCTTCATTTAGATAAGGGTTATACATATTTATATTTCCTAGCTCGTCTTCTCTCTTTTTTTCTGATTGGAGGTTTAACCACCACCATGAGCAACTCAATGGGCTATAAGCAGTCTCCCGTCCCTAATTTAGGGTTACTAGTTCCACGGAAGAGAGAGAACCAGTGCCGTAAGACAAACACAACATCCATGCCTCACCGGGATTTGAACCCGGACACCGTTCGGACGAATGATCACAAGCCATCGCCTAGACCACTGCTTTCACTTTATTGAACAAATTAAGCAAGTACTTAAGGCCTGGATTTACACTGCGCCACCGGGGCTGCAGCTCGTCTTCATTCACTTATTAAATTAATTCGTTTTGAACTCATACTGGCAAAAGGAAATTAAACGCGCTGTGGTTACAGTCTGTCGCACTAATGGTGAACTGAATGATCCTTCCCAGCAGTGAGAGCGATCGATCCAGCATTTACGGCGAAGAATAATTCGTTATTACCGAATCGATCATCAGCAGTGCGTCACTACTGCAAATGTCGCAATTTTGCAATTTTTAAATATAGATTTATTTTACTTTCCTGATAGAATCTCTAATGCCTGTAGTTTTGAAATTTTAAAATTGAATTTGGGAAAAGGCTATCTTTCTCTCCGGAAAAAATTTATTTTCCGGGTAGAATTTTAATATTTTTCTGCGCTTACGATTTTTATTTTTGACTGCATGTTTAAATATTACATAATTTCATCGAAAATTCATGTTAAACCTACCAGCACTTTCAAAGCCGGTTATAGCTAGGGTTAGATTAACTACTAAGGCAGCCTAGGGCGTAGGCTCAGGCCGCCCAGATGTGGGGCAGCGCGGATTCCTAAAAGTTCTTCGTCAGAAGAAACAGCAAAAGCTCTTTCTTAAAATTGATATTGCGTTAAGAATTCTGAGCATGATGACTTCTAAAGTATCAGATGAAAGTTCTCTTAGTATTCTTAAGAATTTATTCTCGGATTTGGTATTCCCCAGTTTGGCTAGTTTTGTTGTAAATGCTCGACTTGTAAAAGAACTTGAATTTGAAGATGTCGTTAAAGGCTTTCCTGCCATGAAACTACGTTGAGTGGACTTGTAACAAAAGCTATGATTAAAAACAATTTTTCAATATTGATAATAATAGTTCGAGATGATTTTTTAAACTTCTAATGCAGTTCACTTTTTAAATTATTATTTTTCTGCGTTTTTGCCATTGAAATTATCGTAATTTGTAGCTGTTCCATTAGTATTGTAACAATTCGCGCTGCTTTATTGCCCTTACTCAATGTAGCAACGATCACGCGTGAGCCGTCACATGACTTTGTTGGTTCGTTCCAATAGAATCACTGCTTGAAAAGAAAAAAATATATAATCGGGAACCTTTGTAACAGTAACTAAAACTGGCAGTTTATATAGCTAATGCTCTGTGGCTTGGGATTTCTCGAAGGGCAGGTTAATGAAGTTATCAATTGACTTGGTCCCCATCCGCAACTATACGGACCGTAGAAAGACGCCGTTGCGACGCCAAACTAACGACCCAACCTCTCTCTCAAAACCAAGGTCCTTTCGTTCGCTTTTCCACTTCCGAAGTGTTTCTCCTCTCCTAAAAACTTTCAGAACATCTCCACTGCCAACTTAAAGGGATTTCCGAGTTAATCTCACCTACGTTAGGCTACCTGCAAATAACCTTTAGCTTGGGTTTCTCTCATTAACTTGCCCTTGAGATAATCCCATTGCCACACAAGACAGGTACAATACATATAAAATATTTACGCCCTAAGCCGATCTTAATGCAGCTAATCGCGTGTATCTGAGAGCAACAGGATTTCATCTGCTCTGGCCAAAAATGACGTAAACAAAGAATTTGCTGGTGGGAATGAACATGTAATACATATCTGAATTAATTTTTATGACCTAAGGGTTAGAGAATGTTACAAGTATTTTATGAAGCATAGAGGAAAGTGTTTATCTCTTCCTGTCAGGGCTTTTGTTATGACAAGACACACTCGTATGCAATTTTAAAGAAGGGCATGTACAAAATTATTGTAAATACCGTAAATGATCAGCGATGCATTTCTGTTTCTTAGATATTTTTAGGTGGCGACGGGCACCTACAAAGAAGGCTGGCCTAGGTACCTAAAGATTTAAAATCACTCATTGATCATTTCTAAAGTTTATTTAAAACATTGAACTTCTTGATTTGCTACGGAAAAGCATAATCACAAATCTGGATGCATTGTGCTGTTTTAATCTGGTGATCCATTCAAGGGGCGCAGTTCTATCATATGTCAGTTAAATTTTAAAAATTGCATCCCCAGGAAGTGTATGTTTCCACATAGTTATGGATGTGGTGTAACAAATGACGTGGCAGCTGAGTTTATATTAGATTAACCGAAAGGAAATTCTTATTCGTAAAGTTGAACGAAATCTACATCTTCATTTTCTTTAGAAATAATACGTTAATGCAACGAGTACAGTAGACACTCAATGCGTTATAATTCCTCACATACAAACTTATAAATTACTGTAGTAACTACAAGTGTTACTATACTTAGCTATGACATAACAGTGTACTACATAAAGTGACAATTCAGTGTATAAGAGAAATTTTCGTTAAAAAAAACTGATATTTCATTTGTTATGCTGACTATGACTTTCCCTTTAAGGAAACTGTCTATAAAATGTATATATATATATACACTGAAGTGCCAAAAAAACTGGTACAGACGAGCTTATGCAAAATACATAGCAACGTCACCTATGCGCGTACTTGGTTGAGTCCGCCAGTGCGTATATAAAGCGATAGACATTCTTGCCAGCTGTCAGAGCTGTTTTCGGCATGAGAATGACAAGTAATAACGATTTAAGAGATTTTCAACGCGATGCCATAGTGAGATGGGCCAGAGTATTTCGCAGGCAGAAACGAAGTTCGGATTTTCACGGACGACGATTGCAAGGGTGTACCGTGACTACAAGAATTCCGGCAAAACCTCCAACCTACGATACGAGTGTGGCCGCAAAAAGACATTGTGTGATCGTGACCATCATCGGCTGTCAAGAATCGTTTCACGCGTTAGGCGTGCAACAATCTCGCAGGTATCATCGGAATTCAGTGCTGGGCCCTCAACAAGCGTTAGCGTCCGGACTGTGCAACGTACCCGGCACGATATGGGGTTTGGGAGCCGACGTCCAACTCGAGTCCCCTTGATGGGTGCACGACACAGAGCTATGCACCTCGCTTGGGCAAAGCAAAACCGCCAGTGAACACTTGATGACTGGAAACACGTAGCCTGGTATGATGAGACGCGTTTCCAACTGTATCGGGTAGATGGAAGGATTCATGTGTGGCGCAAACCCATGAAGCCATGTATCCCGCCTGTCAAAAGGGAACTATACCGGCTGGTGGGTTGGGTTCGTAATGGTATGGGCTGTGTTTAGCTGGACTTCACTGGGACCCTGATACGTCTACAACCGTCTGTGACCGGCCAATGCTATGTGCGCATCCTTTCTGACGAGGTAAACACGTTCATGTCCTGCATTCATGCTGATGGGTTGGGCCTGTTCAACAGGACAATGCACCTCCACACAAGTGTCGGGACGCCACATTATGGTTAGAGGAACATCCATCAGAGTTTGGGGTGTTGTCATTCCCACCCAAGTCCCCAGATCTGAACGTGATAGAACACATTTAGGATGCCATGCAACGCGCTATCGAACACAGGAATCGGAGACCTCGGAATACACCCGAATTGTGGAACGCTCTGCAGGAAGTATGGTGTGCATTGGCTACAGCATATTTTCAGAAGCTAGTGGAGTCCATTCCCCGTCGTATTTCTGCATTCCTGCGCTCTCGTGGGGACCTACCAAGTATTAGACTGGCGTACCAGTTTTTCTGGCACTTCAGTGTATATATAAGGCAGCTTCCTTTTTATATATATCGAATTATGTACTGTATACATATATACAGGGTGATTCATAAAGGAGTATACAGTTTCAATGCACTATAAAACAAAACCAATGTAATATAATTTATGTTACCTGTAACAGAATTGTAGGGGAATGTTTACAGTTTTTTAGAGACAGTCACAGATGTTCTATGTGTGCATTCTTATAGATGTTCTATGTGTGCACCCTTAGTCACACGACACACATCGAGCCGGCAATCCATTTCTGCACAAACGCAAGGTAAGGTATCTGAATCAAGCGCAGTGATAGTGGCTATGATGCGCTGTTTCAGTTCCGCTAGATTAACAGGAAGTGGAGGGGGAAAACCTTGTCCTTTACGTACATCCACAGGAAAAAGTCGCAAGGTGTTAAGTCAGGACTTCTGGGTGGGAAACCATTGCTAGATGAAGTTCTCCCGATGTCTCTTGAGCCAATTTTACGAAGTTCGAAGAATGCTGGGAAGGAAGACATGGAAGAGACTTGAGTCAGTCTGCTCCATGTCTTCCCAGCATGTTTTCCAATTTCGTTCACCCATTTTCTACATGGACTTCTTAGTCTTTTACTGTTCATTAGAAACCAGTCTAGTATTGAAGTGGTCTAACAGTTATCAGTTTTTCTGGTAATATGTCCGGCCCATTGTCATTTCATTGATTTTACCTTGATTATGATTTTGTAAACTCTTGTCATTTTCCAGTGATTCACTAGTTCCTCTTTTTAATTTTCCTGTTTTCATCAGTACTCCTCTCTATGCTTCTTTCAGTTGTCTGCAGTGCCCGAATTTTTTTCTTTCTGTTAAGGTCACAATTTTCTTTTCAGACGTAAGCTTAAATTGTTTTTGAACAGTGCAGTGCATCTTTGAAATTCTCCCCAATCAAGTTTAACATCCCTATTTATTTTTCTTCGATGTGGCCGTCTCTTGGTATCTGTTGCTCAATGTAAATGTAGATATCGGATCGTAATTTTAATAAAGGATTGATGAATTTTTTGTTTGTTCTGCCAACGAAATAAAAAATGTAACTCCTGAAACACAAAATAAAAGAATTAAATGAAAACCTCAGTAATATATATATATATATATTACAGAACAAAAATACAAAAATTTCAAAACAAGTGAAAACTGGAACAGGTTGCCGTCATCAGGAGAGCATCAACCTGTGGGAGTTGCCTTTCAAATATTAACAAAACGACAAGGCAAGCCAAAATTGTCGGTTGGTCATGCTCCCTAGGCCACAATAACAAACTTTAATAAGCACAAAAATTCCAAGAATCAAATTTATAAAACTAAAAAAGAATTAAAAGCTTACCGGCAGAACAAAAACCCGCCATGACAAAAAGTCAAACAAGACTGAACCGAGCACCAACAAGAACCCAAATATATACACTGATAAAAAAGGTGGTCACGGTTAATCAACTACCTGGTAAGCCAAAATATGTGTGTTGACAAGATGCAAAACTGTGTATGTAGATAAGATCTTCAGCTATTAGGGACCCAAATAGCACTTTATGTTACCTATATATTTAAAATTGTTAGGTCCTAGGTTAAAAAAGCATGTCAATGTGTAATTTGAAACTCTTGGACACTGAATTGTAGTTCAAAATTAAATGGTTAAAATGATGTCTTAAGAAATTTTTAGGAAAATTGTTAGATTGAAATTTAGAAAGAAAACCTTTCCGATTTTTTACAAGTAAGAGCTGTGTAGAGCAAATTTTAGCTATTCTATGAAACTGAGAGTTGAGTAGTTTTCGATGTATAACATTTGCAATATTGGATGACCAGTGAGTGTAGTGAATGATATCAAACTCAAAAGAGTTTATTTTATCAAATAAATTTACCACACCTCTACCCTCCTCGTCCACCTGAACCTCTAAATCGAGATAACAAACGTAAGTAGACGATCTGTTGGTTTCTTCTAGGGTGAGGTCGTCAGGAAACAAGCCAGTGGCTCAACGCAAAAAGTCAGGAATGTTGATGACATTATTGTCATTAATATTCCGGACTTTTTGGCGTTGCGCCACTGACTTGTATCCTGACGACCTCACCCTAGAAGAAACCAACAGATCGTCTACTTACGTTTGTTACCTCGATTTAGAGGTTCAGGTGGACAAGGAGACAGGAGGTGTGGTGAATTTATTTGATAAAATAAACTCTTTTGAGTTTGATATCATTCACTATACTCACTGGTCATCCAATATTGCAAATGTTATACATCGCAAACTACTCAACTCTCAGTTTCATAGAATAGCTAAAATTTGCTCTACACAGCTCTTACTTGTAAAAAATCGGAAAGGTTTTCTTTCTAAATTTCAATCTAACAATTTTCCTAAAAATTTCTTAAGACATCATTTTAACCATTTAATTTTGAACTACAATTCAGTGTCCAAGAGTTTCAAATTACACATTGACATGCTTTTTTAACCTAGGGCCTAACCATTTTAAATATATAGGTATCATAAAGTGCTATTTGGTAGGTCCCTAATAGCTGAAGATCTTATCTACATACACAGTTTTGCATCTTGTCAACACACATTTTTTGGCTTACCAGGTAGTTGATTAACCGTGACCACCTTTTTTACCAGTGTATATATTTGGGTTCTTGTGGGTGCTCTGTTCAGTCTTGTTTGACTTTTTGCCATGGCAGGTTTTTGTTCTGCCGGTAAGCTTTTAATTCTTTTTTTAGTTTTATAAATTTGATTCTTGGAATTTTTGTGCTTATTAGAATTTGTTCTTGTGGCCTGGGAGCATGACCAACCCACAATTTTGGCTTGCCTTGTCGTTTTGTTGGTACTAAAAAGGCCACTCTCACACGTTGATGCTCTCCTGATGACGGCAACCTGTTCCAGTTTTCACTTGCTTTGAAATTTTTGTATTTTTGTTCTGTAATATTTTCATTCTATATAAGCTACTACATGAGGTTTAGCTGCCTTCGGCGCTACTCATGGTGTTAGCTTTTTTTGTCTAATTTTTTTGTGTTAAAGTAATTTATTTATAAAGTAATTTTTTTGTTTTATTTATGTACTATTTATATATATGTATGCATTTCTTTAAGAACATTCCCAAATGTTAATATTCTCCTGTGTTTAGAAAAAATCAAAAGGCAATTTCATTTTGTAAGATTACATACATTGCAGCAAAGAACACTGGTAAGAAAACAAACGCCGAAAGTCAGGGTTAATGTCAGTGGAGTCAACAAATTCCGATAGAACATGAAAAGTTACAGTACAATTATTCAGTGACAGACTAGAAGATCAGAAAACCGGGAAGCTATCGAATACCTGACATGCCATTAAATAAGAGACACATAGAAAGAAATAAGACAGCTATTGAAACTTTCCGCAGCTAAAGATTGTGAAAATACAGCTGCGGCCCGCAGCCATTCATCTCTGTGATCGTTCCAAGCTTCATCTAAGGTCATCATAAAACGGAGGAGTTAATTGAATGCCATGATATAAAATATTATAAATTATTCGCATAAACTCCGTGCCATTTCAATGCTTTTAGCTATTTCATAAAATAGTGAAAAAGTTGTAAATTTGTAATTTTTAAATACATATGTCTAATATTTTCCCGGCAGTAGCTCTAAAAAAATTCGAAATTTTAAATGTAACGCTGTGAAAACGGCATTTTTTACAGCTAAAAATTTATTTACCTGATAATTTTTTCTGTGTTTAAGATTTTAATTTTTTTCCACAAAATTTGCCTCTAAGCGAAGAGGCAAGGATTAACTGTCAAAGACAGGTGTTAAACAGAGATTAAAGAATGCTCTTGGGGCTTGTAGGAGGGAGTGCAAAAATTCCTTGCTGATGGGGGCTTGGCTTTTTTAGGCTGACGGACTTTGGTTTGAAGGGAACGAGATTCTGGAAATCGTTGGTTGCTTTCTTCCACGGAGGAAATCGTTAGGCTGATTACGAAAAGCTCGAAGTACGTCTGGGTCCACAAGACGGAAGAGGAGATAATCAGAAGATGCTCCCATTTACCGCGAATACGTTAATTATCTAGCCAAGGAATAAATTTAATTAAACGTTTACTCTTTGCTGTTTTAAATAAAGGTCTGAAGTCATATTTTCACGTATGCGTTCTTTGTATCGAACAACAGCAGTTTCGTCTGAGGCTTTAATAAAATAAAGATGAATGACAACACTTGGTCTGCGTTTGATTGAACCAAAGATAGAAAAATGTGATGAATCTCGCTAGATGGCAAATACACTGATCGTCAAAAAAATAGTTGCACCCAGAAGGAAGCAACCGACAGGAATGAAACTTGTCCGGTAGGTTTTGACATCGTGAGAAATACAAATTATTCAAAGTATCACGCTCGGCGACGCACGTGACGTAAGCAAGGAGGGTTTGTAGTGTTGTGTCAGACCGGCAACATAAGATCGTCCCGTTGCGCGTGCTTGCCATTCTGACTCGTGCTGTTCTGTTGGTTGCATCCTTGGCAAATGAAGTATGATTCGGAGGAAAGTTCGAAGCAATTCGAGCAGCTGGAAGAGTTCTAGAGGACTGTATCGTCGGGTAGCGGGAGGATCTTATCGCCGTATTGCGCACCATACCGGTCGTGCGGATTTCACCACAGCACGTTGTTGGCAGAAGTGGATAGAACAAAGAACGCAGAAGAGACAGGAATGGTCTGGAAGACTTAGATTAACAACGGAGAGAGAGAACCGACGGATTGTCCGACATGCGTGGAGTGACCCGACAGCCACGATTGTGGATACTCAGCGAGCAGTGGTGTCCTCCATGAATCGTCCGCTTAGTGCCAGCACCATTGGAAGATTGCTGCACGACGTAGGGCTAAACGCGCGCCGACCGTTACAACATTAGTGTGTCGTCGCCAAATCCTGCAATTGTGTCGTGCCAGACTGTCATGGAACCATTCAGAACCGCGTCGGGGAATTGTCAGTGAAGACTCACGCTTTTGTCTTGGAGGAGATGACCACCGAATCCGTCCGATTCCGTGTGTGGAGGCACCGTGGTCAGCGCCAAGATGAACGGTTTGTTTTTGAGCGTCACACGTCTAGAAGGTCTGGTGTCATGGTGTGGGTTGCAATTGCCTACGATTCCAGGTCACCTTTGGTGCTCATTACAGGCACTTTGACAGCCCAACGTTATGTTAATGAGATCCTGCAACCAGTAGCCCTACCTTTTCTGAACGCTCACTCCGGTGGGATTTTCCAACACGACTACGTTCGTCCGCATACTGCTGCTGTCTCAAGAGCTTGACTTCAAGGCACTGATACTCTGCCACGGACAGTATCATAGCTAGAGCTATCGCCTATTGAAAATGTGTGGGATGCGATTGGACGCGCTATCTACATCCCACCCCTACCGCGCAGTATGTAGGAACTGCGTGAGAAGATTCTACTGCATGTGATGGCTTATCCATTCCATGCAGTTGAATCTAATGATGCCTAGGAACCTGTACATCTCCATGCCGAAACGTGTGGCATGCTGTGTGAGCAATCATGGTGGCCCGACGCTTTGCTGAGAGACAGTACTTGTTGGCCTGTAGCGGAATAAATATTGCCGATGTCAGTTTCAATGTTTAATCATTTATTGTTCCTGATAACCTTTACCTTCCTCCCGAATAGAATTGCAATCAGAATCGTTCTTCTGGGTACAGCTTCTTTTGTTTGACGATGAGCGCATATTCATAAAGATGTATAGATTACGAGAGTCCTTATAATCATCCACGATGTACGATAACGCGTGAGCACCATGACGCCGCTTTAACCGCACGGAATCGTATGTCCTGTGTAGCCTGGCGATTGTCTTCGAAGCTCCCCGCTGGCACTGGGACTACGGTATCAAGGAAAACGATATATCGAAGTCTTAACGCAATTCTGCTTTATGCCAAGAGACCCATAGTTTGTGTCCCGCTAATGGCACTTAGCAAGAGAGTCCGCTTAGACTCGTGCAGAAGATATGCTCCTGAAGCCCAGACTAATGTTCCGATGTTCCTTTTAAGTAGAAGTCGAGTTTCAAACAGATTCTCGTCAGCATTTGATCTGGAGCGAACGCGAAATTAGTAACGATCCTTCAAACGTCCACAAACGAGACTACTACGGAAGCGGAGATCTGTTCGTGTGGGGTGGCATTATGTGCATATCACTTCAAATGCTCGTAAGCGGTAATGTGAACGCTGAGGCCTATATGGCCGAAATCCTAGTTTTCGGGTAGCTGTTGGCCTCAGTTCTTTTTCATGGATGATAACGCTCTCACGCACAGGACTCAGCTTTTCGACCATTTTCTCCACAGCGAGGATATTCCACATATTTATTCGTATTTCTCGTGATTTGATCCATATAGAGCATGCCTGGGTATCTCTGAGACGACACGTAGCAACTCGTAAGACCCCTCCCAGAACCGTGTCCGAGCTACGCACGTACCTCATCTAGGAATAGAATTCTTTAGCTCCATAATTCATCAGAAACCCAGTAATGAGTATGTACTATCGTTGTGAGAGGTTTCTGTCCGTACGAAGTGGTCTCATTCCTTATTCAAACATTTTTGGGTTACATTCTTGCAATTCACCATAACGACATTTTCCGATGCTGCCCATGTATCCGCAAAATGTGTACATATTCGTGTGTTGTTTTAAAATGTGAATTACCCTTATGATCGTATTTCTTTACATGCCAAATGACAGTGTATACACAAAATGTGTGCATATTTGTCTGTTGTTATAAAATTTTAATTACCTTTTTGATTGCGTCCCTTTACGTGCCGAATGTCTGTTCCAACTGCTACGTGTTTTTCCTTTTTATATATGATAACGCCTTCCTCTCATTAATCTTGGACACCAATGTATTTCAGGGCTGTATCAGTCCGTGTCCATCCGAGTATTTGATTTATAGGTCTGCACGAGTCTTATTTGGAGATACCTCCACGGCTAAAACTCGTGTGTTTAAGGCCCGGCCCGCGAATTGCAGCTATTGTTTAGACCCGTGATATGCTATTTTGCTTTGGTTTGTTTTTTCTATGGTATTTTATTAAATTGGGAAAATTAAATAATGTAATACGTACGGTATTATTGAAAATATTTATTTGAATATAAGCCTAAAAATATTAGCAAAACTTTGGCAATTATCGAAAAATATTACTTTTTAAGAGAAAAAATATAACTAAGCGCGTTCAAAATCTCCCTTTCACTACAAAAGGCAATCCATATACGGATTAGTTTTTTGAGAAGGAATCAATGTCGTTTCTCTTTCTCTCTCTCTCACACACTTACACCATACCACTGCAGACACCATAAGTTCCTCACTCCGAACAACGCACACACTCTCTCGCTGTCGAAAATGTTTGGTGTCAGCAAGCCCTAAAGTGCTTTTACCAACTTAATACCTACAGATGGTAAAAACTACTGTGAGTTCCTCTCCTCGCCTCTGTAATAACACTCTTGCTTACATCCATCATGTCGTAGATGTAAGTAAAATCAACAAAACAGTTAAACAGATGTGGAAATCGGGAAACACGATTGTTTTTTCTTTCTTTACCATTGCCATAAAAAGAATGGGTCTGTTTGGTCTACACCAGCTAGGTTGTAAGTGTCTGAGGAAACCCTCACGTGTAGAGGAAAAAATCTGGTTTACTGAAAAACCTATCTTAGTTGTAAATAGAACGCCATACAGAGAGACGTGCCATTTCTCGTAGAAATTCCTTAAATTTAAGGTTTCAGCCCAACTACATACTTCTGATACAAATGTTAACGCTTTTCCCCTTTTACACTTAAATACAAACAAGTTAGTCCTCGATCTCCAAATATATAAACAAATACTTCGTACTTCCTCATCTCCATTGTAGCAACGAATGATGACACAAGTTCGTTTTGGTTTCGAGAACTTTCTTCATGTAAAGATTTCTCTGAAAGGAAAAACAGCCAAATGTTTTTAGTCGCTAAACTCAATTTAGTAAACACAGAATTTTATTTTAACCTAAAAAAGAAATAAACCATCCCGTCTCAGACTCTCACCTTACATACCGATTTTTCGGTTCAAGCTGAAAATTAGTCAATGTATGCAGTGACATATTTGTTTCTATCAGACGCACTTCGCCATCTTCAGCAACTCTGTCGATGTTTTGTGAGACGAGAAGATTTTTTAACGCAGCAATAAAATCTTAGGCTTCTTAGTATAGGCCGGTTACCGGCCCGATGACGGAAGTGTTTACTTAACTGATGAAAAAAAAAAAGACACCGCCCGACCCAGGGTTTCTGACCAGCCCAGGCCAGTGTCTATATCTACGCTGAACTTAAGGTAATGAACTTTCCGAACCACTCGGATTTGTGTGAGACACAAGCCCCCTAAATTGTAATGATCTTCAGTAGATAATTTGGTGTACTTAGAAACTGGTGTACTTGTGACTGTGAATAGTGTTCCACATCAGCTGCACTTTAACACCAACGGTTTCACAAAAACTAAAGATAAATAATTTAAGCACTTTAAAAAAAGTGATAGTACATCTATACTCTACGATTTTCCGTTTTATAAGAAAAATCGAACTTCCTCTGCATCATTGTTCTACACTGTATTTAAAAACAAAGTGTAGCCGATTATTCCTGCAACCGTGCGTCGGATGGAAAAGTTAAGTCGTTGGACCCAGATATTGCCACTACCCACCCCACCCCTGTTAAAAATAAGGGCGTTTTCCTTCTCCTTCTGCATTCCTTGGGTGTAACACTCCTTTCGGGCTCTCTAACTTAAATCTCCTAGCTTCCAACTTCCAAGAGTTGTTTAAGAAGGGATTAGACATTCCTTTCTTAAATCTATGTCCAAATCTCTACTCCTGTTTTAATCTTCTTGTCCCGACAGTGGCAGAAATAAAAGCTGTGCACACTATTACTAATTTCGAATATGATTTATCAACGCCTATACGCATTTGCGGTGCGAAGGTTGTACGTATAACATGCATGGTCTTATGCATTGAGCACCAATATCATACATCGTGTTTTGTAATAGAAACTATGAAATTGGGTATAATTAGGAAAGATGATTGCCTCCTTCCAAACGAAAGATTACTAGCATTATTATTTATACTATGCAGCCAGGCAAAAAAAAGAAGAAAAAACTTTTCAAAATGCAAAAGCGTTTTTAGAAATAAATTTACTATGAGAAGTTACTCAAAAAACCCGCTAGAGACTTTTGGTCGCTGACTGTCCAGCTGGAAGATGTATGTAATTTGAGAAGAGGAAAGGGGTGGAAGGCTTCTTCCAATATCCACAACACCGTTACAATAAATTGTCAGTCGGAAAACTCGAAGGTGTGGTACTTAAGCAGCAGTAAAGGGAAAAATTATTTGAAGTTCGAACCCAACCAAACCTACATTTTATTCCATCCCAACTACTTCTCTAAAAAGTGATCATTCTGTAAGGCTCCTTCAGTTTCTTTTCTTGTTAGATCAATTTCAATGCTTAGCTCCGTTCTTCTTGGGGGGGGGGGTATGGGAGTGGTGGATTGCAGCAGTAATTCATTGACAGCAAGGTGACATCAGGAACACAGTGCAACACAGACTGATTCAATTCTTGCTTTCCACAGACAGGGAGTGAAGAGGCCTTGCTACATTTCACAACAGTACAATCTTAGTGGTATTTTCAATCAGAACCAACGGGGCTGATGATTTTTCTGGGGCCTCTGTGTTTGTCGACAAACAATGTTCATACACTAATACACGCGCACGTGTCGCTTTGTATTTTCGTTCCTTTTTTTAATTTACTGCACGAGCGAACAAATTCTCCGTACCGAAATTAAAAATCAAGTGAAATTTCAAATATGAAAAGGGCAAGAGAGAAATAAAACTGAACTCTCTTGAAATATGAAAAAATAAACTCCATTATCAGACTTTGTCAAACGGTGGCTGTTTTTCTGGGTCACTGGAGGAATGATAACTTCCAATTTTAATGAAAGAAAAAACGAATAATATACTTTTTAATTTACTATCCTGGTTCCATTCAGTAGATCCAAGTATTGCCATCGAGGAGTTACTGATGCACAATTTTGTGTTCTTTCTCTCCATCCTTAATCGCTCACTCTCTTCTGCTTGTGCTTGGAGCGAGCCTCTGCTTATTGTGATCAGCAGCCAAAAATTCCTTCTCCACTCAAAACTGAAAATGTTCATACTCTCGCAGAACATTTCCCTGCAAAGCTTTCTCCCTCTCGAGCAAAGATCTCTCTTCAGCACCGTTTTAAAACGCCAAGAGGGATACATTTAGCTAAAATATGTCCACGACAACAATTCGCAGTAGGCAGTTAAACACTTAGTTCTTTAACAGCGTTAAATCATCTAATGGTGTATCCTGTACACCAAGGGCGCGCAGTATTGCATTCGGAAGTGAAATCACGCTTCTTCCTAAGCATCTCTATATCTCAGTGTGTGGGGGGGGAATGCTTTTGCCTCAGTTTCGCTTTAAAAAAAACGTGCAACACAAACGAAAAAATACAGTATTTACGCTTTTAATGGAATATGAAAGACATTTTTATGAACCACAGAAAACAAAAGTTCAGAGAATTTGCAGCAACATAGATTTTCGGGAGGGGGTTGCATTACTTGAGAACTAAACCTCCTGTAACCCTCTGATAGGTACGGCGCTGTATAAATGACATTGCTCGTTTGAAATTATAAAAAATGTCATATGATTTATCTTGCGGCGGCAAACAGAAACACACAAAAACTTTGAAGACTAAATTTCTGCAAAAAAAAATGTTGGAGTACGGACTGGTGGGGGAGCCGTATCTCATGGATTTCACCTTACCATCAAGCAATAATGTGAGACTAAACTTTTATAAAACGCATATTTTCGAAGAAATTTTAACAAGACACTACAAGAGTGTTGGTCGCACTTAGCCCCAGATTATCTTCCGTCCAGCTTTGAACGGAAGTGTCACCAAAAGATTTCTGCGATGAAATATATTTCGATTTCATGTTTCTTCCCTAGAGACGTTTCAAGGATCTTACCCCATTTTTTCACAGCGTCTTATTCGTTCCATCTTCTCTCGATATTGTTTCGCTGTGAACTCTAAAAGGAATTTCTGAACTTTCATGATGTGTATCCGTTTGGTATAGTTGTTTGACATAGGAAAAAAAAATTAAAAGCTGAAAATGACAAGGAACACTCCGTAGTAAAATGACACAGATATTTATCTCTGCACTTCAAATCCGAACGTTTATTTTATAAATAATGAACGTTCCAGAGAACCTTCCGGACTTTGAGAAACGATTCGCTAGAACCGGATTGAACCCCTTTAATATCACTCCAGTACGTAAAATATTAAGAAATCAGTCCCACCAACCCCCACCCCACCTGTTCTGCATTGTAAGAGGTTCAAGGTCAAGTCGCAAACCCGGAAATATTCTAAGAATGGCTTCTTAGAATACCCGGGATTATTCTAAAAACCCTTAATCGGGGATGAAGGTGTGGGCGGGGTTTGTACAATACAATACAATCACAATATCCACCGCGATTATTGCAATTGGTCGTTCTAGCTTTATTCATCCAATCAGAGTAGAGGTATTCAGGGTAAGTTTTAAACGCCCAAGTACCACTTTGCAGATCACTCACTCAGTACTTACTTGTTCTCGAGTTTGCCGTTATTTTAGTTTTTAAGTTGGAAGTGGTTACACCCGTTTGTGCCGTTCTTAACGTTATCGATAATATTTCCGTTGCTGAGATTGATTTGCAGCAGAAGACATTCTTCACAAAGTAAGTAGCGTTTCATAATCACCTATTTGTTCAGTTACAGTTATTATATTTGAAATGTTTTTTTATTATAAAAAAGGCAGAAATGACCTTGGCGTATTTTTGTACGAAACAACAGGAAGGAAACACAGGCTACAATATAATGTAAATAAGTTCAATATAATAACAAAAATTTGTAGTGGGCTAACACTTATTAGATATCGATGCAGGGGTTTACTGATATTCTTGATTTTATTTTTTTCATATTTTGAAAAAATATGAAAAAAATAAAATTTTAAATAAAATAAATATTTTTTACTTATTCAGCCAGGCAACTGGATATATTATTTATATTCCCTGACCGGTTATTTTGATGACCCTTGAATTTGGGCAATGGTATCTGGATATGATACTGATGGTTCTAACTTATACATCGACACGACTTTGAAACTCTGTGTGTACTTTTGGGTGCTCTGTCATAACGAAATTTTTGCTAAATCTGTACTTAACATTAAATGAGTAAATTTCGCAAACCTAGAAATAATTCGCCAAAATAGTCTCGACTTCCCAAAAAAAGGGTACCAAATTTAAAAATTAGACTGATCCCAGATTGCTCAATCGAAGTGGCTATAAGGAAGAATATTTAAACCGCTTCTTTATTTGTGCAAATGTTAAATAGAAGAATATATGCTCTTATTTATTTACATACCATTTGTACAAGCTCGGGAATTCTTCAATAAGAATTAGTAGAAGATTTTGTGACTGGTGGGGGCCTCGCCATTTTCTTGTCCGGGGCCCCTGAGAGTCTTAGTCAGGATTTGCACTAGCCTTCTACTAGTGCTTTCAAATGCTGATGGCATTAAATATCGAGAAGCTGTTTATAACTTGGGAACAAATATTTGATTTATTTAATGCAGAGGTGTCTTTGTTGATGAAAAAGATACATCACATTAAGCTCTAGGTTGAAGCCTAAATATATTCGATAGTTGTGTTAAACAAAGTAATACCAGGTAAGATAGGAAACGCCAAATTGGGCAAAATAGAAAAAAAAAACTTCGTGAAATTTACCAAGAAAATATCCGAATTAAAAAACAACAACAACAAGAACACTCTTAAACCACCACAAAGTGTGTCACTACAATCAAAATTTACGTAGTCTCCCTACGATAAACTTATCACAGTTCTCTTGGACATCGGGGACGGATTTTGTACAGTTCAAAATTTTATTTAAAGAACATTTTTTTTCTTTACCTGTCTTCATATCCACTGAAATAGAGAAATATATCAGATTAAATAATGTTTTGTATGAACATTTTCTGGGACCATAACCGAATTAAAAAACTGTCTTAAACTTTAAAAAAGCCTTTTCTTAATTGTTTTTGTCATTCTTAGCACTGAAGATGTCAATCAGTTTTCAGGACATTGCGGAACTTATTAAATATAGTGAATTATTAGGTATAATGCAATGATGCGTCTTATTAAGAAATCTCCTGTCCTAACATATTACATAGGAGCTTCGTAAAAAATAGCACTCAAAAGTGAACTTGATCTCATAAATGTACAATACAGTGTATTTAAAAATTGAGAAAATATATATATATTAAATAACAGTATTCTTCAAAATGTTTTTGTCCAATTCCAAAGATAGTTAGTATCCTAAAATATTTGGAACTATTTCCTGGAGGAAAATATTTAACACGAATTTGGAGTAATTTTCTTAAAGGGTGTCTGTTAATCCAAGCTCGCACCTAAATTCAATCACATTTCATAAAAAAACGCTATTGCTGCTTTCCATTTTAAACAAACGGAGGAGCTGCGTCTAGCCACCAGTTTACGGTTCTCATTATAAGCACATGAGTGGGCCTCTCACCCATCTCTCTTAAAATGTCAATTTCTTCCCATTATAAAACTTTTTCTTGTGTGCAATCGGAACAAAGGAAAAAATTCTGTAATGACTCTCCCCTTCACCGTGGTTTTTCTTGCATTAGAATCAACATTAAAAAAATTGATACATCTTGTACAGTTATAATCACAGATTAAAAAAAATGGATACCAGTGTAGCAGTGAGCAAGGATTTAACCACAGATTGTATTTTGGATGGGTACTGAAAAGATTTGGGGTGTTAAAAATCGTTAAAGGTGAGGACTGTCATCAAAATTTTTTAATGCTGATATTTTTAGTGAAATATTTAGGCTTTTTGGTCCAGTGCGGAAAATAGGAGAAAACTGTAAAAAATGGAGAGCTGTTGATTTTTTTATAATTAAGTGTTGTTAGAGCTGTGATTTTTTTCCGGGCATACATGCGGCTCTTTTGTTCTCGGGCTGGAATTATTTTCTTTTCTCATGTCTAACTGTTTCCCAAAACAAGGCAAAAACAGTTAAATATTAAAATGGATTACTAAAACAATAGGCATTGTGTTTTTACTAGTATTGACAATGGCAGAAAGCCTAAAAAAAGGAAGAGCTGTTGATTTTTTTAGTGAAGTACGGTTAAAGATGTGATTTTTTTTCAGAACTGCATGCGGTTGTTTTGCTCCTGCGCTTTACTTATTTTTTATCTTTCATGTTTAACGGTTTCCCAAGAAAAGGCAAAAGCAACTAAAAATTAAAACTGGATTGCTGAAACAGTAGATATTGATGTTTTCACAAGCCTTGTGCATGTTGAAGTGATTCACAGATACATCTGCAAACTATGTAGCAGACTAATAATATGAAGATATTTACACATACATTTTGTGCGCACAATGACTCACTTTGAACATATCATTTAAACAATAACACTTAAAAGGAGACGTTAGATAACCATATCATCATCATCATCATTGTCAACCATTATCAATCCACTGCTGGACGAAGGTCTCCCCAAGTTTCCTCCACAACGGTCTGTCTTGTGCCAGTCTCCTCCATGTCACTCCCGCATATTTACGAATTTCATCCACCCATCTCCCATGTGGTCTTTTTCTGGGTCTTTTCCTGTCCCTTGGAATCCAATCTAAAATTTCGGCTGTCCATCTACGGTCTGTCCTTCTGGCAGTATGTCCAGCCCATTGCGATTTCAGGGATTTAACTCTGATCATGATGTCTTCCACTCTCGTCATTTTTCGGATCCACGAGTTCCTCTTCTTATCTCTCCTGGTTATACCAAGCATGCACCTCTCCATGCTACTTTGAGTTGTCTGCAGCCTTTGTATGTCTCTTTTGGTTAGGTCCACGTCTCTGCACCATACGTAAGCACTGGAAGGATGCATTGATCAAACACTTTTCTTTTAAGACATAATGGCATATTGCTCTTGAAAATTATGCTGTTTCTTCCAAAAGCTCTCCAGGCAAGTTTTGTACGCCGATTAATTTCTTCATCAATGTGACCCTCACTTGATATCTGCTGTCCAAGATAAACATACGTATCTGTTATCTCCAGTTTTTCTCCATCAATCGATAAATCTTCATTTCTTGTAAAAGCATTGAACATCACTTTTGTCTTCTGAAAGTTCATTTTTAATCCCACTTCTTTACTCTTGTCAGCAAGTTCCTGGATCATACTCTGCAGCTCTGATGGGGTAGTTGCAAAAATGACTACGTCATCAGCAAAACGAAGGTGGGTTAGATAATCTCCATTAATCTTTATCCCTTCGTTTTCCCAGTTCAGTGATTGAAAGACATTTTCCAATGTGGCATTACAGAGCTTCGGAGATATGGTGTCACCTTGTCTCACTCCCTTTCCAATTTTTATGTGTGTTGTATTTTCAAACAGCCGAATCTTTGCACTTGCATTTTCATAGATGTTATTAATAATATTAATGTGTGCATCTTCAATACCGCAGGATTTCAGAGCCGTGGTAACTGCTGATGGTTTCACCGAATCAAAGGCTTTTTCATAATCGATAAAAGCCATGCACAATGGAAGTTCATATTCCCTCGCTCTTTCAATTAGTTCTCTCAGTACGTGGATATGATCTATTGTGCGGTAGCCACTCCTGAATCCAGCTTGTTCTCTCGGTTGAGCCATGTCCAGTGTTACCTTCAAGCGGTGTGAAAGAACTTTAGTGAAGATTTTATAAACCACTGATAGGAGGCTGATAGGTCTGTAGTTCCTGAGATCCTCAATGTCACCTTTTTTATGTAGCAGGATCATTGTAGCATTTCCAATCCTCAGGAATCTTCCCTTCATTAAAGCATCGAGTGAAAATTTGGGCGAGTACTGTTTCAATTTCTCCACTTGCTTCTTGTATGATGTCTATACTAATTCCATCTTCTCCTGGAGCTTTCCCCCGCTTCATGTTCTTGATTGCATGAGCAACTTCGGCTGGGAGGACTGGAAGAACTCTGGTACCTTTCATGATGTCTGGAGTACATGTATCATCCCTTTCATATAATTTGGAGTAGAAATCTTTCACTCTTGTCAAAATTTCGCCTCTATTTCTTGTTATAGAAACATCTTCTTTTCTCAGAGCCATAATCTGTTTTCTTCCCTTACTGAGATGTCCCTTTGCTATCTTAAGGCTTTGGTTGTTTTCAATTGCTTTCTTCACTAGCTCACAGTTGAATTTCCTTACGTCTTCAGTGATACTTTTTCGTGTTGTCTTGCATAGCTCTATATATTCCACTTTGGAAGTCACATCTTCTTTAGTTGTCCTCATCTCTCTTCTTTTTTGCATCAACATTTTGGTTTTTCCTGATAATTTGTTCACATGCAACTTGTTCTTAGACCCAGCTAATTTTGTTGCTGCTTCCATAAGAGCTTTGGTTACTTTTCTGTTAACTTCCGAAATATCCACTTCTTCCGATGTTAGGCCTTCTAAAGCAGAGAATCTGTTCTTCAGTTCCAACTTGAAAGTATTATGGTGTTTTTTAAGGTTGGTTATGTCAATACATTTTGTTTGTCTTATGAGCTTGCCACGTTCAAGTTTAGTGTTGAGGTGCATCTTACATCTCACCAATCTATGGTCACTACCTGTGTTGAACTTGTTCAGCACACTGCAGTCTTCGATGACGAATTTTTTGTTACACATAATAAAATCAATTTCACTTGTCGTCCCAATTGGATGTCTCCATGTCCATTTCCTGTGTGGCTTTTTCTTGAAAAAGGAGTTCAAGATGAAAAATCCTTCTGCCTCTGCAAACTCAACGAGAGTATTTCCACGCTGGTTTCTGTTGCCGTGACCGAATTTACCTACTGAAGTTTCATTCTGTTGCCGTTGCCCTATTTTTGCATTGAAATCTCACATAATTATCTTCAAGTGCTGCTTTCCTTTATTATTTAGATGACGAATTTCCTCATAAAATTCTTCAATTTCTTCTTCAGGATGACTTGTGGTGGGTGCATAAGTTTGAATAATCTGAGCCTGGTATCTTCTCGATAGTTGGATAACGAGTCGTGCAGCTCTGTCAGAGGAACTTTCAACTTCTACCACTTTATCCTTCAGTTTCTTGTTTATTATAAATCCAACACCACTAGTTCTGCCAGTATCTGTCCCACGATAATAGAAGAGATGTCCACTTTTCAGTTCAATGAGATCTTCTCCTTTTCTCCTTACCTCACTTAGCCCGACGATGTCCCACTTGATCCTTTGTAGTTCCTCTTCCAATTCAAGAAGCCTTGAATCAGAAGATAGGGAGCGTCCGTTATAGGTAGCCAAGGTCAGCATCAAATGGCAGCCTAGTCCGGTCCTCCGGGGATTCTTAGCACCCTCTGCCTTCATGTCGCACTGGCCGCTGCCTTGGCCAGGTACATTCCAGCTGCCGGAGACTGAGGGCCAAGATTTAAGTTGTAGAGTCATTTTGGAGGTGTTTGGCCATAACTCACCACGCTGGCCTAGCGGGTTGGTGAGTGTGGGATAGCATTTCCTCTGATCCCGATGGTATAGTTATACCGCTATTCGCGGTCGTCAGAGCCCCTTTAGTGGGAACAGGATGCACCACGAGAAGGCGGGGTTGACATTTGTCAAGGAGAGGCTGTGATGTTACGCATCACCTGACCTTACATCCATATATGTACATAACCATATATGTACATATTTCTCAAATTGAAAGAAAAATATTGCATTATGGTCGAAGAGACTTCAAAGTAGATCTGCTCAATTCACGTAAATGCTATTGGCAATTGTCCTATATGATAATAAAACATAATATATTTTATTATATTGTTATCCCTTAAAGTGTGTTACACTCTTTTAAGGGAAGAATGTTGAAACTCTTTTTAATGAGCGTGATGAATGAACTTTGGAGGATGTTGACGGGAGGAGTGGTGGTAAAGTTTACAGGCAGTTACGGCTAAAATCATTCTCTTAAGTCACATATGCATTTACCTCCTTACCACCTCCGTTATTACGTTTTGTATTATACTAGTTTCGCTCCTGATTATAATATATTTAATTTGCTAACAATAAATTAACGTTATCAATCATAATACATGGTGTTAACTATTATTCCCCTAAGCTGCATGTCCTCGGAAGCGTTGGCTTTGAAATCCATATCCCCACCTTGTGAAAGGGCCGGAGAGAAAATTAAAAAAATAATAATAAAGCTTAACGGAAGAAGACCGGAACAAAAACAAACTCGTCGGCTGGTAAACAGTAAAGTTCAAAAGCAATGAAAATGTGTTTTCAGAGAAAAAAAAATAAAATGAGAACTTTTCTAATGAATGAAAATGAATATTGCTTATTCTCGAATAACCAATCCCCACTTAGCTTGATTGTTTCACCAGAAAATTTCAGCTGTGCACTAGCTGTAAAATTTAAGATGAATGTTGAAACTTGATAAAAAGGAAATGTTTTTACTGGTTCCCTGCTAAACTTCGTGAGTGTCACTAAAGAAATGCCTCAGGAAAAACTTTCACATAAAAAAGCACGAATTTCAGAAATCTGCAAAACTCCTTTGAGAGTTCCAGCAATATTAATATATCTTAGATTTGATGCTCATTCTGGTGTTCCTCTTGATTTTATAGCTCTATTGTTGGGAGTGTAAACCTTTTCCAGTCTTTGTCATTACTTTCAGAGCGATTCCATTGTCATTTTAGGGATATTAATGTTATCATGTCAATTTCTTTACCCACTAATTGCTATATATATAAAACAATAATTTTGAGAAACACGTAAGTCGTGACAAAAAATTCAAACGTTGTATGAGATAATTATTCTAAATTCCTAGGTGTTTGAGAACTTCGCAAATGTGTGCGATTACAACATATTGGAGAACAACCGGAAATATGAAATCAAAGTAATTAAAGTTACAGACGACTTTCTTTGTTGATCTGATTTACTTAAATAAGTTATCACGGATAAAAGTGATTTGCAGTGACTAATTAAAAATTTTATTGCAGCGGTTGAGGAGATAGTGTGAGAGTATTGCTTTGAGAACAGTATTGACTTTAAAACATTTTTCACTGATCTAAATTTTTCTGCAACACTTAATACAGGTGAATTGGGAATGTAAGTTTGTGTTTGAGGGAGACACTAGACAAGATTTTTTAATTTTTTTTATTAAATATCATTTATTTTTTTTGCCTCTTCCTTGGTACCTTTCGCATTTTTCCCCAAGCGAAAGCTTTCAATACTGGGTATATTGTTTCATATCACGCAACCCTGTTTTTTCAATTTCATCCATATTTTAACTGTATTGCGGAGTACCAAAGTGATATGCGAAGTACCAAAGTGATTCGCTTCATTTGTGGCAATTCCTTTTATTTTACACAAACCTGCAATTCAAAATGTTATATGAAAATCCTCGGAATAACATGATTCTACATCCCAAAATAATGAAAGTGTAATAAAATATCTCGAGCTATTGGAAATTAGTGTGGTGTGACAGAACGATAAGTGAAGTCTTTGATAAGCTGCTCTCTTTGCAAATGAATATAAAATCCATGAGATTTTTGGAAGTTTGGTATTGAAGAGAAATTACTCATTGTGGTTAAAGTTAAAACATACACATTCGAAAAGTAATCAGAATTTTATGACTTTTCTTTCGAAATTCATTTTTTACAAACATCGCTGACTTTTGAAGAAAATCACATTAAGCATGAAAAATAATTCGAAATGCAGAGTTGATAAAACCATTGCAATATAGATATAAAAGTTATGTTGTATAATAATATTTTACTTGATTTATTATGAACAGAAGGTACAATATATCTTCTCTTTTTGATGCTAACTTCCTTTCTTCATTTTAAAGGTCATCATGTCATCAGCCGAGCAGTTTGATGATTTTTATTCCATCATTCCGACTTACATTACAGCACTGACACAGATAATGCAAGTACGTGGAAGTTTGAGTATTTCTTTTAACTTCTTTAGTTCTTATTGTTTATTAATTCTTTTTATACTGAACAACCTGTGATATGTATCGTAAATTCTGAATTTGCAATCTATGTTGGCGATATATTTATCCTAGATTGCCAATAAAAGATTATCATGTAACTTCCCAATCCGGATTTGGCAAAATACAGCATGGGGTTGTTAAATTTACGTTATTCTAAGAGTTATAGATGTACGTAGAAATGTTACTTAAATGCTTAGTTAAAATAAAGGTTACGGATAATGCTTTTAAGAAAAATAAGAAGATATTTGGCTTATTAACGTCCCAAAGGTTAAGTTAATCCATGCATTCCAAAAATCTATTTAACCAAATTTATAATTTCGTTGCGAATATGGAAAACGGCGTTCATGTTTTCTCATTTGTAGGCAATTTTTAAAATTCCTGTGCTGTTTATGAAGCAGCAGATTTCTAAGAAAGCAAAAAGAAAAATTATTCAGATATGTTGGAGTTTCATTAAGGGCCAACTATGGTTCCTGTGAAACGGTTCCGCAATTTACAGCTTCTGCATAGAAAGTCACTCAAAGAAAGCTCTCTGAGATTAAAAATGCGGAAAGAAATTCCTTGGTTTTTCACACCTTTTATAGCAGAACATTAATTTTAACAGTAAATTTGAAGATTAAGTTCAAGGATAAAAACTCCAAGGGAAAAAGGTACTCTACTGTAATTACAAAGTACGTTATAGATATGAGGAATTAGAGGATGTTTTTAGTTTTCATTGATAAAGCTACTCATCAGAATTTGTTCCTCAGTGCTGACCATGTTTTGAAACAAAACCAGGGATTAAGGTGTTTGATGGTGATCTGAACAGCTGGAGAATGAAATTCTTGAAAAAGTGGGTGACATTCATTATTCCGGTTTTTGATTAACTGCCGTGCCAATAGATGGCGTTCTGAGGCCCACCTAGAATATTCTGAGCTACAGACCAAAGAGAAGATAATCGTTGACTCAATGTGTTGGAACAGAACGAATAGAAAATGTTTGAGCCCTCTCGTGGCGCAGTTTGCTAAGCGCTGACTTATGATCACTCGTCGTAGATAGCTCCGGGTTCGAATCCCGGAAAGGTATGGATGTTATCTTTGTCTTAATTCACTGCTTCTCTCCCTTCCTTGGAGCCAGTGGCCCTAAATTAGGGGTCGCTGACTTCTTATAGCCCATTTAGTAGCTCACTGTACTGACTAAACCCCCAATCAACGAATATCAAAGTATCTGGGCCTCATAGCTGATAATAGGAAAATAAAATTATAGCCCCTCATTTCGGCAAAATACAAAAAAGGAAAGATGACGTAATATTTTCTGCGGTCTTGAGCACGCCTTCTGAATTTTTTCCCATGAAAATAAAATTTCCCAAAGTTATCCAATGTCAAAGGAACCGGTTAGAAAAAATCAAACGGATTTCTACAATCGATGAATCATGTAGAAATAGAAATAGCTACTTTCCTTCACGGCCGGCTAAAACGTATTTTACGAAAATTAACGAATGGCGCACAAAATGTTTATCACAGCAGAAGGACGGCATTAGAGACTAAGATATTTTCATATCGAAGAGTTAAAGGAAAAAACATAAAAGGAAACATTTTATAACTGTACGCCTTCTAGAGAAAAAATTTTGCATAATAAAAAATAGGATAATTCTCCTATTTCGAAATAGAATTTTTCATGGCAAAAGTTATGCTAAGGAAAAAGAACTTTTCAAATACGTCTCCGGGAAGTAGAGATACCGAGAAAAAAGTTTTGTCCTTTACGCCCCCTAGCAAGAAAGCTGTGCATTTTTAAAAGAGGAAAATGCTCACGATCTTTAGTGTGCCGAATGATATACGGAAAAAAATTGAAATTTCTGAATTGGGTTTCTAGAAGCAGAGATACCGCTGAAAACAGAAGTATGGAAACACCACCTACACACAGAACTGTGTACTATGAAACTTCTCAAGTGTTCCACAAAGTAAATGGTATCCGGTGTTAAAAGAATTTTTGGAATAGCAAGTTTAGAAGCAGAGATACTGAGACAAACAGATTAAATATTTGCGTCTCCTAACAAAGATTGTGCATTATTTTGGGAATAATACATATTTAGAGAAATATTTATCATAGTTAGCAGTATCTTACTCAGAAACAAACTTTCGATCGGGTTTTTAGTCCCGGAGATATTGCTGTAAACGAGAACTTGATCTTATGCCCTCTAGTAGCACACTTGTGCGTTAAAATTTTTTAAATTATATGACAAACACTGCACTGGAAAAGCTCTGCAGCAAAGAAATAATTTTTCAAATCGGACTCTAACAAACAGAGACATCGGCAAAAAAGATACGCATCTACGACGCCTGGCGAAGAAAGTATGCACTATTTTAAGCAAGAGATTTTTCTTAAAATGTTTACCGAAAGTGAGCGATATGGGTCTACGAAAGTAATTTTCCAGTCAAGTTTTCAGAAAATCAGAGGTTGCCGAGAATATATCAGGAACAAAAAAGCGCTTGCGGTCCCTTGTGGCTAGACCATTCTTTACCAAAAGTTAGAAATTATATGCCTAATATTTCTCATCAGGAACTGTATCCGATGCAGGAAGATTTTCTGAAATCTGACTTTGAGATTCAAGGATATCGGGGGAGGGGGGGGAGGCGCAATTTAACTTTACGCCCATAGCGTAAATTTAAATTGCGTTTCTGTATTTGTTTCTAATATCCGACTGAAAAAAAAATTCCATCGAATATTAGAAACAAAATATATGTCCTCCATGTATTTTGTTTCTAATATCCGATTGAAAATATTATTTTTGCTTCCAAAGCCTCGGGAAATCTGGTGTCACGTCAATTCGTCGCGTGCGTCAATTCGTCGACTGCGACGATTCGTCGCGCGTCAATTCGTCGCCTACGTCAGTTCGTCGCGCGTCAATTCGTCGTCCACGACGATTCGTCGAGCGTCAATTCGTCGCGGACAAATTCGTCGACTACCTCAATTCGTCGACTACGTCAATTCGTCGGGTTTACAGATTTTTGTTACATACAAAACGAATGCAGGAAAACGCACGATTTAAAATTTTCGTGAAATCTAGTTTTCATTTCAGAACCATCAAATTTGGTTTCATGAAACTCTAACTTAGACGCTAGACGGCTTATGGAAGGGGTTCAAGCCAAGGGGTCAGAGCCCCCCCCCCCTCATAAAAAATTTCGTTAAATCTACGGTTTTCATTTTAGAACCACAAAATTTGGTATACTATCTCATGGTACTCTAACTTAGACGGTACATCGTTTTTGGAACGAGTCAAGACCGGGGGGCGGGCAGAGCCCCCCACATACAAAATTTTCTTAAAAACTACAGTTTTCAATTCAGCACCACCAATTCTGGTATACTATCTCATGGTACTCTAACTTAGACGCTAGATGGTTTTTGGAAGGGGTTGGAGCCGGGGGGTAAAAGCCCCCCCCATGAAAATGCCGTAAAATCTACAGTTTTCAATTTAGAACCACCAAATTTGGTATACTATCTCATGGTACTCTAACTTAGACGGTCGACCGTTTTTGCAAGGGTTTGCAGCCCGGGGCGGGGGGGGGTAAGCGCCCCCTGATAAAAAAGAATTCGCAAAATCTAAAGTTTTAAATTTAGAACCACCTAATTTGGTATACTATCTCATGGTACTCTAACTTAGACACTAGACCGTTTTTAGAAGGGGTTGGAGCCCGGGGAAAGAGCCCCCCGTCATAAAAAATGCCGTAAAATCTACAGTAATCAATTTAGAACCACCAAATTTGGTATACTATCTCATGGTACTCTAACTTAGACGGTAGACCGTTTTTGGAACGGGTCAAGGCCCGGGGGTTAGAGCCCCCCACGTACGAAATTTTCTTAAAACTACAGTTTTCAATTCAGAACCACCAAATCTGGTATACTATCTCATGGTATTGTAACTTACACGCTAGACGATTTTTTGAAGGTGTTACAGACCGGGGGTGAAGCCCCCTCATAAAAAAATTCGCGAAATCTAGTTTTCAATTTAGAACCACCTAATTTGGTATACTATCTCATGGTACTCTAACTTAGACGGTAGACCGTTTTTGGAAGAGATTGAAACCCGGGGGAGGCCCCTTCCTTCATTAAAAAAATCGCAAAATCTAGTTTTCAATTTAGAACCACCAAATCTGGTATACTATCTCGTGGTATTCTAACTTAGACTGTGGACGGTTTTTGGAAGCGGTTGGAGCCTGGGGGGTTAGAGCCCCCCCCCCATCAAAATATCCGTCAAATCTAGTTTTCAATTTAGAACCACCAAATTTGGTGTCATGAAACTCTAACTTAGCGGAAGACCGTTTTTGGAACGAATCGGGGGCCAGGAGGTCAGAACTCCTCCCCCGGTACAAAATTATCGTAAAATCTACAGTTTTCAATTTAGAACCACCAAATTTGGTATAGTATCTCATGGTGCTCTAACTTAAACGGTATACGGTTTTTTGGAACGGGTCAAGGCCCGGTGGGTAAGTGCCTCCACATACAAAATTCTTCTTGACAAGTGGTCAGAAGCCAGCCCCTAGATCACTCCGCTGCCGTAGCGGCACACGTTGAAATGTATTTTTCATACGGCCCCAAACGCTCTTATGGACATACTAGATTGAACTGGACGCAAATAAATCATTAATATAATTTGTACTAGCAGGGATACCAGTTTTTTGCCAAGTACATATTACTATTTGTGGAATCACCAAGTTCAGCGGGTGAAAGTTAAGGAATGAAAAATATATTCCTGAAATTTTCCAGTAAACTTATTTAAAATTTTTTGATTTAGTTAATTTAATTTGGCGAAACAAAAAGAAAGAAAAAGGAATGGGAATACTTACCTTCTAGGAGACATCTATAGAACTGCCGTACATCTGGCGTGTGCTTCGGTGAATCCCGCGACACAGAAATGCAATGTACCTATGTGATGTCGCATGCTTACGACTTCACATTGGCATTGATCATCTTTTTCTTACCGTTTTGAATTTTGAATATCTAGAACTCTCTATTTACATTACATTATATTTCTTTCTGGTAAGCCGCTCTTTGTTAGTGAAACCTAAACTATATTGATTTGTGTTTTTAATACACCATTAAACGCATATTTTTGCACTTTATTGTTATCTAAAGTCCCTAACTTAGACCGTAGGTTGGTTAGTTGGTTGGTTGATATTTTATGGTGCAAGGCCCTCAAAGGGCCAAAGAGCGCCTTAGAACGTAGATAGGGTATCCTTAAGAGTAAAAAACGGAACTTTTACCGAAAATTTTGTATGGGGCTCCTTTGACCCGGGTTCCAACCCCTTCCAAAAATCGTCTACCGTCTAAGTTATATAACCATAGGTAGTATACCAAATTTGGTTGTTCTAAATGGAAAACTGTAGATTTTACGAAATTTTTATGAGGAGGGGGGGGGCTCTTACCCCCGGGTTCCAACCCCTTCCAAAAATCGTCTAGCGTCTAAGTTAGAGTTTCATGATACTAAATTTGGTGGTTCTGAATTGAAAACTGTAGTTTTTAAGAAAATGTTGTATGTGTGTGTGTGTGTGTGTGCGGGGGAAAGCTCTGACCCCCCGGGCCTTGACCCGTTCCAAAAACTGTCGACCGTCTAAGTTAAAGCACCATGAGATAGTATACCAAATTTGGTGGTTCTAATTTGAAACGTAGATTTTGCGATTTTTTTATGAAAGGGTCCTTACACCTTCATAAAAAAATCTGCAACCCCTACCAAAATCGTCCAGCGTCTAAGTTAGAGTACCATGAGATAGTATACCAAATTTGGTGGTTCTAAATTGAAAACTTACGAAATTTTTTGTGAGGGGGGCTCTGACCCACCGGGCCTTAACCCGTTCCAAAAACGGTCCACCGTTTAAGTTAGAGTGCCATGAGATAGTATACCAAATTTGGTGGCTCTAAATTGAAAACTGTAGATTTTAAGAAATTTTTATGAGAGGAGCACTGACCCCCCGGGCTTCAACTCCTTCCAAGAACCGTCTATCGTTTCAGAACCATCAAATTTGTTGGTTCTGAAATAAAAACTAGATTTTACGAAAATTTTGAATGTATGTGGAGGGGGAAGGCTCTGACCCTCCGGGCCTTGACCTGTTCAAAAGACCGTGGACCGTCTAAGTTAGAGTACCATGAGATAGTATACCAAATTTGGTGGTTCTAAATTGAAAACTAGATTTTGCGATTTTTTTTATGAAGGCCCCCCCCCCCCCAGGCTGCAAACCCCTGCAAAAACGGTCTACCGTCTAAGTTAGAGTACCATGAGATAGTATACCAAATTTGGTGATTCTAAATTGGAAACTGTAGATTTTACGAAAACAATTTTATTCGGGGGGGGGGGGGGGGGCTCTGACCCCTAGGCTCCAACCCCTTCCAAAAACCGTCAGGCGTCTAAGTTTGAGTTTCATGATAACATACTTAATGGTTCTAAATTGAAAACTGTAGATTTTACAAAAAAAATTATTGGGGGTGGGATGGATGGCTCTAACCTCCGGGCCTTGACCCGCTCCAAAAACGGTCTACCGTCTAAGTTAGAGTACCATGAGATAGTAGACCAAATTTGGTTGTTTGAAATTGAAAACTGTAGATCTAACGGCATTTTCATGAGGGGGGGGGCTCTGACCCCCGGGCTCCACCCCTTCCAAAAACCATCCTGGATGATCAACAATTTTGTGTTGCTGTGCGTGAGTTCCTCCGAAGACGTCAGCCCCTTCTTGATACTACGTCCGACGCGATGCAACTGTGGCTCAGTGTCAAACATGACTTGGTCCTTTTTGTACGGCGCTACTCCCATGCCTCTCGGAATGAGAGCGATATGAAAATTGCGAATCTACGTGCTCTATTGTCGATGCTCTCTCTTGATGATCCGCAATACCCCGGCTATCTGGCAGATGTCCACGCTTTGCTTCTTCCTCGCGCATCCGATGCAGCCTGCACGATGCATTTCTTGCATCTCTCCCCTGCAGCTGATTCTCACGATTACTTAACCGCCTTGGAATCTCAACATCGTTCTGCTACATCTTTGCGTCATCTTCGCCTCCAGAATGGTTCCATCACTTCGAACCCATCGAAGCTATGCACTTTCACCAGACAGTATTTCATCGCCAAGTACAGTGCGGTAACGCAGTCTTCATCCTCATTAGCTTCTCCTCTTCTCTCCTCTCTTCCTCAGGTCCCCTCTACTTTATCTACTTCTTTACTCTCTCCTTTCTCTCTTCGCGAACTCCGCGAGGCGTTCGCTACTCTCAATCCTCATGCCGCTCCTGGACCTGACGGCCTTCCTCTGTCCTTTTATCGTGCTTTTCTACCGTGCTTTCTGCCTTTTCTGTCTGCGTGTTTCTCGTCTGCTTTTTCCTCTCCTGCGTTACCGCCCGACTTTACTTTGGCACACACCATCCTCCTTCCTAAGAAGGGTGACCTCTTGGATCTTGGAAACTGGCGCCCTATCTCCATCCTAAACACTGACTATAAGTTCTATACAAAACTCTTATCCCGTCGCCTTAATTCTGTTCTCTCTTTCGTTATTTCTCCTGACCAGACATACACTGTGCCTGGTCGGACTATTTCCACTAACGTTTCTCCTCTCCTTCATCTTCACTTCCTCGCTCGCTCTTTTTCTGAAATTCTTGCCTTTCTCAATCTGGATCAAAAGTCCGCTTTTGATAACGTTTCTCATTTTTATCTCTCTGCTGTCCTTTCACAATTTGGCTTTCCTCCTACCTTTTCTTCCGCACTCTTGGCCCTTTATCAGGGCGCCAGTTTCCATGTTCGAGCGGCCACATTTCTAACCGCTCCAATTCCGTTTAAGCGAGGCATCCGGCAAGGATGTTCGCTCTCCGGCCAGCTATTCGCTCTCGCTTTTGAGCCTTTCCTGTTAGCAGCCCGAAGATCACTCCTGGATGTCCTACCGCCGACAGTGGCTAGTACTCGTCATCATCGAATAATTTTCACCGCCAATGCTGATGATGTGACCTTTTGCGTCCGGGATGAATCTCAATTTGATCGCCTGTATTCTGTATATCAACAGTATGTTGCATTATCTGGAGCAGCGCTGAATGCCACTAAAAGTATTGGCTTATGGTGCGGGGCATGGGCTGCCCGCACCGATGCTCCTTGGGGTGCGCAGTGGACAGCCACTACACAGAAGATCCTCGGTGCGTATGTCGGATTGCCCTTGGCTTCTGCATCTGCCACCTGGACTGCTCTTCTTCCCCGGATACAACGGACTGCTGCCTACTGGAGTAAGGCCCGCCCTTTCACATCGTTCCGTCAACGAGCAGCCGTTGTTCGTCGACAACTTATCTCTCTATGCGAATACTCTTGGATGTCGACGGTTGTGCCCGTGTCACAAATGATGACCATCACTCGCCTCTCAACTTCCGTCATCTGGTCTTCACATCACTGGGTTAAACCTGCCACGCTTCATCTGCCAGCCTCTTTGGGTGGCATCCAGCTTCCTGATCCAGCTTTCCTTTATAAAACACATCGTATTATTCATTTCATTCGCCTTGCCACTTCAACTGTTCCGTCCCTTACCACTACCTTGAATGTTCTAGCTTCTTTCCGTGACCCATCCTTCACCTTCCTACTGTTTCTGAAGATGGATGCATACTCTCTTCTCCCGTCCCACCTCCCTCCTGTCCTGCGAGAGGGCCTTTCTCTCTTTCGTTCGCTTCCTCTTCTCCGTTCATTTCCTTCTTCAACTCTTGATCTCCTAGATGAACCTCTCTTCTTCTCTTCTCTTATTCACCCTCCTAACCTCCCTTACTTTTACTTTCCTCATTGGATCCGCTCTGGTGTGATAACTGTCCGTTCTCTCGTAACTTCTGATCTAACCTGGAGACCTCTTTCTTCATTGTTTCTATCTCCAACCATTACTCTTGCTAACGAATATCTTCTTCTTCGCACAGCGCTTTGGAGCCTCTTTCCACTCCTCGCTTCACCTGATGGTCTCTTCTCGGTCCCCTCTGCTCCTCTTTCCCTACCGTTCTTTCTCCTCATTCGTAGCTCCCCGGTTCTAGTTACTTCTCTCTCCTCCTCTTCTCTTTATTGGCTTCTTCTTTCCCCTCCCGCACTTCCACTTTCTGTTCATTCTGCTCCTCCTTCTCTTCTCCCAGCCATCTGGACAGCATCTACCTCTTCCCTTTCCTCCCTCTTGAACTCAATGTCCATTGGCAATTTCTTCACCTTCGTCTCCCCGCCCCATCAGTACTGTTTTGCATGACCCTTCTCACCTCTCCGCAGTGCTCCTTTTGCCCTGAAGTCAGCGACGTCCAACATCAATACCTATTCTGCCCCGTTCTCCTGCCAGTCCTAAACACAGCATTTCGTCTTGCTGATCGAATTTGTGCTCGATCGTTACCATTTCTTGCATATGCTTGGCTACTCCAAACTAAGCATCCACCTACTCACTTGCCTCCTGTGTGCCGTTACATTTTTCTTCTTGTGAAGTTCACTGTCTATGCTTTCCATCTTCAACAACGCTTCCCCGCTCTTATTCCACCTCCTCAGGAGGCAAGTGCTATCATTCGGAGACGCTTCCTAGCACGGTTAACCACTCGCCTCCAAATGGAGCACTCTCGTGCTGCCTCAACAAACACCGATAGCGTTTTTCAATCCACTTGGGCCCAATCGGCTGGGTGGTTCCATATCCACAATTTGCAGTTACATCTCAACCTATAAGTGGGATTTTTGTTGTCGCCCACGTTCACTGTAACAAATCATGTTTTTACGTATTAATTTTGGTGCTTCGCTATTTGTGATTTTTCTGTTTTAATGTGCCATTGAAGATAGCTCACCATGTTTCCCATGTTCTCTTCGATGATGTTGGGTTTTATGTTGTTGTATATAATTCTTCCTTCTGCACAGTTTACTGCCCACGCAATGTCCCCTTCATTATGTTGAATATTTTTTTAAAATATTAGTCACTGTGTGTATAATATAATGTAACAAGATGCCCTTCTGAGTACATTTAGCGTTATTTCCCCTTGTCACTGAATACTTCTGTACATATGTTGTAAATTTTGAATGTAGCATCACTGTTGCATTTCTGTGAATTAGTACCTAATGTTTAATCTTTAGTATGGTAGTAATGCTTAATTGGAATTTGTGCATAGTATAGAATCATGTCTTGCCCTGTCTACAATACTGTAGGTAAACATTTTCGTTTGTATCGCTCGTGCTTTATTGTCTGCCTCTTCTTCGCCCTACGTGGCGAAATAATTTTTTTTTTTATTTTTTTTTTTTTTTTATGATTTTAACAATATTTTGTTTTACGTTTCACTGGAACTTTCCAGCTGATGTATATACCGCTGTATTTATTGGCAGAATTCCATTGTCATGTACATAGAAATGTTATTTTACTGAAGAATAAAGGCAATTTTGAAATGTAGATTTTAAGAGAATTTTGTATGCAGGGGGCTCTGACCCCCGGGCCTTTTCCCGTTCCAAAAACGGTCTGCCGTCTAAGTTAGAGTTCCATGAGATAGTATACCAAATTTGGTGGTTTGAAATTGGAAACTGATTTTGCGAATTTTTTTTTATGAGGGAAGCCCTTACCCCCCAGGCTGCAGCCCCTTAAAAAAATCGTCTAGCGTGTAAGTTAGAGTACCATGAGATAGTATACCAGATTAGGTGGTTCTGAATTGAAAACTGTAGTTTTTAAGAAAATTTTGTATGTGGGGGGCTCTAGCACCCCGGGCCTTGACACGTTCCAAAACGGTCTACTGTCTAAGTTAGAGTAACATGAGATAGTACACAGGATTAGGTGGTTCTGAATTGAAAGCTGTAGTTTTTAAGAAAATTTTGTATGCAGGGGGCTCTGACCCCCCGGGCCTTTACCCGTTCCAAAAACAGTCTGCCGTCTAAGTTAGAGTACCATGAGATAGTATACCAAATATGGTGGTTTTAAATTGGAAACTGTAGATTTTGCGAATTTTTTTATGAAGGGGCCCTTACCCCCCGGGCAGCAACCCCTTCAAAAAATCGTCTAGCATCTAAGCAAAAGTACCATGAGATAGTATGCAAGATTTGGTGGTTCTGAATTGAAAACTGTAGTTTTTAAGGAAATTTTGTATGTGGGGGGCTCTGACCCCCCGGGCCTTGACCCGTTCCAAAACCGTCTACTGTCTAAGTTAGAGTACCATGAGATAGTATACCAAATTTGGTGCTTATAAGATGTAAACTGCAGATTTTACCTAATTTTTATGAGGGGGGCTCCGACCCCCGGGCTCCAACCCCCGGGCTCCAACCCCTTCCAAAAACCGTCTAGCGTCTAAGTTAGAGTTTCATGATACCAAATTTGATGGTTCTGAAAAGAAAACTAGATTATACGAAAATTTTGTATGTATGTGGAGGTGGGGGGGGGGGGGGTTGCTCTGACTTCCTGGGCCTTGACCCGTTCCAAAAACCGACAACCGTCTAAGTTAGTACCATGAGATAGGATACCTGATTTGGTGGTTCTGAAATGAAAACTGTAGATTTTACGAATATTTTGTGTACGGGGGCTCTGACCAACCGGGCCTCTGACCCGTTCCAAAAACCGTCTACTGTCTAATATTTTTAGTGCCAAAGAAAAAGCGTAATATTCCTATCCTGTCTGAGTATCCAAACTTTATAAATTTGATCAGGGAGGAAGACGTTCGAAATCGTACGTTTTCCTGCATTCATTTGTATGTAACCAAATCTGTAAACGCGACGAATTGACGTAGTCGACGAATTGACGCTCGACGAATCGTCGTGGTCGATGAATTGACGCGCGACGAATTGACGCGCGACGAATTGACGCGCGACGAATTGACGTAGAACCGGGAAATCTATGCTTTACTTGAAAACGAGACTGTACTTAAACTAGTCATCGATACAAATGGCTTCGGAAGCAAAAATGTTTTTTCAATCGGATATTAGAAACAAATACATGGAGGACAACGTAATTTGAAGTAATATAATCTGCTTTCACGCCCACTATGGGCAAAGTTGCACATCGGAAGAAACCCGGAAGGCAAGGTTCACGATTCTCATATTTTAAGCTTCCGAATACAGATCGTTTTTTTTTAAATCGAACTTTAGTTGCAGTAATACGACGTGCACAGGGAGACTGCCGAGGTCGGACTGGCAAAGTGATAGCATAAGCACGAACTTTTTTACAATAGCAGGTCTTAATATTTGATAGTAGACATAGGAGTTTCGGTAGTAAAATGCAAACGATTGACCTATTCTGAAAAGATAAAAAAAGAAATAAAAGTAATCAGCGAGATGGCAAAATTTTTTTCTTTTCCTTGAGACAATCGCTGCCCAGAATGTACACATACACTGAGGGTCGAAAATTAGGAAACAGTTTTTAAAAGCTTTTCAGTATAACATGACAAAAGGAAGGAAAGATATTTTTGTCGTACTCAAGCAGCTGAACATTGAAATTTCTTTTAACTACCCTTTTAAGGCAATGTTCTTAATGTTGGTTTATAACGGTTCGCCAAAGTAGGTCCGGGTTGAAATACTGGGGGATTAATAGATGGTATGTTTTTTAGCATGTGTTTTGTAAAAAAAGGTACGTGCTTATGATTCCGCTTTGTGCGTCCATCTGTGACACCATAAATCCATTACTATAAATCTGATTTGAAACATTTTGTTTTTTAGCATTCGAAAGCTCGAAATGTGAGAACGGTGTTTCTTGCTCTCCGTTTTTTTCCCGATGCATAACTTCGCCAATTAAGGGCGTAAACGGAGATGCCATCCAATTGAAAATGTATTATATTCCATAGATTTGCTTCAAAATACTCCATTGCAAAATGCTTTCCTCCATTTGATGCCATTTATAACAACGCTGTTTTGGATAAAGCTTCTTTTCAAATAATGCATAGATTTTCCGCTAGGGATAGTAAAGTGAAATTGCGATTTCACCTATATCTCTTAATGCATAGTTTTTTCGCGAGAACGTAGATGTGTACCTCATTTTTGTCGATATCTCTTGGTCGAAGAGTCAGATTCGAAAAATCCTTTCTTTATCGGGGAGAGCTTTTCCTGTGTAAAATGTTTGTCATATAATATCATTTTTTAAGCGCAGGTGTTCCACTAGAAGGCGTAAGGCCACGTTTCCTTTTACAGAATGTTTGCAACAATATCTGGGGGATTAAAGACTTGTTTTAAGAATTTCTCTTTCGATCAGGTACCGTTAACAATGAAAACATTTTGAGTGCATATCCTTCCCAAATCGCACACAATTACGCCGCCAGAGAGCGCAAATTTTTAATCGGTATTTTTTCAGTATCTCTTCTAAATGCCATAGAACCGTATCATGTTTCTTTGAATATTTCTTCTTTTAACTGTTCGATCTGAAAAACTCTTTGTTTCTGAAACCGTCTTACTGCTATGAGAACATTTTTGTGCATCACTTGTTATTTACTTATCATACTTTTTAGCCGCTGGCGGCTAAAATTATAATACGTAAGCATATCTTTCTGTTTCTGCATTTTTATCGATTGGAGAATTCCAGTTGAATTTTTTCTAACCAGTTTCATTGACTATGAATTTTTTCGCGTCGGATCACATTCATAAAACAGGCTTATTACAACGGAAAATTCGGAGTCATATTTCCCGTTTTTTAAGGCGATAATCCTCTTCTTTCCTTGGAACTAACGAACTGTTTACAATTCACTGAGCTGTTTACTGTGGCCATTAACGCCCCCCCCCCCCGCAAAAACAATTCTTTTAAAAATTGAATCTTAATTACTTTCAACTAAAGTAAGTAATATTTTTATGAAAGCAAATGCCCCGCCAGGGGGCGCAAATAGATAGAATTCGCGGCTGCAGTTCATGCCTTTTATTAAATCCATGGAAATAATTTCAAACAGTGGATTAACAAAAAGCTTTATCACCAAATCACTTGAAGAAGGGGAAACAGAGAACATTCATTTGATGTGTTGGAAAGAGAATTGATATATTTCATTAATAGTAAAGAACTCCTTCCCGTTATTTGACGAAACTGAATACAATACTTGAACTACTAAAGAAATTAGACAGCTATCGAGGAGATTGAGCAATGTGGAAGAAATTCATTTAGAAACTTCAGAAATATTTTACTGATATAGATTTTTTTAACTTCTGTTCTTTTGTTTTCTTACATAGATGAATTTGACGTTTGATTCGAAATTCGTGTGTTTAGAACAAAGTTCTTACACATTTGTTTATATGATTCACATTCAATCTTCCATCCTCCGCTGTTGTTACAATTTCTTTTTAAATTTCCACCCGAAAGATATATTAACTAGCCCATATGTTGTATATTTCAAATATATTCCGCCAAAACATTTGCATTAAACTTATGTTAAAAAAACGAGTTTGACTCCGAATTTTGTCCATTATCAACAAAAGGTTCTCCATGTATCATACCGCTAGAACAGAAATTGTTACGAATGTGACTCAATTGTTCATGTTTTGCTCTGTTTTTTTTTTATTTAATTTTTATTTTTTGCCGTCATGTACTGCTTATTTTACTGTTTTTATAATCTTGGATTATTTTCTTATTAAGAATTTTACGTGCATATGCTCGTTGACTTAAATTACTTTAGCTTCCGCTGAAACCATGTGCTTTTAAAATGCAAATATTTTCAACTGTTTGTATTTTGTTTCCTCTCGTACGTTCTTATGATATTAAATGCGCGCCAGGTGGCCCAAATAGATAGAAATGGCGGCTGCAGATCATGCCTTTCATTAAATCCATGGAAATAATTGCAAACAGATGGTTAACAAAAGGCTTTATCATCAAATCACTTGAAGAAAGGGAAATAGAGAACATTCATTTGATATGTTGGAAAGAGGATTGATATACTTCATTAACAGTAAAGAACTCAAATGAAATGAAAACCTCACCGTCTATGTACGATATTTAATAAAATATAAAAAATATTTACAGTTAAAATACCCCACTAGCACTTTCGGGGTAACATTTACCCCATTAACAGGTAGAACAGAGGCAATGCAGTACTCCTTTATATAGTAGTGCAACGATGCATTATGGGTATAAAGCATCGAACGTCGCATGGGTCGTGACCGTTGTCATTATAACAGTGTAACGGGAATAATGTCACAAGTTACTAGTTTAACATATCAATACAAGGATTCATTACAAATACAAAGTTATGATCAATTTTATATATTGTTGGAATTGTAAATACATATTACTATAATTTAAAATTCAGGTTGGTAATACGCTCTTTCCAAATTCTTGATATGTCCACAGGCAAGTAGTCATTACAGCATTTGTCCCCTAAAGCTTCGATGTAGCGAATGTATATATGCTGGAGTGTCCAATAGTCTAATGTTTTCCCAGTCTGGTTGTAGAATTCCGTTTACCACATTCCTTGATAAAGCTGTATTATTGCTGTTGGTTCGGATATCGTATTTGTGTTCCTGGACACGGATACCCAACTACAACTACGTAGGCTCGACACGAAGAAGTTTGGGTATCCGTCTCCAGGAACACAAATGCGATATCCGAAAAACAGCAATAATACAGCTTTATCAAGGAACATGGTAAACGAAATTCTACAGCCAGAACTCTAATTTAGACCGTTTGAACTCTAATTTAGACCGTGAACGGTCTAAATTAGAGTACCGTGAGATAGTATACCAAATTTGGTGGTTCTAACTTGAAAACTGTAGATTTTACGAAAATTTTGTAGGGAGGGGGGGGAGGCGCCTTGATCCCGACCCGTTCCAAAAACCATCTAACGTCTAAATTAGAGTGCCATGAGATAGTATACCAAATTTGGTGGTTCTAAATTAAAAACTGTAGATTTTACGATAATTTTGTGTGGGTGGCCACCTTGACCTCGGGCCTCTACCCGTTCCTATATCCATATACCGTCTAAGTTAAGAGTACCATGAGATAGTATTTGACGCTGGTCATTAAGTCATGGGTTATTATGACGCAGGTTATTTTGACGTACAAAAATTGTGACATGGGGTTATTATGACGCAGTGTTATTTTGTAACGGGTTTTTTTCATGCCGGGTTATTACGAAGCGGAATATTTTGTCCGGGTTAATTTGACTGTACACCGCGCTTTTTACACATGATACCGCGAATTTTACTGTTTTCTTTATAGATTGTAATTTTTTAAGATTTTATCCTTTTGTTGTTTTCTTGTTTGATGTAAGTCTTCTTTTCTTTGCAGCTTACTGTGCCTGATGAATTATCATGGCACCGAAGAGTGCGTGACAGGCTGCTAGCTTTACCCCACTTAATGCAACAAATTATGCAAAGAGTAAGCCACTATTTTTAAATTCGAGCGATTTAATTTTTCATTTCGTATCGAAAATAATGTAATATCTTAGTGTTTATTGTACAATTTCTTCCAGTCATTTGTGTGCAATATTTGGTATTTTTGGTTTAAGAAAGGAAAGTTCTTTTGTGAATATCTACCGAGGAACATTAAGCATAAACCACCAGAAAAATCTTTTTCAACAATGTTTTTCTTATTCTTGAATCAAAGAGTGTGTAACTATATTTTACTTTTCTTTCATCTAAGAAAATAAAACGAATCTGCATCAGGAATAACTTGAAAGTTAAGTCCATTTCTATCAACCACAGTCTTCCTGTTAAATTGACACAAACAAACCGAATATTCACATACGAAATGTGATCATATGACTTGAAACAAAATCTACAAAATTGCTGAAAAAAGAAAGAAATGTTCCGACATTGCATTCGGCACAATCGCAGTTAGTGGAGGTGGTCTAAGGGTCAGGGCTAGGGTGGAGCAAAAAAACTAAAATTGCATAAGCGGAAACGGGTGCCCACTAATATTTCTGTGATTATTTTGGAAGTCGTCTTCAGTCTGCGCATCGGGTCTAAAGTTTGAAATTTTTGCTTAAATTTAAGATTTTTCAACATTTTTTCCCTACAAGTTAAATTTGATAAACAGTTTTTGGGTAGTGATAAAATGCTAGAGAAAGAACTTGAAACCAACACAAATTTTTCCGTACGGTTATTTTTGCATCTTCAATTTGCGCATTTGGGTCAAAATATCAGATGTTTTGCATATTTTCGTAATTTTTGGCGGGACTGTGTACTTTCCAAATTTATAATACTACTGTAACTTAAAAAGTCGAAATAGGATTGAATTATTACTAAAACTTAAAAACAAACTGTTTAATAAATTTAACTCGTAGGAAAAAAAATTGAAAAATTCAAACTTTAGGCCTGATGCGCAGACTGAAGACGACTTCCAAAAAAAAAAAATTCACAGAAATGTTAGTGGGCCTAATACACAACTATTGATGAGTACCCGTTTCCGCTTATGCAATTTTAGTTCTTTACGCTCCACCCCATGATGAGATACGATTGAGTCCGTCGTTTTTGTTTTTTATTTTTTGCTTCTTACCTTTTTTACAATATATTTGTATATGTTTTCAAATATATATTTTGAGAATAATTGGAAAGGCAGTTTTATATGGAAAAGCAGAGATATTTTAATCGGTGGCCAATAGTTTTAATTGGAAAGACAGAGATAGTTTAATTTGTTTCCAATATTTTGAGAGATGTTTCCTCGGAAGCATTTGCATTTTCGTTACTTTGAACAGCATCCATAAAGAAATTCTGGGTGCGCAACGTTCATAGAGAATAAATTTCATGTTTCGGCTAATATATATATTCTAAAAAATGTAACTGCCGCTGCCGCCGCCGCTGATTTTTAGAAATTTCGCGACACTGGCGTTTTCTAGCTACCAACGAAAAAAGTATTGAACACAAAAATATGAAATTTTCATCGTTTGTAGAGAATTGTTCGGAGAACACGCTGAAATGAACCGTTTTTCGATTCTGGCAATACTTCAAAAGCTATTGTATTTCAAAGTAAGGTAAACAAAAAAGGGCTCTCAGTTCGAGTCCTGGACATACCATCAGCAACAGAAAGACGAAATTTAGTAGGTATGTAGGGCCATGTCCGAATTTTTTGCACCTCGTCGCTTTTTTTTTTAAATTTCGATTTAGTTTACGAGAAATAAAATTTTAAAATTTCACAAAATTCTCTATTTCGCGATGGGATCCATTTTAAAAAATGGATATACGGAACACTATAAATCATAAGGCATTGCAATTTTTACAGCATAAACTCACAACTATCATCTCTCTTTTACAAACATTTAATAAAAAAAGTCATTTTCTGATTCTTGCGCATGTTTTAAAGACGCAAAGGAAAAGAACGAGCGGCTTACTCTGTTTTTAGTGATAGCCACACCGAAAAGTTCTGGTCCCGTGACCTGTTGTCATGGTGACGCAGCTATTTTTAGCACTGTTTTCATTTGGTAAAAGGACAGGCTACAATGAAACTGGTAATGACGCAATGCTTACGTAGCGACGCTTTTAAAGTTCGGCGTTTTCCGCCGGCATACTTGAATACTTATGTAAATGTAAGCTTTCGCCTCGTGTATAAAACGCAAAGAGGGAAAACCCGAGTGTGTACGTCCTCAAATTGTTCGACCACTTCGAAATGACCTACAGACCGTAAAATTGGCATGCTGATAATTCTTAAGGTCCGTATACCTGGAAATATACGAAAAAAAAAGTGGGATTTGGAACATTGTTTTCTTGAATTTTTCGCGAATTGTTTGACCACTTCTAAATGACCTAAGTCAGTCCAATACGCCTTACATGTTGGACTGACGTAGAGTAAAAGAAGTCGGGCTTTTGGTAGTAGAAGTCAGTCCAACACGCCTTACGTGTTGGACTGATTTCTACTGCCTTGACAAATACCGTTCCCACTGGTCATCATGAAGAGGATTGGAACCAGACGGTAATCTTCATCGACATTCCCTGCTGCTGATGGAAAGTCTATGTATCATTAAAGCTTCATCGGGTTGCTGTAACGAAGACTTACCTGTGTTTGTTCCCCGCTCCTAGCTTGCACTTCTCAAGAGGCTTTATACCACAACGAATGGCTTAGCCGAAGAGTAGACTTTTACTATTCTTTAGTTTTAGGCTCTTACTGTATATGGCAAAACTAGTGTGATCTGCGACTGAATGAACGGTTTTGCCGACTATATATATCACCCTGTCTGAACATCCGACGCTCGCGGTCTGAGGATGGAACTATAGTAGTTCTGAAAGATCTCGCCCAACTAGATTTTTATCTTTATGTATTTTAATAAATAATACAGACATTTGACGTGGACTAGGAACATCAAAGAGAAGTCATTGCTCTTTCCACGTTTATAAGTGAGTCACGGAAAAATTCTCATCGGCCGCCACCGGGAATCGAACTGGAAGACCCTGGGTTCGATTCCCGCTGGCGGCCGATGATAATTTTTCCGGGACTCACTTATAAACGTGGAAAGAGAGATGACTTCTATTTGATGTATTTTAATATGTAAATAAATTGACAACTTTTACTGTAGAACTTAGCAGGTTTTTATTGTGCATTCGACAGTTTGAATTCATTATTTATGTACATCATCGATCATTATTTACGTAAATGACCTAGAGATTTGAAAATTGGCATGCTGATGGGCCTTAAGGTCTGAATATCTAGAAAAATAAAATGACCAAAATGGCGGCTTTGGAACATCGTCTGCTTGAAGTTTTGGCGAATTGTTAGACCACTCCTAAATAACCTAGATATCTATAAATTGGCCTGCTGGTAGTTTTACCGGATAACTGCAAATGCGCGACAACGAAAAAAAAAACGGTGTTTTGAAACATTGTCTGCTAGAATTTTTTGCCACTTAAACACCTAAAAAAATCTAAAAACCAAAAAATTCGAAAGGGTGGCTATCTTTACTGTTTCGAAATGCTGATAGGTTTAATGATAATTTTTTCAGCATCATTGAAATGTATACTGAGTGGAAAAAATATTCTTCTCTACATACGTGGAAAATGCGTCATGATAATTAACTCAGCAATCAGACATCGCTAAATTGACTGTAATTACTGTTTGACACGTGAATACAATCACATCAGAAAACTTAAAAACTTCATCGCCGTGAAGCGGAAGTTTTCAAGTTTCCTGATGTGATTGTATTCACGTGTGAAACAGTAATTACAGTCAATTTAGCGATATCTCATTCCTAGGTTAATTATCATGTCATTGCAATGTTTTGAAAATTTTAAATTTTGATTAAAAAGTTAAGTGGCGCCAAAGCCTGCTCTGTTTTACGTCAAACCGTATGCATTGACGTAACAACGTTGTTCTAAATCGTAAAAAGGTACGAAATTTAAATTACTTTTCTTTCCCTTAATTGCTTTTCCTTTCTTTGATTTTATCTTCAGAAACTGATTTTATAGATTCACCGTTTGGAGAATCGGCATGATTGCCAATATATATATGTATTATCAGTGGTTTTTAAAACCTCCACGAAGGTTCTTTCACATCGCTTGAAGATGACATTGGGCATGGTTCAACCGAGGTAAGAAGCTGGATTTACTGGTGGCTACAGCACCGTAGATCATATCCATGTACTAAAAGAACTAATTAAACGAACGAGGACATATCAATTCCCATTGTGCATTGCTTTTATTGATTTTGAAAAAGCCTTTGATTCAGTGAAGCCATCAGCAGTTTGTAATGGCTTTGAAATTCTGCGTTATTGAAGATACATACAATAGAATTATTAATAACATCTATGAAAATGCAAGTGCCAAGGTTCAGCTATTTGAGGACACAGCATCAATAAATACTGGAAAAGGAGTTAGGCAAGGTGACATCTTATCTCTCAAACTCTTCAATGCCACATCGCAGTATGTCTTTCAATTATTGAATTGGGAAAACAAGGGGATGAAAATTAATGGGAATTATTTAACTCACCTTCGTTTTGTTGATGACGTGATCATTTTTGCAACTACGACTTTCAGAGCTGCAGGGTATTATTCAAAAACCTGCTGAAAAAAGTGAAGAAGTGGGATTGAGAAAGAACTTTCAGAAGAAAAACTAATGTAAAACGCTTTTACAAGAAATGAAGATTTTGTGATTGATTGGGATGCTTTCGGAGAAATCAACGCCTAAATTAACTTGGGACAGCAGATATCAAGCAAAGCTCACGTTGACAAAAAAAACTGTTCTGCGTATAAAACTTGGCTGGAGATCTTTTGGAAGAAATAGTGCAATTTTCAAGAGCAGACGGCCTTAATATCTTAAAGAAATGTTTTAAATTAATGCATCCTTCCAATTCTTATATATGGAACAGATACATGGACCTTAACTAAACAAGGGAGTTAAATTATGCAATACATCGATGATGATACGCTTTCCAACATACCAGAAACCATTACTCAAGCTATGAGGATAATGGCTGTTAAATAATATTGCTCCTGTGCCCTGACCTTTGACCCCATTTCGATGATATTCAACAGAACCGGTTCAGTATTTTTCCGAAACAACATCACAACTTTTTTTCTCAATCGAAGCACTTTTACGCAAGTTATGAGGCATAAGGGCGATGGAATGACTCCCGCTCCTATATCCTGAACTTTTACACCATTTCGTCCATTTTCAGTAAGGTTCGTACACAGTTGTCCCTTACCACATACTAAAATTTCATCGAAGTCGAACCATTCTTATGTGAGTTACCGTGCTGACAGAAATACAGACAGACTGACAATGCTAGAATATGTACGCTTCTTTAACCTACGGTTGAAAATCGTAAGAAATACATACAAGGCTGCAGACAACGGAAAGAAGTATGGAAAGATCCCTCAAGTGGGTATGGGGTGTGCATTGTCCAGAAGCGCGGACCACCGACGAACAACCGAAATTTTAGACTGGGTTGCAAAGGATAGAAAAAGACCCAGAAGAAGACCACATGGGAGATGGGTGGCTGGAATTTGAAAGCACGCCGGAGTAAAACGAGGAAACTGGCGCAACACAGACAGTTATGGAAGAAATTTGGGGAGCTTCATTCAGCATTGGACTGATAATGGTTGACAATATCGTATATATAGACATCATGATCAGAGCAAATTCCCTTCATGCAGTTGTGGTTTAATAATGGTTGACTATCATGATATACGTATATGTACATACTGTATTTAGTAAAACCTCCATTAACGGACACCTCCGAGCAACGGCAAGTTTGTGCTGAATCCGAACAGCTTGCGTATGATTAATATTACCGATATCCTTCAAAAACGAAACCCTTTAACAATGGTCAACCGATAACCTCCAAAAACGAAACCCTTTAACAATGGTCAACCGATAACCTTCAAAAAACGAAACCCTTTAACAATGGTCAACCGATAACCTTCAAAAAACGAAACCCTTTAACAATGGTCAACCGATAACCAGTATTAGGGGTATGCAACAGTTTCCGCCGCCCCCGCTAGCAAGTGGGAGCACAGGTCTAACCGTCCGGCGACTCGTGCTGTCAGTACGTACGTGAAGCCAAGCATGGCGGTCGATAAAGTTCATTTGCGTCACTGTTTGTTATTCATGTTTACTTTATAGAAAAGTGCTAGTGAAGCATACGGTTCAATATCTCAGGCGTATGGCGATACGGTTATGGGTGACCAGACATGTCGAGAATGGTTTGCCAGGTTTAAGAAAGGCGATATAAGCTTGGAAACTGGAAAACAAGCCACGTTCAGATAGACCGAGGGAACTCGCAGACGAGGAGCTGGAATCCCTGTTGCAAGAGGATGCCACACAATCTACTACGCAACCGGCGAAACGTTTGAAAGTGGCTCAATCGACGGTGTTACGGCGTCTACAAGCCTTGAGGAAGATCCAGAAGATTGGTAAGTGGGTTCCGCATATTAAAGAAGCGTAATATTGGTCAAATATTGGGCATCTGCATGTTATTGCTGAAGAGGTTTCATGGGAAGAATTTCTTGTAAAAGGTTTTCCCCAGGTATGAAAAATGGATCTATTGCAACAACCCCGTACGCAAGCGATCCTGTGTCGACCCAGGCCAGCCATCCACATCCTCTGCAAAACAGGATATCCATGGGGAAAAGGTACTGTTGTCTGTCTGGTGGATATGCATGAAGTGCTGTACTTCGAATTGTTGAAACCGGGCGAAGCAATCACTGCACAATGATATAGCAAACAAGTGGTCAGTTGATGAAACCCAAAGCCGCAATCATGCAAAAACGCCCATAGACAGGTAAAGATCGCCGCCCAGTCATTCGGTTACACAATAATGCCAGACCACATGTTGGCGCCACCACGGAATCAACCCTTGAATGGTTACACTGCGAGATTTTACCACACCCAGAATACTCCCCAGGCGTTGCGCTCTCATACTCTCGTCTGTTTTGCTCTATGCAACATTTCCTACCTCAACAGTGGTACACCACAGTTACAGAAGTGTAAAATCTCGTCACTGCATTCTTCAACTCAAAACCCGTGTCCTTCTGTCACCGGGATATTCATTTGGTGCCTGAAAAATGGCAAAAGGTCATTGATGTCAACGGCGAATATTTCGTTGAATAAATGTGTGTTGGTTTCCTAATTGTTTCTGTCTCCTTTCTCTTTAAAACGCGGAAACTTTTGCATACCCTTAATAGATCTAATGGACACATCGTGCCACGGATTCTACGCAGTTGCTTTGGTACTTAAGCAACAGGGAAACGTAGGGCCACAGAACATTTAGCCGTCCGGTGGCGCAGTGTTCAAAGTGCTTGCTTATGAGCATTATTCCGTGAAGGGGTCCTGGTTCGAATCCCGGTTAGGCATGGATGTTGTGCTTGACTTACAGCACTGTATTTCTCCCTTCCCTAGAGCCAGTGACCTTAAACTAGGGACGGGCGACTGCTTATAACACATTGAGTTGCTCATGGTGGTCGTTAAATTTTAATAAAAAAACAGAACATTTACTGCAAAGGCATAACAGATTAGATTACGGCTGGTATAGTGGTATGCTTAAGTGAAAAGAAAGCAGCAAAATTTCAGTTCCGTATGGGCGGGCTACAACTTCTAGGTATGTTTCAATCGCCCACGGGTGCTGTGCCGATTTTGAGCGATGTCTCCTGGGTTGGTCCTTGTATGGTGTGATCCAGCTTTACCGCACGCGGCAACATAACTGTGCAGTTATGTCTTACTATCTAGCATTTTTCTTTTTTCCATTCCAGTAGCGAACCCTAAACTAAATTACTCATCTTGCTACCTCTAAGGACTGTTTAACACCAGAAGCCTCTTAAAATTCTCTACACAGTGAATTATTTATTTAATTATTATATACAGTTCTATTCAGCATTTGGAAAAAAGCACTAAAACGTTTTCTTTATTGCGCGTAGGCTTCATATCTTTATACTGTTTTTGTACAAACGCAGCGGCCTAGTAATGTTAACTGAGACCTATTTTCCAAGTAACGGCAACTCCTAACAAAGGTCACATTCTTCCGTCCCAGCAGTAAACATTATTTCAAGGTTTTACTGTTTATATAATAAAATATTCTGTATACGTACACATATATATTGCAATCTGAATGGAGTATTTTAAGGAGATGGCAATTGCCGATTTAAAGAGTTAAACTCTGGAGGCGACGAGAAATTCTTAGAGCTGATACAATTTAATCTTTCTCCCTGGCTGTGAGCAGTACATTTTTGATGCTGATTTTTAAATAGATAAGCATGCTTGTTTTAGCCGAAGCTTTCAGTATACTATCTGAAATACTGCATCATCATATTCGAATTAAGTATATCAGGTATTACATTCTGGTTGAACTGCCGAACTCTTTCCAGTTGGAGCCATGTGCTGCTGAAACTCACACACCTTTGCATATAAAAATGCAGGAAGTGTTCTTAAAACAGATAAGAGTCATTCATCAAATTCTATTCAGAGAAAACATCGCCTGCGTTCACCAATTGTACAGGTGGCATAAAATATTCTGGTTATAATCCGTACGCGGTCACATGAAATTTTCCTCATTAATCCACACACCGAAAGGTGCTGTCTTTGTTCTCTTAGTTGCTTAAATGAAAACAGCCCCACCTTAAAATATTTAAAGGTGATGTTCTTGTTCTCTTAGTCGCTGAAATGAAAACAGGCCCCACCCATAAACATCCAAAAGATGTTGTCCTTGCTCTCTTAGTTTCTGAAATGAAAACAGGCCCCACCCATGAACATGCAAAGGTGTTGTGCTTGTTCTCTTAGTTACTGAAACAAAAACAGGCCCCACCCATGAACATCCAAAGGTGTTGTCCTTGTTCTCTGAGTTATTGAAATGAAAACAGGCAGCACCATAAAACATGCGCTTTGAACCACTGCTCATCAATTTCTGGACGATCTTAAAAATCGCCATAAAATCAGAATATCTGATATTTGTGTCTGTTTCAAAAGTAACTTGCAAAGGTGATCCCTTAAAACACACGCCGTTCCCTAATCTTGTTCATGAATGCTGGAGATATTCGAAATTCTGTATATCATTCTCGCCGGAACTGAACATTAGCCATTACTTCAAAACGATCTGAGAAATAGAAATTACAAAAATAATTGGCTAATTGGACGGCATCCCGACAGATATTTCAATCAGCTGCATTTAAGCGAAATTTCAAATCGTAGATGCAATTGATGCGTCGTAGAATCAATGATGCAGTATTTCAGGTAGTATACTGTATTTCAGATAGTATACTGCACGTAAGAAAAATGTTTTATCGCAATGGCGATATATTCTTCGAAGAAGTACCAAATCACTTGACCTTTTCTGTTTAATGAGAAAATTACAATTAACTCTGGAATGTCTTTTTATAAAGATGATTTGCGTCAGCAACGGTTGGGACTTATGCTTTTAAAGTAATCAAGTATTGTAATTACTATATTTTTTCGAACTTTGTATAAGGCTTTATTGTTACTGTTAATACAAAGAAAATGTTTTCTTTCTAGGTATCTATCGTGTCTCCTAGCGTGGGAACAAGGTGCACAGAATTTTTGCAATTAGTTGCACAATTTACCGGTTTAGTTAATCAAGTCATGGAAGTAAGTCGCGTTTTCTACTCTCTCTCTCTCTCTCTTTCTTTCTCCCTTGATTTGTATTGCTATGATGTTTTTGTAAAATGTGACTGAAATAAAAATATTTGGCCCTTTCCACGTATTTAGGTGTCTTCTAAAATCTTGAAACAATTGCAAACAAGAAGAATGCAATTCAGCTTTAGGCTTACATTTATTTCTAGTGCGAATGTTTCAAAGTGACTAACATGTTCCTATTCTGCAAACTTTTAGCCAGAAGTATGCATTTGTACCCAACATACGAACTCTGGCCATGAGCAGAAACGTATGCAAGACTATATTATAAGTTGTCACAGAACGTAAAAGGAAAAACCTATCCTTCCGGCCAAAGGAAGATTTCTCGGAATATCTTAATAATACTCATAAATAAACGGAAAATTTTAATTTCATTCTTTAAATCTGCTATATTGACAGTAAAATGTAATTTATTTTGATGTGTGAAATTGTTCATGTGAAACTGTGATGAATCAACAGTTCTTTTTGTCTGATATCTGATAAAAGAATTTAGGTAAAAAGAGGTATACATGAGATTTGAGATTTTACATGAAGTGAAATCACCAGCGTAGGTTTCAATTCAATATTATATTTTTTGCATAGTCATTTCAACCGATATAATGACAAAATACAAATATTTTCGAAAATGCGCATATTTTGTAATTTTAAAATTGTGTACATTTATTGTTAGACTTCAATACAAGATTTATCATTTGATTTGAAACACTTTTACTGGATGAGAAATGATTTGTGTAACTCTGATCAGCATACATTTACTGCAACTTTCGAACATTCCTTTCAAAAGATATATATTTTAAAGTGAGGAGAAGGATTGACCTTTAGAAGACAATGGTTGACATGCACATATTTCCAGGTCCATAACTTTGCAAGAGGTATCAAATGATGTGTTCCATATGAGCCCCTGGTCCGTATTCGAAAACCTTTAAAATTGAGCAGAATTAAAACACTCATTTTAGTCCTGATATCAAAGCGAAAAATGTTTTGTTTCTGAAAATGTGATCAAACTTCAGCGCTTTGGGTTTTTTTGTTTTCCAATTATTTTTTTTTCAAGAAAGCGAAGAAAAGATTCGCTGAAACAGGGTTTCAAATACTTATTCATTAAATGCCGAAGCACTTGAGGTTTATGGTATGGAAGAAACTTTATTTAAACTATTTGATAACGAAACGCTGCATGTTTTTCGCAATATCTGTTCAGGACGTGAATAGGTCTTCTAGGACAAACTCTTGACATATTTCGTTACATTCAGAGTCACAAATTCGAGTGATTGACATGTATTATGTTGTTAAGGCAGTCAAAATAGGTTTTCTTTATTCCATCAGTTTCGAATGTATGCCATAGAGGAAAGTCGTTTCGGAATTCGTTTTGACAAGAATAAGAAAAAATCAACATGAAGTCTATTTAAGATATTTCTGTTTTCTTCTCTTGAGATGTATTTAGAATTTCCACTGGGAGCCGGCATCATTCTCTTATCATGCTAAAAAGAGAGAATATTCCGTGATGTAATCTACAAATCTTTGCGCTGCGCTTTCCACCAGCCACTTCTAAATTGTTGGCACAGTACATTCAGAAATGCAGGTTCGGACGATTTCAAAATATCAAAACATTTACCTCAATGACAGAAGCAACACGTCAGATGGTGAAAATTGTGCTCTGTCTCCTACGTTTCTCAACCCACCCTTTGATTCCTCTCAAAAATATTTAAATTCTCAATACACATACCCCGTATAATGTTTTTTGACCATTACAGTACAAATGCGTGCAAACTAGCCAAAAAGTACCTAAAAAATTAAAAGAAAGCTCTTCTGACTTTAGTGCTGCAGTATTCTAGCTTGTGCAGTCATTTGAGAAATGTAATTTTGTTTTTCAATTACTCTTTTTCAAGTTTTCACGCATACATTATTTTGCTCTTTGGATGAGTGGACGGAGAAAGTTTAAGGCAATGCGGATTTGTTCTCCTTTGAAAAACAGTGCTGCTAAATGTATATGAAATAAAATGTTTCATGATGAAACTTGCATCAAATCTTACAAGTCGGTTAGACCCCTATTTCAGCCCAACTTTAAATCGTCGGCGTCTTTCTTCTGAACAGATGCACTGAACGTGTTTTTCGAGGCTACTTTTAATTCCCTTGCTGAAGCACTTAAACACAAAGGGAAATTTTGGACTAAGTAATGTATCATCATGATGATGATAATGAAGATATTTATCATGACTATAGCATACAAGACTTTAATAAACAAATCCAATGTACGTAGTCTACCATATGCATTGTGTAACAAACATTAAATGTATATCATCACAAATTCTTATTTTGGAGTACAGAAAAAGGTTGCCTAACTTTTGCGATCTGAAGCAGGAAAATATTCCGAAAAAAGATGTCTTAAAAGAGAATTTTTAAGAACTTGACGCGTCATAACGTCGACGCACTCCTCTTGGTTCGAGTGAAGATCCCGTGGCTGAAATGTATAAAAAAAATGAATACTTCAGCCTACAATAAATTGCTGGATAACTTTTAATTTCCGTGTACAGAATAAAGGTTTACATCTGTCAACACGACAAATTGTCGTTTTACATAAACACGGGCTTGGTTTACCTGATTTGAAAATTCAAGTACATGTTCAAAGAAGAAACTAATCGTGATTACTCAAAGTAGAACTCAATTATGACTTAAAGCAGAGTGGAGCAAATTATTGTTAATCTTTATGCAATAAATTTGTTAAGAGCAGAAAATGTCGTTCATTTTGTTCAATAAAGACCGATTTTACTTCCCAATGCAGCTGGTCGATTCTTAAAAAAAAAGCACGGAGGTCTCGGGGATGACGATGCCTAAATGCAAACACAAATGTATACACCCACCTCTAAAATCTCTTTCACTATTATGACAATGTTTAATGCTCAGCACTCATACAGTGTAAGTAAACAAGGTACTCAAGTGTTTCTAATTGCATGTGGGCAGTACATTAGGGTTAGAGATTTGCCATTTCGCAAGAAACTCCTGTCGTATATATTGTTTATAATTCTCAATTGTTTTTAGGTATATTCATGCTTAATAGATGGCGCTGGATGCGCCCCGCAATGCAGACACCGTGTATGACGTAATATGTTGACATTTTGTGGCTTGTCTTGGTAATGAGAGGTCATATATAGAATTCAGAGCGAAGAGCTCATTGTGTTCCATCTTCTATTTTGATAATAAAGTTGTTATGTTATATAATGGTGATCTGTAAATCAAAAAGGTAAAGTACTACTTAAGTGATGATATGACAAAACCACGCTCTGCGAAACTAAAAGGAATTCACAGCAGATGGTTATGGTGCCCTGCAGCGGAAACTATTTGAAACGTGAAGCCCTAAGTCCGTCACTGAATAGAAGCTGAACTTTGCTGCATGTTTATATTCGATTCGCATTGAGTGCTGCTCGTTGTATCAGACAACCAAAGATAACATTCTAAAAAGGTAAGAACGTATATTACAATTTTTTCGCTCAGTGGAAAACACAAATAAGCCTTGATTTACACTATAGATATAAATTATGATGGAAAACACACAACTTCCGAAATTTGATGGAAAACATTTTTCATCATGGAAATATAGAATGTTATGTATTTTAGAAGGAAAGGACTTAGTGTTTTAACTGAATATTCACCAAAAGACGTAACTGAAAAGTCTGTATGGAAAAGGAGGGACGCTCAAACTAAAGGAATTATCACATGTTCTACTATATGTCTGATACACAAGTGCTTTAGTTTTAACATGTCAGATTAGTAAAAAAAATTGGCAATCTCTACATACGCGTTATGAAGGTGATTCGAAACACAGAATGGTGGAAGCTAGAAATGATGTTTCCAGAATTGCAATGGGAGCGAATGAAAATTGGCAGGATTATTTATTGGGAGCTAAAAAACAGCTCGAAACGGCACGAATATTAGGGGCAGATATTGATGATCAAGAATTTATTGACGTACCAATTAGGGTTTTACCAAGTGAATACTACTTAAGTGATGATATGACAAAACCACGCTGTGCGAAACTAAAAAGGAATTCACAGCAACTCCATGAATAAATATGAAACTCCTACATCATGTAAATATACACATGCTAACACAATCTAAATATGTTTTTCTCAGTCCTTTAATTTCGTTTTCTGGGCATTTGCCAATGTTATTTTCCATTCAAGTTAACTGCAATAATTTGTTAACGATTTCTGATTTTATCAAAATGAAGGTTTCCTTTGTATTTACTCTGACGTTTTTTGGAGCATACAACTTATATTTTAAATTACATAATTTTTCTTTATTTTCAGCTGAATATCGTAGAGGAGGATATAACAAATCAGATGCGAATACTATTGTTCAGCTTTCTACATGAAGTGGGGATGCAACTTTATGAAATGCAACAGGTAAAGTACTTTTTCGTTTAATTACTGCTAGATGTGTTTTTACATGTTTTGTATAATCTCTATTAAAGTGTGTCACTATTGAAATTGTATTTCAAACATTAACCAGTAATTGAAAATTATGGGCCTTTCTCCAAGTTAACGATCCTTATTTTTTAAGTTATTTACGTAACTTTATATAATGTCTCAAGAGCTGCAATTCTTTCAATTCCTAATTCGTATTTGTTTCTAAGACCGTTTGATGTGAAAAACGTATTTTGCTCTTTCTCATAAAATTAACTTCCGTATTTCAACTGAACAGAAAAACATAGGATATTGAAACTTTCATCTGCGTGGGGGCAACGCACCTCTGTACCTCAAAGAAGTTCATAACTGCAAATATGGTGTCAAAGAGATATTTTGAAAGACCATGTCATAATATTTAGGATCAGGGCAATCCGGTGCAAAACATCTTTTCTAAATAACTCGGGTAATATAGAGATAGCCTCCACAATTTTGCAGTGGTTGCTGTCTCTATATCTGTCCAAGAATACATGTGCTCTCTCTTTCTGTTGTCCTAATCGTTACTAACTAAATTAAATATATAATTGCCTTTAGCACGTACCTAAATTGAAAACTAGTTTTGTTTCTTAAAATGACTAGAAATAAGTGAAAAGAAATTTACCAAAAAGTGGAAAGCAAAGACAGAAAAACCTGTTTAAGACGGAACTTCTACAAAACGGAAACCCGCCCAAAACGGAACTTCTACAAAACGGAAACCCGCCCAAAACGGAACTTCTAGTTTGGTGCCGAAGTGCAAAACAGTTAATCTCGTACTATTAACTTGTCTTTTACGGAACCAGCCTAAAGCGGAAACGTAATTAGCAAGCAAGGAAATCTACCAGGAAACAACGGAAGCTTTCCAGCTGTTGCGGTCCCATAAAGTAGTTTAATTGAATACAAAGCATTACAGAATAGAGTGAGATAATGAATTGATACGAAATAAATGCGACTGAAGTCTTAAGAAATTGTAAACACATATGCGTGAAGAGAGAGAGGTTGCTTTTCATTTATTTATAGAAACACCACTGTAGCGCATTCATTGTTCGGCTTCTTCTTAAGCACACGCCACCACTCGGGTTTAGTTCATGTGACCAGCACTCTTGCCTTTTCTGGATGTAAAATAAAAGATATTGACAGCTGGATGTTGCGTACGGATTTCAATGAGGCTCTCCGATTTAATTTTCTTACCATTTATTCATTGAGATGAATAAATGGTAAGAAGATTCACAACCTTTACTTGCTATGAGTTCCTTTCTCTCGCTTGACTTTTGCCAGGGCGCCAAAAGAATAATATTTTCGATTTAGATACAAAATTTAAATTTATTAAAATGGACGAAAACGAAAGTGTGAGTATCAAGCATTTGGCAGAAAATTTCAATGTGAGTAAAATAAAAGAAATTGTCATTTTAAAGGGAAAAGACGAGAGAAAAAGGCCATGACATAATGGTATAAGTCAACGAAAAGAAGAATTCAGAGCGCCGGCAGTAACGAAGCCAGGACAGTCGACAGAATAAGTTTGTCTAGAAATCGTCATTTAGTGCAAATCGAAAAGTTTCGGCATTATGCTGCAGACAGAAGGAAGCGAAAGAGAGGGAAAATGTTTGGAAAAATGTCCATGCTTCAAAAAGAAGGTTAGAGTGTTTTCGGACTAGGCACAACATTTCGTTTCGGACTAATTCTCAATTTCCCCCTAGTGCAATCCATTTCTTTGTCGATCCAGCGTACTTTTGAATTTCATTCACCTATCTTCTACGGAGTCTTCTTCTAGGTCTTTTCCTGTCCCTTGGAATTCTGTCTAGCTGTCTAGTATTTCAGCTGTCGAATGATGGTCAAGTTGAAAGAGAAATGTTTTAAGCATTGCATTCTTTCAGTTCCTAGTTATAGATCAAATACATATACAGGATCGGGCAAAATTGTGGTAACCTTTTGGAAATAGTGTCTTTTTGAGGTTTGATGGCTCATAACATCACTTTTTTTTTTGGAGTAATACCATAAAATTATATATCAATGGAAAGATAACTTCATCAAGAATGTAATGCAATAACTTTTATAAAGGATATTATATTAGAACAGCAGTTATAAAGAAGAAAAGTGAAACACATAGAAAAATGAGGTATGCAAAAATTCTCGCCATGTCAGTTAATACTTAGTTGGGTAACCTTTAGCGTTGTTTACGCCCTTAAAACGTCTTCCCATGGAGCGAACCAAGTTCTTTAGTTCTGCAGCTGTTATAATGTGAAACCAAGATTGAATTATTGCTTCTATTAATTGGGTTTAATTGCTGGGTTGCTTCTGACTAACAAGTTTCTTTATTCGGCTCCATATATTTTTTATTGGGTTAAGTTCTGGCCTATTCCCAGGGCATTTCAGCAGTGGAATATGATTATCTTGAAACCACTTTTTCATACAGCAGCAACATGACATTGAGCTGAATCCTGTTGAAATATAAATGCTTCATTATCTTGGAAAAGGTCACGTGTGGAAGGCTTCAAGTTCGTGCTTACGTATTTCATTAATGAATTTTTGGCCATTTATATTCCCATTAATCACGTAAATTCTGCCCACACTTTTTGATGTCATACAACCTCAGATCATAACACTAACTGGATGTTTCACGGTACATGTAATGCAATCGGGATGCAGATTTTTTCCGATTCTTCATCTTGCGTATTTTATGCCATCACTACCAAACAGTGAGATTTTCGTCTCATCACTCCAAATAACACTATCCCATTGCTCAGCTGTCCAGTTAACACGGATTTTAGCCCAGTTTAATCTTTTCAACCTTTGTTTGAGAAATAAAAATCGCTTTTTTCGTAGAATTCTAGCTTTTACAACAAATTCCTGCAGTCTCCGCCGAACAGTCTATGCACTGAACTTCACATTGCCTTGCGCCACTTCACATTGTATACACCCAGATAATATTATTCTGTCACCTAGGCACAGTTTCTTAATTCTTCATCATCACTTGCTGTTGTGCACCTTTTCCTGCTTTTACCAATATGTTTCTGTAGTGACTGAATTTCCTAATACCTCTTGACAAACTTAGAAATGCCACCTTTGGTTAAGTTTCCACCAATTTTTCTTCTAATTTCTTCATAACTGAAGCCTTGTTGACTTAATAGTACCATTTTACATCGCTTTCTGGGTGACCAGTCAACTCTTTGCGCCATTTCTTTAATTTTATTACGTTTTACAAGCTCACTACATGAAAGAATACCAAACAAACCAACCAACTTTATAGCAATCATATAACACACTGACAAATGTCCTCATCTCAGCTCCAATACATGACATCAAGAGCTGAATTCTACTGTGACCTGATTGGCTTATTGCCAAAACAAGATGACACCTGACTGGATCTCTAAACACTCATGCTCATTGGCTACATTCAAATGAAGGAAAGCTATTTCATACCAACCTAAGCAAGTTGTGCTTCCTTTTTCTGGTTATTTGGCTATAACTTTTCATAGAATGCATATAATTGAACACACTTTGTAGCATTACTCTCTTGATGAAATTATCTTTCCATTGATATATGATTTTATGGTATTACTCCAAAACAAAAGTTTTGTTATGAGCCATCAAACCTTAAAAATAAACTTTTTCTAACAGGTTTCCCAATTTTGGCCACTACTGTATATTTTTATTATAACGTTATACCGAAGTTGCGGACAATTCAGAAAACGCACAGAGAGATACAGATTTTGTACAATCACGAATTTTCAGAAAACCAATATATAGGTAAAAAAATGGCAAGAAGTGATGGAATTATGCTCAGAATGAAAATCCTCTCCTGGCAGTGGGTTGCACACATGGGTAGAACTAAACAGGCAGAGTCAGACACCGAAATACTGAATTTGATATTAATGGACATGGAAACACCCAGAAAAAAGACCACGTGGGAGGTGGATGGATGAGATTCGAAACATGATGAAATGACTTGGAAGGGAATTTCTCAAGATAGAACTTTTTCAGTTACGCTTGGGAAAATTTTCATCCCAGAGTGAATCAACACTGGTTCGTAATTATTTTTAATTTTCAAAGCATAACACCCCACATAAATTATTGAAATATTGGAGACATACACTCCTGTGTTTCAGGCGATCTTAGACATTTAGGGCATTTACTTCCTATTTGCGAAACGGTGAACTTGAGTGTATATATTGTACATAGGAACTAAAATACGGAAACGCGGGTACATTCAAATCTCAGGCGACGCAGGTTTTTGAGATTTCTGATGATTGGCTATATGAACAGCAGCATACAGATTCGTCTAATGATTGGCTATATGAACAGCAACGTACAGAGTCATCTAAAATCTTTAACATTAACATTTTTCTCGTTTTTCAATATTGAATTTATGATTATTTATGCAAAATAATTTATGATTTTCTTTCCTTTTTTTAATATAATGTATTTAAATTGTAAATTTCTGTTAATTATACACATTTCTTATATTACCGTTTGTTCTGTGTTTCTAGGTCATTCCAGTTCCCTTAGATCAAGGAGATAGGTTACTTCGCATCTTCAGTTCCCTGAACTCATTTACCAATTATTATGACCGTATGCTACTGGTATAAAATATTTCTAATCTCTTCGTGATTTTATAAATTTCTTAAAATATTAATGTATTGTACTTTTCAAATTGTTGGTATAAAACCATTTAAAGCATTTCCAACCAGAAAAATGACGTGGGAGATCTTTAAATGTTTAGCCCTTCTTTTAAGTATATATTTCGTTACAGCATTTTTTATAACCTCTAATGGGACTCAAAAATATCTTGTCTTCGAAAGCATTTGCGTTGTAAGAAGTTCATTGTAAAACAAAATACACATACGATCGAATAATAGATACACCAAATTCAGTGCAGCGTTATGCTGTACTCCTTTTTGCGAAAAAGTAATGTTCTATCAGATATTCCTTTAATACTTATTTCTTTTTCTTGCATTTTCTATTCCTAAAGCTCCATCCCCGACTTGTTATAACGAATTACTGCGCCTGTTGTTTTGTACGAAGACAGATGTCATCGTAATTTCTAGAGAATTTGACGTAATTTCTAGAGAATTTGGCGTAATTTCTAGAGAATTTGCTCCCACATATCTGGCGAATTCAAATTCCATTTCCAGCAACAATTATCTTTTCCGAAAAAAGATTAAAATCAGTTTTTCTCTAAAACAACTTTCTAGTCTTTCAGTATAACCTGTGGTTAGAGGAGAACTTAAACGTTGTCAGGCGCGTTATCCCATGCAGGAGCACACATTATATGTAACTGCTTTGTGTCCATGATGAATTACGTGAAAAAAGAAAAAAACTGTGTTTTCCATACAGCAGCACACAATTTATGTAATTATCTTGTGCCCATGACGACTTATATAAAAAAACTGTGTTGTTTTTCGAGGAAAAGTCCTGGATATAAATGTGAATATCATCGAGTGACTACCTTTCTATTGTGACTATCTAAGGGGATTCCCTACTGTAGGGCCGTCGGTTCCACGGAAACAAGTGTGCCACACAGGAGCGCTGCGGTGACAGTTCTTATCTTCATCTAACTGTCAGTTGCACGCGCATCTTCACATACTTCTACTGAGGAATTATATTCCATTCCTTTTCTGACACTCGTATTTTAAAGATTTAATACGAATACTCTACAGTGCGATAAGGTTTAAAGGAGACGATGATAAATAACTAGCAAATTTACATAGGCAAATTTCCAAGACATTCCAACAAACTGGATATGAAAGCTTGAAAGACGAACACCTGGCATTAAAACAAGTTGTCATCGATAGCTATAACTCAGTTAGAAACAAAGTAAAAATTCAAAAATTCTTCGCGATGTCAACAACCTGGATACGAAAGCCTGACAGACGAACACCTAGCATTAAAATAAATTGTCATCGATAGCTACAAGTCAGTGAGAAAACAAAATAAATGTTCAAAATTCTTACCGATGCCAACAATAAGCCGGAGCGTGAAAAAAATTCGAATTTCGATATGCCCTAGTGCGGAAAACTTGTGTATTGCTACGTAAACAACGTGCAAAAAATGTAGCGAAATTCAAATAATATCTTACGGTTCCACTTTACCTCCAAAATTTCGATATTTGGGTAAAATCGTCACTTTTTCATATCCGTTGTGTGAAAAGAAACGTGTTCGTTACATACTTTCCCTAGTGCGTAAAAACTATCTGTTAGCACCTAAAAGATGTGCACAAATTTTCTGGCAAAGCAACTGATATCTTACTGTTCCAGTTTAGTGCAACATCAATATTCCATGTTTAAGTAAAATCGCAATACTTTGACACCTAGTTTTCACCATGTGATTTGTTTCCTAGTTGTGTTAGTGTGTGCACTACTGCACTGAAAGTATTACATATTGTGCAAATGTGCAGTAGTGCACACTGCGCAGCTCTTCACAGTTTTCATGTTTCAGAAATATCCGAGAACTCAAGAAGGAGGTGGCTGCACAGCGAGTTCCACCCGTGCCCAACGCAGCCACCCATCCATTAGGGCAAATCAACTTTCTGTTCTTCTTTTCTAATCTTCAATTTTGTGTTCTTTATTAATTTTTTGCCCGGAAATCTGATTTACTTTCGAAGGCGGTATTATTAACCGTGCTTCCAACCGTACTCTAATAAATCAATCCCTTTGTTCTTCTTCGCAAACAGCAGCAGATGCTTCTGTTTTCAACTTAACGCATAGCTCCACTCCCTGATTGTGACAAGGGAAGTTTTGCGTGCTAAATCGTTTAACAATATCCTTACAGTCACTGTTGCATAGATTCATTATTTCATGGTCGGTTAAATGAGCAGTCAATGGCGGTTCGCTTAAGACGCATGATTGCCAGTCAGTTAGGTCAAATTAATCCTACCCTTGGAAGTTGAACTGAGGAATTTAAAATACACGGATTGTATCGCAGTTTTGTGCTCTTGCTCTAAGGATCCTGCGGAAGCTAAATCTCCTGATGTTTCCTCACGTCCGTGATCGTAGCCAGAAGTATTGATTCTGGAAGGCCAAAATAGCCATTCCTTTGGATTACGAGGTCCAGAAATCCTTGGTGAGATATCTGGATATATGAAGCCATCGCTGCAAGTGCACGTTTGGAAGATGTGAGAATGATAACCCAAGCTGTTACTTCAAGTGTTATAGGTAAGCACAAAATTATCAGGCAGAGAAAAAACAAGTTAGTAAAATCATGCAATGCATCGATTATGATACGCTTTCAAACATATCAGAAATTATTACTCAAGTTATGTGGATAATGGCTGTGGAATAAATCTCGCTCCTGTGTCCTGACCTTTGACCCCATTTCTATGATATTCAACAGAACCGGTTTACTTTACCTATGGAACAACATGATAAAGTTTTGTTGCACTAGAAGCAGTTTTACGCAAGTTATGAGAATAATGGCTGTGGAATAAATCTGGCTTTTGTGCAGTGACCTTTGACCCCATTTCGTTGATATTCAACAGAACCGGTTCACTATACCTCCGGAACAACATGATAAAGTTTTGTCGCAATCCAAGCATTTTAGGTAAGTTATGATGCACAAAGGCAATGCAAAGGATCCCACTCCAGTGTCCTGATTTTTGACCCCATTCCGGCCATTTTCAACAGGGTTCGTCCCTACGTGGTTCCTTACCACATACTAAATTTTGATCAAAATCGAACCATTTTTACGCAAGTTATGACGCATAAGGGCAATGGAATATATCCAGCTCTTATGCCCTGCCTGACCTTTGTCCCCATTCAGCCCATTTTCAATAGGGCTTGTGCCCAGGTGGTTCCCTACCACATATTAAAATTTCATCGAAATTGAACTATTTTTCCGCATGTTATGACGCATAAGGCAATGGAATGGATTCCGCTTTTATGTCCTGACCTTTGACCCTATTCACCCATTTTCAATAGGGTTTGTCCCCAGGTGATTCCCTATCACATACTAGAATTTCATCGAAATCGAACTATTTTTACTCAAGTTATGACGCATAAAGGCAATGGAATGTATCCAGCTCCTATATCCTGACCTTTGACCCAATTTCACCCATTTTCAATAGGGATCGTCCCCTAGTGGTTCCCTACCACATACTAAAATTTCATTGAAATCGAACAATTTTACCGGAAGGTATGACGCATAATAGCTATGGAATGGATCCCGGTCATATGTCCAGAACTTTGACCCTGCTTCGCCCATTTGCCATAGGGTTCGTCCCTGGGTAGTCCCCTACCACATACTAAAATTTCGTCGAAATTGAACCATTTTCACGTGAGTTATCGTGCGGACGGACGGACAAAGCTGGAGCATATACGCTTCTTCAACCTACGGTTGGAAAGCGTAAACAAGTTTGTAAAATCATGCAATGCATTGATTATGATACGCTTTCCAACATACCAGAAATTATTACTCAAGTTATGAGGATAATGGCTGTGGAATAAATCTCGCTTCTGTGTTCTGACCTTTGACCCTATTTCGATGATATTCAACAGAACCGGTTCAGTATACCTCAAGAATCACATACTGAAGTTTTGTCGCAATAGAAGCAGTTTTACGCAAGTTATGAGAATAATGGCTGTGGAATTAGTCTTGCTTTTGTGCAATGACCTTGGACCCCATTTCGTTGTTGATAACGTTTGTCGCAACATGATAACGTTTTGTCGCAATCGAAACATTTTTAGGTAAGTTATGATGCACAAGGGCAATGGGATGGATCCCACTCCAGTGTCCTGATTTTTGACCCGATTTTGCCCATTTTCAATAGGGTTCGTCCCCAGAGGCTCCCTACCACATACTAAAATTTCATCGAAATCGAACCATTTATTCGCACGTTATGACGCATAAGGGCAAAGGAACAAATCCCGCTCTTATGTCCTGCCTGACCTTTGACCCCATTTCGCCCATTTTCAATAGGGTTCGTGCGCAAGAGGTTCCCTACCACATACTAAAATTTCATCGAAATCGAACCATATATACGCATGTTATGACTCAAAAAGGTAATGAAATGGATCCCGCTTTTATGTCCTAACCTTTGACCCCATTCCGCCCATTTTTAATAGGTTTCGTTTCCACGTGGTTATTTACCACATACCAAAATTTCATCGAAATCGAACCATTTTTACGCAAGTTATGATGCATAAAGGCAACGGAATGGATCCCGCTCCTGTGTCCCGACCTTTGACCCCATTCCATTTATTTTCAATAGGGATCGTCCCCAGGTGGTTCCCTACCACATAAAATTCCATCGAAATCGAACCATGTTTACGCAAGTTATGACGCATAAGAGCAATGGAATGGATCCCGCTCCTATGTCCTGAGCTTTGACCCTGTTTAGCCTATTTTCAGTAGGGTTCGTCCCCAGGTGGTCCCCTACCACATACTAACATTTTGTCGAAATCGAACCATTTTCACGTGAGTTATCGTGCGGACAGACGGACGGACGGACGGACAAAGCTGGAGCATATACGCTTGTTGAACCTACGGTTGGAAAGCGTAAAAAACGAGAAAAGAGCTTCAAAACGATAATCTGACTGCACGTAAAGTTATTAAAGGGCTATATTTCGACGGACGTAAGGAACCAAACCATAATGTATGAAGAAAGGAAAGGAAAGTGGTTAAAAAACTATTACTGAAGAACACGTGAATATGCTGAATGAACCTGGCAGTAAATATCTTGGGCATACCACTGCTGCATCTTCCAACTCAAAGGACATTGCCAAATGTCTGCTGGATTTCTTACAAGCCAAGAATATCGACCTAAGCCAACTGTTGGTGATAGGCTGCGACTGAACCGCCTTTAATACTGTGTGTAAAGGAGGTGCAATTCGCATTCTAGAGTTAGCCTGCCAAAAACCTCTTCAGTGGAGCATATGCCAGTTGAACGGAAACAAGCTGACGTTCCGTCATTTAATTAAACATTTGGATGGCCAAACGAATGAAACAAAAACATTTTCATGGGAAAATCGGTAAACAGCTGGAGAGATGCAAAAATCTTCCGGTTTTGAAATTTGAAGCAATTAAAGCGGGTTTTCCTGAACGTGATGAAAAAATTGCAAGGGATCTTAACACGTCTCAGAATTACCAGTGGAACCTTAGCCACGCTGTGACAAATCGTACGTGGTCATCAAGCCTGGCACATAAGCACCGGTAAAATGAACTATACACGATGGCAAATGACGGCTATTCATATTTTGCGCCTTTATATTAGTACTTCACAGCCTTCGGATTCACTTAAAATTCTGGCAGAATTCGTTGTGTGGTTTATGCGCTCATGTGGATCAGTTATAAGATCACACCCTCATTGCCATTATCGAGCACGGAATTTGTGGAAGGCCATCCATAAATCCAGATATCTCACCAAGAATTTGAAGAGCGTTCTGGACCATGTTATCCGAAGGAATGGCTATTTTGCCCATTTAGAATCAATACTTCTGCATGCAATCACAGACGCGAGGAAACATCGGAGAACTTGGCTTCCGCAGGATCCTTAGAGCAAGAGCACAAAACTGCGATGCAATGCTGAATTTGAAATTCCTCAGTTCAACTTCCAGGGGAAGATAATTTTGACCTAACTGACTGGTAATCATGCGTCTTAAGCGAACCGCCACTGACGGCTCATTTAGCCGACGATGAAATAATGAACCTATGCAACAGTGACTGTAAATACATTGTTAAGCGATTGGGCACGCAAAACTTCCCTTGTCACAATCAGGGAGTGGAGCGATGCGTTAAGTTGACAACAGAAGCATCTGCTGCTGTTTGCGGAGAAGAACAAAGGGATTATTATTATTTATTGATTTATTAGAGTACGGTTGGAGGCACGGTAAATAATGCCGCCTTCGAAAAAAATCAGATTTCCGGGGAAAAATTAATAAAGAACACGAAATTGAAGATTGAAAAAGAAGAACAAAAAGTTGATTTGTCCTAATGGTTGGGTGGTTGGGATGGGTACGGGTGGAACTTGCTGTGCAGCCACCTCCTCATCATGAGTTCTCGGATTTTTCTGAAACATGAAAAATGTGAAGAGCTGTGCCGTGTGCAGTGTGCACTACTGCACATTTGCACAATATGTTGTGCTTTCAGTGCAGCAGTGCACACACTAACACATCTAGGAAACAAATCCCATGGTGGACACTAGGTGTCAAAGTATTGTAATTTTCCTTAAACATGGAGTATAGTTGCATTAAATTGGAACCATAAGATATTAGTTGCTTTGCCGGAAAAATTGCGCACATCTTTTAAGTACCAACAGATAGTTTTTGCGCACTAGGGAATGTCTGTAACGAACACTGTTCTTTTCTCACAACGGACATAAAATGTGACGATTTTACCCAAACATCGAAATTTTGGAGGTAAAGTGAAACCGTAAGTTATTATTTGAATTTCACTAAATTTTTGCGCATGGTTTACGTAGCAATACACAACGTTTCCGCACTAGGGTATATCGATATACGAATTTTTTTTGCACTTCTGCCTAGCCAACGACCTGTAAATGAAAGCCTGACAGACTAACACCCAGCATTACAACAAATTGTCATCGACAGCTACAAGTCAGTGAAAAAAACAAAGCAAAAGTTCAGATTTCTTCCCGGCTCATCAAAACATAGGAAATCATGAAAACTTACGTTGATGTTACACAAATTACGTCCGAACATGATTTTCACTTAAATACACGATCACTTGGTTGTATATGTTGCATTTAAATTAAATGCCAGAATAGGAACTGAGTGACACATAGCTGTATAATTTAGTATATTTAAATTATTGCAATCTTGAAACATGATGAATAAATTTGAAGGATTTACGCGATTTAATATACAGTCACAACATATTTTGTAGCAGAATCCTTGCAAGCAACTGGTACTTTAACAGCTTCTTGTGCTCTGTGCTTTCTTTCTGGTACGCATAAAATAAAGTTATATAGCTGTAATAAGAACAGTACCAATTTGTGTATCTTTGTGTGTATGAGTTTGTATAGGTGTGCATGTATAATTGTGCATGTTAGCGAAAGAAATACTTTCGCCAAATGGCGCCCTAATGCAAATAAAAGGCGAATAATTTCTAGGGGAAAATTTAGTTTCTGAACAATCACAATTTCTTTTTCTGTGGAAGAATAAAAGGGGTACTTAAAGTAATATAATTATACTAAGAATCCAAATTATTTGGAGAAAAATAGAATTTAAAATATGCAAGCTTTACGTAAATAAATTTAGATTACTAGTACAGTTTCACTATTTTAGGTATAGTTGGTATACTGTTCATCGTTATTAATAAAAGAGTGCTGTTTGATATACTCGGATGCTCAGATTTTGAAAATAAATAGATGTATAGGGCGTAAGAAATTGTTTATAGTCATGAAATTCTCTCTGCAATTGGTTTCTGCGGGTGAAATTTACCGCAGAAACCAATTGCAGAGAGAATTTCATGATTATAAAAAATGTATATTATTGGTCTTCCTAAATAATGGGCCTTCCTGTAGCGTGAATAACAGCATGTTCACGCACGTCTCTGTCCAAGGTCCATGGATCTGATCTTCCGCTCTGCGGCATCACAGAAAGCTTCCGCAGGTTTTCAACCCAGAGACTTTAGGAGCCAATGGGTGGTTCCAAACTCAGGTTAGTTTTTCTCAAATCATGTCTTGGAGATTGCGGTGCGATTGGGCAGAGCATTGTCGTTCTGGAACAAACCACCGGAGGCCATGAAGGCGTGTAGGTAATCAGCCAGCACATGCTGGTTGCACGCAACGGCTAAGGAGCTCCCCAGACACACTAAGGGACGTAATGTATCCCATGAGAAGGCTCCCCAAACCATCACAGAGCCACTTCTGCCTTGAACAGTCGCAACCTAAAACGACAGGGCCATGGCCTCATGCTGTCGACTCCACACCTGCACCCTACCGTCAGTTCGGTACATCTGAAAATGGTATTCATCTGACCAGATGACGCGGTGTCACTATGCAGAAGTCCAGTTTTGATGTTACAGGCACCAGGCGAAGCGTGATGTCCGGTTACTAGCAGTCAAGAGTGGTATAGAAGTCGATTACGGTTACTGTATCCCAGGGTGTGCCGCATACGCCGTACCGTTTGTCCTCTGTCGCTGTTTGAGCCTCCAATCTTTTCCATCGTTGCCAAGCGATTGATCTATAGGAGCCTTGACAATTCAAGTGTGCCCCGGTCATCAATGACATGTGGTTGGTCACTGCTTGTTTTCTGTGCGCTGGTACCTCTAGCGATGGTGTACTACCAATACACCCTTGGTACGGTTACCCTCAGGAGCCCTAGTGTTCTTATCACTTTGGCGATAGAATGAGCCATCTGTCTTGCGCCTACATTGCGCCCACGATGAAAAGAGCTCAGATCACCAGATTCACACATGGTGGTCGATAATGACATACTTTCTAGAAGTACTGATGTCAGCCTATTTATGGCCTGCATTTGGTTTTGATCAGTTTCATCCCGCGCGGAGAATGCACATGCCAACTGCCCATAACCCCATGTTTCTCATGTTTTGTGTACTGAGTATATATAACAATGTTACTGCAGATAAATCAGTGATGGGGGCCCCGCTGACTCAGGCTTCTGCCCATTCGCCCTAGATTGGTCCGAGTTCGAATCGTATTGAGGCAGCTCTGGATCTTTCCTTTCCCTGGACCTAGTGACGCTAAATTAGAGACAGGTGACAGCTTACAGCCCATCGAGATGTTTACGATGGTCGTTATATCTCCCCCCCTCCCTCGAAAAAAAGAGAAAAGAAAAATCAGGGCAGCCACACTGAGTATATCAATTTTTGTGACAAAATTAAGTATCAAATGTACATTTAATGACAAACTTTGAAGTCTCTCTTTGATTGAAAATATGAGCTAAATCCTCCAACAGCGAAAAAAAGACAGCAATTCCCTATGATACACAATCTGCTGATCCGTTAAGAAATTTTTATATCTCGGCTTTAAATTTTTAGATAATGAATTTTAATAAACAATTTCTGCCAAGTTCATTGTTTTTGAAAGAAAGTTTGACAAATGTATGTGAGGGATTTGTATAACCCCTATTTCTTAATTCGTGGATTATACCATTCACAGACGAAACACGTTGATTCAGAGTGATAGTATGTGAGCAATTAACTTTTGAAAAGGAGATATTAAAATTTTTTTCGCCATTTTCTTGCCCATAGTAATTCAGTTGTTCAACGTTCTGAAGGCAATAGGCAATTTGGGTATGAAGCTCCTTGGAACCACAGCCTGTTATCAGGACACACTTTTAAAATGCCAAAACAGTTGGAAAACTTGAAAAACTCCATTTGAATTTTCTTTAGCAGTATAACAACTGTCAGTGAAATGTACTTTGCCTTACCAGTTTATTTATCGTGTGAAATGCATACGTTTATCATATTTTTGTTCGTTTTGGTACATTTTCGAATTCTGATTTTTTACCTCTTATCTTTTACAGGAAAGAAATATGCCGTTAGATCCCCAGTACCGGTTTGGATTTCTCCGCATATTCCTTGGACAACTTCAGAGATTTGTACAAGAGGTAAGGCACATTCATAGTAGTTATCATTTTAAATGCGAGTTGAAAATATTGGGTTGTCGGAAAAGTCATGACGTATTTTAGCCATGTTTCGACAAGGTCATTTGTTGATAGAAAGAACGAAGATCAATCAATGATATAATTCCCGTTTTGTTCGATAACCTTTCGCCATCTTTTAGTGAACTGCAGAATGCCTCGTTCATAGAAGGACCTGTCTTTCGTGGCGAAAAGGTGCTGATTTACAGCCTCATCTGAATTCAACGTTATACCACGCAAGTAAGTTTGAAGAGAGCGAAACAAGTGGAAAACTGACGGCGCAATGGTGAGACGAGTATGCTGGGTTGAGCAACACATCCCACCCAATCTCCAATAATTTTTGGCGGGTGATCAAACTTGTGTGTGGTCTCGCGTTGTCGTGATGGAACACAACATCTCTACGATGAACGAGCTCTGGACGTTTCAGGATGATGGATTCGTTCAAACTGTCCAATTGCCGACAGTACACATTCGAATTGATTGTTTCGTTCCGTGGTAAGAGCTCGAAAAACACAACACCTTTAAAATTCCACCACACTGAGACCAGAACCTTCCGCTGATGAATGTCTGCTTTGGATGTCGTTTGAGGCAAAGCAGCACGTCGGGACAAAGACTGTTTGCGCAGCATATTGTTGTAAACAATCCACGTCTCGTCACCAGATTGTTGTAAACAATCCTCGTTTCGTCACCAGATTGTTGTAAACAATCCACGTTTTGTCACCAGTTATCAGTCGCTTCAAAAAAGGATCGATTTCCTCACGTTTATTGAACATATAGCAGATGTTTATACGCGCCGTCAATTGAGCATCTTTGATTTCATGAGGAACCCACACATAGAGCTTGCTTACGTATCCCAGCTTCATCAGATGGTCGTGAACGCTTGAATGATGGATGTGAAATGTGTCTGCCATCTCTCGTCTCGTGTAACGTGGGTTTGACTCGATCAATGCCTTGATTTGATTGTGATCAACCTCGGTTGGCGTCCCGGACTAAGGAGCATCCTTGAGGTCAAAATCACCAGCAAGGAATTTTGCAAACCACTGCTGGCACTGACGTTCTTGTAGAGCATTATCACCGTACACTTTACGCAACATTTCACAAGCTTGACAAGCGTTCTTCCTTTTACGGAAGTAAAACATGGCGAAAATGCACAGTTTGGTCCTCCATCTTCAACTTGATGTCAAATCTCCGCAAACCAACCAAATCTCTCACTATTCCTTTTAAACTGCAGCTAGAACTGGCATCTGTCGAATGCCATAGCGATAAGAGAGCTGCGCATGCCTCTAGTACTTCCAGAACCACCCAACCGCCATCGGGTACCAAAATACGTCATAACTTTTCCGACAACCCAATATTTTACCGAAATCTATGTTAATAAGAATTGATTAGAGTGAATAGAAATAATTCTGATTTTATGTTCAGATATGTTATTTTGAAAGCAAAACCGTTTGGTGTTTTGTTGAATATTACACCTTGTTCTGATAGCACTTTCTTCGCGATTCTTGTTGTGCTTTTCTAAGCAACTGAAAACAACAGGTTACTATTATTGTTATAAAACTGTTTTTGTGTACCATTACGTAGGTGCCAAGATAAATTGGGTAACCATAGCGAAGTAGCTAAATCTCTTATTTTAAGAAACAGGCAGTAATTGTGTCATAAAACAGTTTCTGTTGACAGCAACATAGATGTCAAGTTAAAAGTGGATAACTAGGTCGAAGACTAGATCACTTATTTAAAGAATATGCGTCTTGAGGAAAGTGGAAATTTTGGATTAGGGCCATTATTAGCCTTTGTACTCCATATCCTGGACAACCAGTATAAGATACCCATAGCCCCTACAATTTTTTGGGGAAGGCACTTAATATTTTATTTTAAAAATTATAGAGGACAATTTTTTTTTCAAATTCAGACAGTTATAAAAACATTTTTAAAATACATAACTCTGAGCACATGGAAGAAATACCAGGACAGAGTGGAATTCTTTAACACCCTGTTTTCTTGAAGTGTGTGTTGTTTTGTTACATGATAACTCGCTCTCTGTCTCTGTCTGTCTCTCTCTCTCTTGGCGTTTTCTTTAATCGATGATCTGTCACATAAAGAATATTTTCTTTACTTTAAAAATGTGTACGATCTATTTATCATAATCTTTCTGGATGTTATCTTACGAAATTCAGGAAATGTTTTTTCTTTGTTTAACATTCAACCTCATACTTTTGCAGTCACCATGTTCCTATTTCCACTTTTTTTCTGTCTTTCTTCTTTTATTTCAGTTTTTTTCACTTGCGTTCCCACATTCCTTCTCTCCATCTCTCTCTTGTTTTCTGCTTTCCCGGCAGTTCCCAGGGTACCCATGTGTCTGCTGATTTCTAAGATGATCGTGTTCTTGACTCTCTCTCTCTCTCTGTCTTTCTCTCTATCTCTGTCGTCTTTATTCCTTTTTGTCTGTATGCTTTTATCTTCCACACTGTAGGGCCTTATCCATACTTTCCGAAATGAAATGCTTTATTCTGTTTCCGTTTCTAAAATTTTACAAATATATATCATCATCATCATTGTCAACCATTATCAATCCACTGCTGGACGAAGGTCTCCCCAAGTTTCCTCCACAACGGTCTGTCTTGTGCCAGTCTCCTCCATGTCACTCCCGCATATTTACGAATTTCATCCACCCATCTCCCATGTGGTCTTTTTCTGGGTCTTTTCCTGTCCCTTGGAATCCAATCTAAAATTTCGGCTGTCCATCTATGGTCTGTCCTTCTGGCAGTATGTCCAGCCCATTGCCATTTCAGGGATTTAACTCTGATCATGATGTCTTCCACTCTCGTCATTTTTTGGATCCACGAGTTCCTCTTCTTATCTCTCCTGGTTATACCAAGCATGCACCTCTCCATGCTTCTTTGAGTTGTCTGCAGCCTTTGTATGTCTCTTTTAGTTAAGGTCCACGTCTCTGCACCATACGTAAGCACTGGAAGGATGCATTGATCAAACACTTTTCTTTTAAGACATAATGGCATATTGCTCTTGAAAATTATGCTGTTTCTTCCAAAAGCTCTCCAGGCAAGTTTTGTACGCCGATTAATTTCTTCATCAATGTGACCCTCACTTGATATCTGCTGTCCAAGATAAACATATGTATCTGTTATCTCCAGTTTTTCTCCATCAATCGATAAATCTTCATTTCTTGTAAAAGCATTGAACATCACTTTTGTCTTCTGAAAGTTCATTTTTAATCCCACTTCTTTACTCTTGTCAGCAAGTTCCTGGATCATACTCTGCAGCTCTGATGGGGTAGTTGCAAAAATGACTACGTCATCAGCAAAACGAAGGTGGGTTAGATAATCTCCATTAATCTTTATCCCTTTGTTTTCCCAGTTCAGTAATTGAAAGACATTTTCCAATGTGGCATTAAAGAGCTTCGGAGATATGGTGTCACCTTGTCTCACTCCCTTTCCAATTTTTATGTGTGTTGTATTTTCAAACAGCCGAATCTTTGCACTTGCATTTTCATAGATGTTATTAATAATATTAATGTATGCATCCTCAATACCGCAGGATTTCAGAGCCGTGGTAACTGCTGATGGTTTCACCGAATCAAAGGCTTTTTCATAATCGATAAAAGCCATGCACAATGCACAATTTCTTTTAAGACATAATGGCATATTGCTCTTGAAAATTATGCTGTTTCTTCCAAAAGCTCTCCAGGCAAGTTTTGTACGCCGATTAATTTCTTCATCAATGTGACCCTCACTTGATATCTGCTGTCCAAGATAAACATATGTATCTGTTATCTCCAGTTTTTCTCCATCAATCGATAAATCTTCATTTCTTGTAAAAGCATTGAACATCACTTTTGTCTTCTGAAAGTTCATTTTTAATCCCACTTCTTTACTCTTGTCAGCAAGTTCCTGGATCATACTCTGCAGCTCTGATGGGGTAGTTGCAAAAATGACTACGTCATCAGCAAAACGAAGGTGGGTTAGATAATCTCCATTAATCTTTATCCCTTTGTTTTCCCAGTTCAGTAATTGAAAGACATTTTCCAATGTGGCATTAAAGAGCTTCGGAGATATGGTGTCACCTTGTCTCACTCCCTTTCCAATTTTTATGTGTGTTGTATTTTCAAACAGCCGAATCTTTGCACTTGCATTTTCATAGATGTTATTAATAATATTAATGTATGCATCCTCAATACCGCAGGATTTCAGAGCCGTGGTAACTGCTGATGGTTTCACCGAATCAAAGGCTTTTTTCATAATCGATAAAAGCCATGCACAATGGAAGTTCATATTCCCTCGCTCTTTCAATTAGTTCTCTCAGTACATGGATATGATCTATTGTGCTGTAGCCACTCCTGAATCCAGCTTGTTCTCTCGGTTGAGCCATGTCCAGTGTTACCTTCAAGCGGTGTGAAAGAACTTTAGTGAAGATTTTATAAACCACTGATAGGAGGCTGATAGGTCTGTAGTTCCTGAGATCCTCAATGTCACCTTTTTTATGTAGCAGGATCATTGTAGCGTTGTTCCAATCCTCAGGAATCTTCCCTTCATTAAGGCATCGAGTGAAAATTTGGGCGAGTACTGTTTCAATTTCTCCACTTGCTTCTTGTATGATGTCTATAGTAATTCCATCTTCTCCTGGAGCTTTCCCCCGCTTCATGTTCTTGATTGCATGAGCAACTTCTGCTGGGAGGACTGGAAGAACTCTGGTACCTTTCATGATGTCTGGAGTACATGTATCATCCCTTTCATATAATTTGGAGTAGAAATCTTTCACTCTTGTCAAAATTTCGCCTCTATTTCTTGTTATAGAACCATCTTCTTTTCTCAGAGTCATAATCTGTTTTCTTCCCTTACTGAGATGTCCCTTTGCTATCTTAAGGCTTTGGTTGTTTTCAATTGCTTTCCTCACTAGCTCACAGTTGAATTTCCTTACGTCTTCAGTGATACTTTTTCGTGTTGTCTTGCATAGCTCTATATATTCCACTTTGGAAGTCACATCTTCTTTAGTTGTCCTCATCTCTCTTCTTTTTTGCATCAACATTTTGGTTTTTCCTGATAATTTGTTCACATGCAACTTGTTCTTAGACCCAGCTAATTTTGTTGCTGTTTCCATTAGAGCTTTGGTTACTTTTCTGTTAACTTCCGAAATATCCACTTCTTCCGATGTTAGGCCTTCTAAAGCAGAGAATCTGTTCTTCAGTTCCAACTTGAAAGTATTATGGTGTTTTTTAAGGTTGGTTATGTCAATACATTTTGTTTGTCTTATGAGCTTGCCACGTTCCAGTTTAGTGTTGAGGTGCATCTTACATCTCACCAATCTATGGTCACTACCTGTGTTGAACTTGTTCAGCACACTGCAGTCTTCGATGACGAATTTTTTGTTACACATAATAAAATCAATTTCACTTGTCGTCCCAATTGGATGTCTCCATGTCCATTTCCTGTGTGGCTTTTTCTTGAAAAAGGAGTTCAAGATGAAAAATCCTTCTGCCTCTGCAAACTCAACGAGAGTATTTCCACGCTGGTTTCTGTTGCCGTGACCGAATTTACCTACTGAAGTTTCATTCTGTTGCCGTTGCCCTATTTTTGCATTGAAATCTCCCATAATTATCTTCAAGTGCTGCTTACCTTTATTATTTAGAGTACGAATTTCCTCATAAAATTCTTCAATTTCTTCTTCAGGATGACTTGTGGTGGGTGCATAAGTTTGAATAATCTGAGCCTGGTATCTTCTCGATAGTTGGATAACGAGTCGTGCAGCTCTGTCAGAGGAACTTTCAACTTCTACCACTTTATCCTTCAGTTTCTTGTTTATTATAAATCCAACACCACTAGTTCTGCCAGTATCTGTCCCACGATAATAGAAGAGATGTCCACTTTTCAGTTCAATGAGATCTTCTCCTTTTCTCCTTACCTCACTTAGCCCGACGATGTCCCACTTGATCCTTTGTAGTTCCTCTTCTAATTCAAGAAATCTTGAATCAGAAGATAGGGAGCGTCCGTTATAGGTAGCCAAGGTCAGCATCAAATGGCAGCCTAGTCCGGTCCTCCGGGGATTCTTAGCACCCTCTGCCTTCATGTCGCACTGGCCGCTGCCTTGGCCAGGTACATTCCAGCTGCCGGAGACTGAGGGCCAAGATTTAAGTTGTAGAGTCATTTTGGAGGTGTTTGGCCATAACTCACCACGCTGGCCAAGCGGGTTGGTGAGTGTGGGATAGCATTTCCTCTGATCCCGATGGTATAGTTATACCGCTATTTGCGGTCGTCAGAGCCCCTTTAGTGGGAACAGGATGCACCACGAGAAGGCGGGGTTGACAAATATATATATTCGCCATTATGTCTCCTGACTCTGTAAACTTGAAACTTACTTGGTCCTAATGGGTCTTCCTTCATTTAGCATTTTTCATTCCTATTCAATTATTTGCCGAGAATATTTAACATTTGTTGTCCAAGTTGCAATGAATGTTTTAAGTCTAGATTTCGCGAGAGGGATTTTCTAGGAGTGAAATTCTCAGTATGCTATGCCACTTTACATGAAGCAGGAAAGTCTAAAGACAAAGCTGAATCCCGTATACGTTTTTGAAGATAAAGACATGCTTGCTCTGCTATTGTCATCGATAGAAATGCTTCTTTTAAATGCCCATCAGGGAAATCAAAAACACTTTCCCTTAGTTTGGGGCTTTTATTCATGTGGTGATAAAATTTAGATACGACGAATCTGACTAGGGGACATTAGAGCTGACCACCCGCGGATTTCGGTGATTTTTTTAAAATGAAAGTGGAGGCAAAATTTAGGATATCTGTGTCCCGGCATTTGACTTAATGCCTCTTATTTTCGGAATAAAAAATCATAACGATCCGAGGATATCATAACGAAATTCGTGATTTCCTGTAAATGATATTTTACTGTAATGTCACGAGGTCCTGCAGAAGTGCATTATAGCTTACATTTCCTGTTATGGTTGCTAATGTCGAAAAGCGGGGAATGAACAGTTAACTATCAGTAGCAGCAAAGAGCGGAATGCCTGCATTTCCCTATCCTCCCTTAAAGCTCTCTCGTTCTCACTTTTTAGAATTATGTAAGAAGTTACAACAACATTGTGGGATATAGGTAGATATTGAATGAAACATATGTATTTCTGTGCAATATTTGCATGAGCTAGCTATGTCGTGAGCTGCAGGCCTTGTAGTGATGTGGACCTTACACTTAACATTGTATTGTGTCATTGTCAATGGCAATTCGGTGTAGTTTCACTAACAAATAATGAAGAACTTGTAGAAGTAATCGTTGCGTAATGGAGTTTAATAATAAATAGCAAATATGAGAACAGAGGAACTGTTAGGAGAATCGAATTATCACATTTTAGCTTATAAAGTATAATTACGTACTTTTATTTCAAGACCTAACAAATTTGTTGTTAGGTATCACTATCGGAGATTTCGCTATCGTTTAGTGGTACACAAAGTTGCTGATGATAATTATCATAAAACAATTATAATATAACACTTCTCTACAACTCGAGCATTTGGTAAAATAACTGTTCGAGCACTTACATTTCGTTTGTCGAACGTCGTTCGGAAAACACATTTCGTTCACATTTCCAAAAATCTTTCTTTCATTTATTAACTTTGCAGCAAACCAATCGTACTGCAACATATTCTTGAAAATCGGCGCAGGAAGTTGATGATGCATAGGTGAATTTATCTTCACGACATATTCTCGCTTGTTTTAATGCTTATTTTCTTTTAAAAGTTCGACAGAGTTTTGTGATTTTTTAATAAAATGCTTTACTTGACGGAAAAGGTACACATCCCAAGGTTGACAGTATAGGGTACAGTGAGGGGGAATGAGTACATCAGTAGAAGAACAAGTGCCGTCGTCCTTTGTGAAGACACTATTAAAGAGTCCTGGATATGTTTGACCTCTCCATGAATCCAAGATCAATATAAACTTCTCTTTTTTGCAAAATTGTCAGATAATGTTTTTCACAAAACTGCTGAATTGTTCTTTCGTTAATTTCCCTGATTTCGACAATATCATGAATGCATTTCCATATTCCGCCGTTAGTCCTTCCACAATCATGGAAACAAGAGGTTTAAATTGTCCTTGAGGCTATTGCATACATAGAAAACCTTTTCGAAGTTATGCTCTTGAAGCGGTTAAGGCATACTGCGCAGTGTAAAGTATGCGTTACTTTGTTAAAATCTCCCACGAATACCTCTGTTGATGTTTCTCCAAGCACAGAAAGCGTCCTGCTTACGTCGATTCTATGCTCACATTATTTTTTATCAGTGTTAAGGACGTAATCCAATGGAAATTCTTTGATAAGTCGTGAAAGACGTTTTTGGAATTTCTCTGCTTCCGCGATAATAGTTGACAAATACAATTCATTTTGTGACCTGATGAAGCGCGTCACTTTTCGCTGGCCGGTGCGATAAACCAGTTTGAATTTTCAATCCACCCTTGTGATGCCGTAAAACAATCGTCATATTGATGTTGCACCGCTGCAGCAGAAGCCCATTGTTACATCATTCGTTTGGTTACCGGCTGCTTTTTCTCTCGAGCTTCACGAAATCGATCGGAGGTTCATTTGTTGATTATGTCATATTTTTTCCTTTAATCCACCTTCCCGTTCAATTTCTTGCTCCCATTTTTTCAGGTATGCCTCCCCTTGCAAATCAGTACAACGTGGTCGATGTAGAGCTTTTAAACTCTAATTTGGATGCTATTTAGCAAGCTGTACGATTTTGATTTTCGTGTGGCTTCTGCTGCAGCAGCGCAACATCAATCGGACGATTTTCGTTTTACAGCATCACAAGGGTGAGTTGAAAATTCAAATACCCACGGACGTACTGTTTCAAATTAACACCATTACCAGAGTCATCGTTTAAAAAAAACGTGGGCGACGATGTAGGAGAACTCGTCCTAACCAATTTTGTGATTTCGAGCTACTCTTATCGATCTTGGATAACGCTCATGAGGACACTCTCAAATGCTGCAGAGGTAAAAATTTCGCCTTTAATATTAGAAATCTTAAGAAATTTTAGAACTTGTATGACGATTACAACTATCATAGCCAACATTTACAACATTTGATCAAGGACTTAATCATCTACAGATTGACATCAAGCCGAGGAGGTGGGACACCTACTGAACTATTCAAATGTTACTGTACTGTAGGTTTCGCCGATCGATTCTTTGATGACATTGATCTCAAAGCTATATTTGACAAGAATCGGATGAACTTTCCCCTTAACAGTTCTGCTTATGTTGCAGTTAGTTACAGATACGAGTCGCCTCTCGGTCGGTTGACTTACAATTACCGACAAGCAGCAATGGACCTGGATCATCTGCTAAAAGGGTAACAGGAACTATGTTTATGTCACAGATACCGGACTATATTGATAAATGCCACGGACCCTTTATTACGGGTAACCTTGACGTGGTGTCGTACCCAGAACTGCGGACTGAGATGAAAAATAGTACTCGCTTTAGATTAACCAGAGGACAAACCCATTCGAAATGCCTCGCCACATTTTGATGAGACTTAATACAATTCGCCTTGAAATTGTCTTGCCGTTTCAATTCACCTGATCAGTCCTTCCTTCTGTGGATTAATGAGGTCTTCTGGGATTTTAAATGTTCCGTTCTTGTGAACACTACCACCGGGAATCGTGAAGATTTTTTAAAAATCCTTACTCAAATTAAGTCTTTACCACAAAACTTCATCATCACACCCGAAGAATAATTTTACCATCTGGTGTAAAATATTTTATCTGGATACTTTGACTAAAGAATTGAATGGTGGTACCACCTATCAAGAAGAATCAACCACTTCACACATTGTACTTAAAAGAATTATCGCTTTAAAAAAACGTTTGAAATTTCATATCTCTTCTACCTCACTTCCTATCATATACGTAGTGCCTAAGTTCCATAAGAACCCAACTGCCTTTCCTTATATCACCAATACTCGTGATTGTTAGAGTTGGAAAGCCGGCAATGTCTTTGAAAAATATTTAAAACTATTATACGCTCGGACTCACGATTCCTGGATCATTAATAATAGTGCAGCCGTCTTGAATTACATAACCACAAATCAGGATCTACATAGCATTGAAACTTTTCATTTTTGCAACTTATTTACGCCTATTCCTATTTCTCGATTAATTGCTGCTTGTGCTGCATTATTTACAAGATATGGCAATGTGATCAAGTATACTTCACAGTTTTGGGATTGTTTAGTCGACTTCTGTCTCAACCACAACTACACTATCTACCAACAAGTAATTGGACACTTATGATAGCAAAGGCAAACGAAGTTTATTCACCTTCAATAGTTGTTGGAGCCTCCACGAGCGGCGATTACAACTGCGACCGTCCGGGGCATATTCTCAACCAGGCATTGTACAACGGCTAGCGGTATTTTATTCCACTCGGCTTGGAGAAGACAGGTCAGTTCCTTCGCCGATTTCGGACTGTGGGGGCACCCCTTAAGTCGACGCTCCAAGTCTTCCCAGAGGTGCTTGATAGGGTTAAGGTCCGGGCTCTGCGCAGGCCAGTCCTTTCGATTAACCCCACTGCCAGCATACCAAGCCAGGGTAGGCCTCGCAACATGACAGGTGGCATTGTCATCCTGATAGTAACATGGGTACACCCCGTAAAACTGCCACAACGTAAAAACACATGGTCATCCAAAATGATGCAGTAGGTCTCGGCGTCGAGTCTACCAGGAATTGCGACCAAGGGTCCCGTGCCAACCAGGAGAAACACCCCATAGCATAATTGCTCCGCCACCGAACTTCACAGTTGGCACAGTACATTAAGGCAGGAGACGTTCTCCAAGCCGACGCCAAACCCAGAGCCTGCCATCCAAACGGTAGAGGATGAACCTTTATTCGTAGCTCCAGAGAACCTGTTTACACTGTTCAACGGTCCACTGTCGACATTCTTTGCACCACATTAGCCGAGCAGCGCTGTTAGACTTGGTGATCAAAGGCTTGTGGGTTGCAACACGTCCATGACAACCGAGCAGATGGGCTTCCTTACTAATGGTATTCATCGAAAGAACACTCCCGGCTGCTTGTTGAAACTCCTCGCGGATTTGGCCCATCGATTTGGTGCGGTTCTTCCTAATTTCTCTGGGCAGCACCCGTCGGTCTCTAACTCTCAGTTTTGTGGATCTGCCCGGTCGGGGCACATTCCGACAGTCACCTCTCATCTTCCACTTGCCAATCACGTAGTCCACTGTCGATTTTGGGTACTTCAACTTGCTCGTTATGTCACGTATGGATCGGCCATTTCTGTGATACCCGACGATTACACCTTTCTGGAAATCAGAGAGCTCCGAACTGCGCGGCATCTTGCATGCGACTGGTTGCGTTGTTGTTTCCCACACGATATTTAAAGGCGGCGGCCGTGACGTGTACCAGGAACACAGATATCGTCGATTGCAGGGGTGTCCAATTACTTGTTGGTAGGTAGTGTATATTTGTGTGGGCAAAAAAATCTACCGACAAGTTACCGGCATACCCATGGGCAGTGTTTTCTCCAGCACTCTCGCTAACCTTTATCTATATCTATATGAACAGGATTTTACGACTACCATTTCACAAGATTAGGGTCGTATTTTTCGTTATATTGATGATCCTATTGTTTTTAATAATCCGATCTTCAGTATTCAAGCTCAACATACACTGGAGGAAAGTGAAAAAAAGAACACCAAGAAGGAGACGTTTGATACCAAGGACATTTATACAGCATAATAACGGAATACAGAGGATAACGTGATCAAAACATTTTGGCAAAATACAGCTGTATTTGCTGGTAAACTGAAAAATAACATTTCCATGTAACATGGTTAGTACGAGGTTGAACCGCCATGAACTGCGTAACACTGTGCAATTCTGGCATGGAGTCTGTCGTACAGATGTTGGATGTACGTTTGGGGTATTGAGTTCCAAGCATCCTCAACCTAGACGCGTAAATCGGGGATGGTCGTGGCTGGCCGTGGAGACCGGATAAGTCGTTGTCCCATAAATCCTACACGTGCTCAATGGGGGACAAATCCTGTGAACGTGCAGGCCATGGAAGTTGTCTCACACTCTGAAGTGCATGTTTCGTTGCACGTGCTGTGTGTGGGCGTGCGTTGTCTTGCTGGAAAACACCACGATGGACCGACCTTACAAATGGCACAACAACGGGCTGAATGATGTTTTTGATGTAGGAGGTGCTGTTTAACGTACCCGGTACAAACACTAGTTGTGTACGGGAGTGATAGCTGATCGCTCCCCATACCAGGAGACCAGGTGTAGGTCCTGTGTGTCGCTGGCGGATGCAAGAAGGGTGGAGACGCTCCCCTGTGCGTCTGCGAACACGCATACGGCCATCGGATGCTCCCAAGAAGAATCTGCTTTCATCGCTGAACTCGACAGATCGCCATTGCGTTCTCCAGTACAGGTGTTAGCGGTACCACTGCAGCCGTTCCTGACGGTGGGCTGGAGTCAGAGGTACACATGCCAGAGGCACACGTGTACGTAGTCCGGCATCCAGTAGACGGTTGCGGATTGTTTGCACAGTCACCTCAGGTGCAACAGCAGCTCGGATTTGCGTCGCAGTGGATGTTCTGCTTGACAACGCCGCTCTTCTTATGCGTCGATCGGTCCGCTCATCAGTCCGTCTGTGACTCCCGGTTCCACGTCTTCTCGTGTGGGAATGTTCCTCGGATCATCTACGCCACCATCGTACCACCACCGATACTTCCCGTCCAATTTGCTCCGCAATACGACGACACGACCACCCGGCCTCGCGGAGTCCGACTATACGACCTCACTCACAGTCTGATAACTGCTGAAATCGTACACGTCTCCCATGTTCAGACATTGCAGTTTCTTCAGGATCTTTGCACGTGTCCCTACGCCGACGACTGATCACATTCAGTTCGCCGTACTCCTTAAATACCACCGACGATAATTTCCATATTATGCCGTGCTGTGGCGTAAGCCCTCACCAGTGGGTCCCGAAATTAACATCACACTTACGTTAACTCGACCCCAGTAACATATGTAAATTTCATGATCGTCCGCCAATTCCTTCTTGGTGTTCTTTTTTCACTTCCCGCCCGTGTATATATACATCAGCTCTGACACTTAAAAAATCTTCCATGAAAGATGGCCATATACATTAATTGGATATTGATATTTCTTTCACCGATGGTAGGGCTATTGTTACAGATGTCTACGATAAACGTCGTCATTTTCACTTCAGAATTAACTATTATTCATACTAGACCTCAAATATCTCAATTTCCGTGCTTTGTAACATTGCTATTTCGCAATTAGCTCAAATTTGTAAAATTTGCAATAATCCAGCTAATGTCATAAGCAATTTCCGAATCCTGTATTTTCTTTTGCGTAACAATCAACTTCCAATTCGTTTCCTCAAAAAATATTTTCAACAGTTCCTTTCCACATACAATACAGCCATGTACACAGATTTCGACCTTCACACCATTTATTAACCCATGAACCTACAATGTTAATTTGCAGGGCTTTCAAAATGCTGTTTGATAGATCACTAACAGCTGCCAACAGTACCCTCCTTTCCTTCCCCCAGTTTTTTTCTTTTTTCTTTTCTTTTTTTAGATTTCGCGCACTATGTTTTCCTCCACACTACGTCACCATACGCGTCACACGTATGTGTATGTATATGCTGTTCGACGTCTCTCCTTCTTTTCGTTTCTTTGTTCAGTCTCGCATCAGTGTTTGGAGCTTAGATAGTACTGTCCGTGGGTGTTTGGATTTCCACCTACCTTTCACGGACATCAGAAAAGTTGCTCTCGCCATGTACTCTCCTGATGACGACAGTTCATGGTATATCGTTTCATGTTTCATTATTAGTTCTTTGCTTATGTGTCTAGGTTGTTTGCATCGTGGTATTGTACACTTCATATGTTGCTTCAGCGTTTTACCAGCTGCTGCATGCGCTACCTTCGGATCTAAGCTACTTTATCGTTTATTATGTCTCGATTCTGTTCCGTTTTTGGCCCTTATAGCTTTGACTTGTTCTTATGCCATATATATATATATATATATATATGTATAAAATATCTTAAAAGTGTACTACAAAGTTTCCCTACTCATCCGGGAACTGCGCACTGCAGCAAGAACCACTGGTGGATAATATGGGTAAAATTCTTTACACCTTCAAATAAGAACTTCCTGTAGAAATCCCTGAATCCCACTGAATTAACACACACAAACTAAAACTAAAACTCTCACAATTCACATACAACAATAATAAAAATAATAATTTTAAATATACATTATCAGAGACACGATTTTGTCAGAGGCATGATACATTATCAGAGGCATGATTCTGAAAATATTACCATTACTATACTAGATATAGAACATAAAGAGAAAACAAGACTATGGATGGAGAGCCATTAAATGTTGATGCATAGAACTTTATACCCCTATGGACTAACATCTTCAACAGTGAGAGAATGTTCCCATATGATGTTGAAAGAAATGTGCAAAAAATGATAAATGAAAATCCTACAAACTGTCAAGAAGTTAGCCACAGGACAAAAAGAGGAAATAGAGGTAATGGGAAAAACGAACAGCCATTTCTCAGTTTTGTGGATTTCATCAGGGATCTTAAAGATGTGGTTGAGAGTAATTTTGGTATATGTAAAGTTATTGCAGCTCTTCATTACTTGAACAATAGGAAAGTTAAAGCCCTTTAAAGGGAAACAATGAAAATGAAAATTAATAATGTAAGAGATATTATCATTGACCAGTGTAATTTTAGAATAAAAAAGCCACAGGTATTTCAAAGTTAATAAACACAAAATTCTGGGTCGCGAGTTATGAGGTTAAATGGTTTGATAAGATACCTTTCAAGAAAATATTCAAGGCGAGAGAGGTGCTGTTTCCTCTTAGAGAGTCATTCCAAGCGATCTTTTTCTTTGCCTATGTTTTACCTGTAGGAAGAAGGGTGTTCAACTGTAACGATCTTTGCAGAAATTTTGGAGATATGGATGAGGATGATTTACCATGTATGTGTCAAGACAAGTTATACAAACGTTATGTGAATCATAGCTATGGAGATGTTGGTATTGTAAAATATAAAGAATTGAGGAAGCTACTAAGTTTTCGTACTAACTTCAGACCAAATATATTTGCACCCTTCAGAATTATCAAAACATTTTGGTCCATGGACCTTCATGGTTTTATCTATGAATGGTCTGATAGAACTAATACTCCCGTTGAGATTTTCTTTCAATGGCTGAGTTCAGTTCTGGAGGGATTATTAAGATCAGTTGATAAAAACTTTCAAAGAAATGGTTATATTAAGGATTGGAGGGGTATTAAGGCTCAACTATTAACAACTGCAGAATGATTTCGTAGTTACCCTAGTAGATAAAAGTAGCAATAATTATGCCTTCATTTGCAAAAACTTTCATCACCAGGTACTTGCTTTAGAACTATCTAATGAAGATGCATATAAAATAGTATCAGATTGTACTTTAAATGCATTAAAACAGCAGTTGATCGGCTTTAATAAATTATTAAAAATAAACAAAATGCAATTACAATTTCCATATATTTTCGCAATTCGAAAATTCTATAAACAGCCTGTAAAATTAAGATTTATTACTTGGGGAATAAACAGTTATGATAAACAGGCTTGTAAATTTTTTTATCTAATATTTATGGCCAAATTGAAAATACTTCATGGATTATTGATAACAATAGAAAACTTCTGGATTTTGTTATTTCTATTAATCATACTGAACTACAGATAACTACAAATGACTTCACAAATTTATTTACCTCAATTAATTTGAATGATCTCAGGAGAATTTTGGATGTTTATTTTGAACAGTTTGGTCTGCAGCTTGATGTTACATTTCAATATTGGACAATATTATGTAATTTTTGCATTTTTAATAATTACATTTATGACAACAAACGCTTGTATATACAGATAAAAGGTATTCCAATGGGTCCTTGTTGCTCCAGTCTGTTAGCTAATCTTTATCTTCATCACTACGAGGAGAAATTTAGTTCACCTACAATTTTTCCTTCAGATACGTTGACGATTTAGTAACATTTTCATCTGGTACCCATTCTGACCGAATAAATGACATCTATCCTCCAGGACTAGTGCTTTGTGAAACGGGATCTTAAGATCATGTGCAGGACTAGTGCTTTGTGAAACGGGATCTTAAGACTCGTGCTTTGTGAAACGGGATCTTAAGATCATGTGAAACGGGATCTTAAGATCATGTCCTCGATATGGACCTTCTCCCCCAAAGTCAGGGTATCATTCTGGATCTTTTCGATAAGAGAACACATTTTAGTTTTGATAATAATGTTTTAAGTAGCTGGTATTCCAATGTCTCTAAACACGTACTTAGAAATATTATTATTTCCCAATTCATCAGAATCACAAAAACATGCAATAATCGGTCCAATACCACAAAGCAGTTAAAAATACTTTTTTCTTCTTTTTTAAAAATAATTATCCGTTAAAATATTGTTTATTTCATTTCGAAAAATTATTGACATCTTTTAATTTGGGAAAATCTTATAAAATCAGACTATGTAACATTACTACCTTTTAAGCTTTGTGGACTAATTTTTCTTTGGGCCGCAATTTAAAATACCTTCCTCAGAGTCGCCCGGAACATTTAACCTAACATTTGCTGACATCCAATAAAACACAAAAACAATTAATTTTCGTTACAGTTTTTTGTGAATTCCGACAGAGATAGCCATAGAACATCATACGGTTACTTTCAAAAATTCAAGATATGTCTGGGATCGGGTTCGGCAGCTGTTGGTACGCTTTTGCATGATATGGAGGGGATGTGTTGGGATCGAAGTTTAGATTTGTTGGAGTTCAGTGGAGTTATAAAGTCTACAGTTGTTTCATTTCAGGTAAGTTTTTGTATTTAAGTTCCGTGTTGCTGGTTCAAGTAGGTAAGACCAGGTGTATAACACTAAAAAGAAAAATAACCCTTTTTCGGAAATCACATATTTCAAAGACACCTGCATGGAACCTGAACCAGGCTTCTAGGGCAGGGTGATCTTTCTCTGATGAGTGGCTCCCGGTTCCCGACCCCAAGTGTTTAAAATTATTATGTTTATTATTGTTGTATGTGAATTGTGAGAGTGTTAATTTAGGGAAGTTCTTGGTTGAAGGTGTAGAGAAGTTGACTTATATTCTTGGTTGAAGGTGTAGAGACTTTGACTTGTATATATATACGAACTTGGCAATTTGTTACTGCTGAACATTATTTCTGATTCATTATGTCACTCTTACAACTTGAGTTTTCTATAATCATCTTCTTTCTGTTTATTAGTAACAGATGAAGAGCATGGGTCGGGCCAGGAAAATTATGGATGCAAGCTAAATTGTTAACTAAAGCTTGGTTATATAACTCTGCGGAGGTTATGAAATATATATATTTTTTTATTTTTTTTGGTGGGCTTATTACTTGCATCTATGACTTTGCAGAAACCCATTTCCAAATAGGTCTTTGTGGAAGTGAGAAAATGCAGAGTTTTTGCCGGTCCTTGATAAAGCCATGGCTCAGTATTCTCGACACTTTCTACATTCAGTTGCTCTATTTTCTTCTCTTTTTACTCACACCGGTCAACACGTAACCTTTTCTATGTTGTACTTGATATGAGTCAAAAAATGTTTTGCTTCAGTCGCTTCTTAATAGAATATATATATATATATATCACGTTGAGCAACATATCGCCTCTCCTTGACAAATGTCAACCCCACCTTCTCATAGTGTATCCTGTTCCCACTAAAGGGGCTCTGACGACCGCCAGTATTGGTAAAACTATACCATCGGAATCAGAGAAAATGGTATCCCACACCCACCAAGCCGCTTGGTGAGTTATGGAAATGACATGAGCGGTGTAAATAGCACCTAAGGCAACATTAAATTTTGTGGGAATAATTTTCGACAATGGAAAGGAAAAACGAAAAAAAAAATTGAATTTTCTTCTCACTTTCAAATAAATTCTAAATGGTTCCTCTATCCTCAGAGGGAGTTGATGATTACTGATAGAGAACACACACACACACACACATGAAAGAAATATGTAAATGTTATCACGCTATTAAGCTTTTAAATTTGATCTGGTTTTCTGGTAGAGACTGCTACTCAAAGAAATTCTTTCTAGTTTTCTTCAAAATATCAGTTGGTATATCATTTTATTTACTATCTTCTCGCTTCTTATTTTTCTTATTTTTAGAATTACACGCTGCCCTTTTCCATTATAATTATCCCAAACGTTTTATTATTTATGTAAAATGTAATATTGCATGGATTAATATTCCTCAGAGGCTTTGATGCCTTAAAAACCTACATTCAGATATTTTGCCCCATGTCCGATTCCCATACTCCTTCACCTTTATTTTCAAAAATGCGGGGAACGAATTAAGTTTTTTATCTTGCGCCAAAAGATTTGTACCACCAGAAAATTTCGAAGGCAAGCTGCGTAGCATGTTGTCAAACATATTTCTCCTTACGTTTTGATGTAGAAACGGTATCCCACCAAACAAATCGAACACAAAAGTTAATTTTGTCAAACACAACCATTTCCTAGATTTATATTTATTTGGGACAATCAATGTAGTTAGTGTAACTATTTTCCATACTGAACAGTTCCTGTATGCCATTCGGATTTTTGCAATCTTTCGAATCGAACTGTAGGAAGCAAGACGTTAATCTTTCAAAGAAAACGATACCTAATATTCGACTTCCCGCATACCTACAAGATTTACAAAAAAAATGAAAATGACTAAATGTGTATATATTTTGTATTATATGTTACAGTTTTGTGACAGTGAAGTTTATTCATGCATATTATTTTGGTGAGATTTTAAAGGTTATTTCACATGTAAATTAAAAAAAATGTTTTTTCGCCGTGGATAGCGCTAAATGTTGTCTGGTACGAACAGAAAATGAAAGGAGTTATTCTTAACTAAATGCCAGATAGAAAATAAAGGCGGTTATTCTTAACTAAATGCAAGATAGAAAATAAAGGAGGTTATCCTTAACTAAACGCAAGACAGAAAAGCTGCTCTTAAAAGATCCGAGAATGTTGGATCGTTCAGATGCAGATTTTGTCAATTGTTTATTTGATTTGAGCATTCGGAATATTTCAGTTCCTGTATAGCAAGCAATGCTTTTATACAGCGAATTAACAAATTCGTTTGGAAAAATTTCTTAATTTAAACATCTCTTTCAATGACAAATTAGTAGCTAACAAACTAATGCTGATGAAAACAAAACATCATTTGAGTATATCGTATGAATGTTCTTGATTTCATAATAGATCTTCAAGTGTCGTTTATTGTTTTTGTTTTATGTAATGCCGCATTGCTTAGCTAATGTCTCCTTCTTTTTTATCCCTATAGCATCAAGAGCCAATGGATGAGGAAGAGTTCCAGGATTTACTTCAGCGAAAAACATTGAAATTTCAGAATGAAACGGTAAAATTCAGGAAATGCCTTCATTTGATTTGTTGTTTGGATGTCTTAATTTGATATTTTTGGGTTGTCTTGACTTTATATGTTCTTTTGTTTGGCAAATATATACTACTCTAAGAATGGTCTGCATGTGCATAACATATATACGAGCTGTCATCGTTAAAATATTAGATTTACGGATTTTTTTAGATGACGTTGGATTTGTTAGGCTATTAAATGTGCACAAAAGCACAAGTATTAGACGAAGAAATACTCATGTCAAATCTACGTGAATTAAATTAATTTTGCGGAAAATTTGTTGGGGAAGCAACTTACATGTGACCAATCTTCCACATACCTACGGATGGCTTTCTGGAGACAGACTAACACTGTGCTGGAACACCTTCAAAAGAATAGGGGCAACAGTATTATTACGTTGTACCAAAACTTTGGGGATGCACTTCCAAGGTGTTACGTGTTCCTTTCGCCGCAGTTGCCGACATGTTTCTTTACCTTTGAGACCACGGCTCTCCGTGTGTTTATATACATCATTGATTTTTTTATTGTAGCTTTAACGACCACCGTGAGCAACTCAGACCGAGCTCTTAAAAAGCAGTCGCCCGTCTGTGAACTAGAGTCATTGGTTCCAGGAAAGAGAGAGAGAGAGGGGGCCAGTGCAATAAGGCAAACACAACATCCATGCCAAACCGGGATTAAAAATCGGACGTATCTCTGATGAATGGTCAGAAGCAATCGCTTAGACCACTGAGACACAGGAGCAGACCCATTACTGATAGGTACACTGTTAAAGAAATAGTTCCGTGATTTTTGGAGAGGAAATGTATTTTAATGAAACGCAATTAGAAAAAAAAAGCGAAATGTAAGAAACGTGCGATTTCTCGTATTTCATTTTTTCAAATCTTTAAATTGCTAGTCCTCTTTTCGTGCATTCTCCCACCTCATTTTAAGTATTTTTTTTTAATCTTGATGCAATCTGGGTCTAACAACTCTCTGCAAAGAAACCTAACTGAGTATCAAGGAATTCATTTTAAATGTCACCGAATCAGGATTGGCATGCTGCAGGAGAAAATGTTACTATTAAAACCATTTTAATCGTCCCATCTGATCTTTCATTTCAATTTAAACACTTACAGTTTCATGTTCGTCTCAGTTTCGGCACAAGTTCAACAGGTACAGACCCAGCTCTAAAACGTTGTAGTGCTCAACCCGTGGAAGCCATATATTCGCCATGGCGACCCTTTTGTAGGTCGTTTGAGTTCGCAAAAATTAAAACCTCTTCATCTTGGCTCCAAGTAGAAGAATACAAAATGTCCATGACCCATAAGCTGTTCAGGGGAAAATGTACTTGTACCTCGGTGGAACTGTGCATTTCACTGATCACAACACAATAGGGAAAATGCAAATGTTTTAAATAGTTTGAATTTTTGATATTCACAGCTGTTGCAAGGGCAAAAGAATATATTTTATTTTGTTTTGAAATCCTTTTGCTTTTGATTACTGAAACAATTTTGAATTAAATGTTTACATGCAATAAATCATATTCATGATTTCAGTAAAAACCCGGAAAAAAACTATTTAAGAAAGTCTCAGAAGCTCATATCGGTGTTTTCTGCAAATTAAGGAAAACACTGGGTTCTTTAACTATTAATATAACAATTCTATCTGTTCACTTCCTACTTGCATTACTGTAACGATTTTTGCGCTCGCTTTGAAATAGGAGATTATTTCATAAACAGTGATATAACAAACAGTCAGATTTTGAGGTCAATTGTAGAAATGAGACCGCGAATCTTTCACACTGAACAATTTTTGTCACTACAACTGAAATATGTACAGTTTATTATTTTGTCATTTCATTTCTTAAGAAATAAACATGTATTTTAATAATTAAAAATATTTTGTGCGGCTCTTTTTTACTTGATTCATTTATTAATTTCCTGATTTAGGTTCTCAACAACAGTAACGAGGACGCAAGAGAGCGCTGCAGTGTTTGCCTCATGGATATGATGAATCATGAATACGTACGGTAAGATATCACATAAAATTTTCATTTCTATAAAATTCAAATGATTTATTTTTAACAAAAACAAATCTGAAAACAGTTCAAAAATCAACAAGAAGTTCGGTTGCTTTGGACTGAGATATTTTCATATGCTTCCTGCGAGGTCGTTAAGATGAAACATATCTGGCAATAGTAAACTCAGTTTTCCTTATATTTTGGTCATATTTTACATTGCCTTTAAAAATTAGGAGTTGCCGAATCATTGTGTCTAACACCAATACGGGTACTACTGATTTTTCGCAGATTTTTCTGGTTAAATTCGTTGGAGATTAGGGATTATCGGAGTAGCTTACATGAGATCAGCTTTCGTGAATACGTTCTCTCTAGATGTTTTGCAAAGAATGAAGATTCGAGAGAATTTCATTTATTTTTAGCTAGAAGGAATGTTGTCTCTTAGTATCGTTCTTCAAAGGATTTTCTTGAAAGGAGTGGAATATAAATTAATAGTTGTATTCCGGATGATATCTCTTCTGCATGGCATCTCATTTCGGGCACATAAATGTAGTTTGTCGTGATTTTTGTTCAGCGTTTTTATTTCTGTTTTTAACCGTGTTTCTGCAGTGCGCAATTTCCCTATATTACTGACCTGTCAAATGTTTTTGCTATTATAGGAAGTACTATGAGTAGAATTGATCATATGAATGCCTGCAGTGAATCATATAATGCGAGATAGTACTAGTTAAATCAGAGGTAGCAGTAATAACTGGAAATTTATGTAATTGCTCCAATACCTAATAAATTTCCTGCTAAAGTAATAAAGAGAAGCAACGTTTAGTTTAGAGATATAAAACGAGACAATGCAGTGCTTCTCAGCACACTCGCGTATGATTCCTACGAGAATACTTATCATGTTTTTAATATTGCGATGGGAAAATATCCCATTTTTGAGTATCATTACAATTACTTTCCGTTTTTCTTTCTTTTAAGGTGTACTTAAATAACAATGCTGCGTTTTTGTTTCTTAATCTTGAATTTCAGACTTAGTGGTGTTCAAATTGAGTCACTCCAGTCTGTCTTACTTCTCCATTTTATTTTTGATTGGAAAGAAACAATACTCCTCCCTGGAAATAAATCTAGCCATTTACATTATATTATTACTACTGCAACGATGCCTAATTAACATGATCTTATTCATAATGAGAGGGTCTTTTAATTATCCATATAAATTAAAACCTCATCAGGATCTGGAGACATCATTTTAGTTATAGTTGTAATTATCATCTTCGCCAGCAGGAAATATCACAATCAGGTAAACTGCAAGGGTTTTTTGCTCATTCTAAATGAGAAAGACGATAGGTCCTCTTTCTCATTTAAAATGAGCAAAATTCATCCTTATGTACGACACTTATAAACATCCTTTTTTAGACACTTTTTTGAATGTCCAATAAAATATAGACAATCAGCTTCTGTATGGTTCACATAAAGAATGGATTTTATCATTCTCATACCTCACGTATGGTTATCTAAATTATTCATTTATTTCAGTGGTTGTTCATAAGTGATATATTGTGTTGAAGCACTGAATCCGGTAGGAATATTCGACAACTGCAGTAAATATTATGTAATATTTCATCATGCTGTTTAAGATTTATTCATCAATATTTTCTTAGCTTTCTAGTTATTTTATGCCAGATGTGCGTTCACTGTTCAAAAAGTTTCTAATTAACGCTGTTAAAAAATATTTCGTCGCAAAGTGCATTTTTCTTTCTTCAGTGACGATCTTCCCAATGTAAATGCATGTAAACTTTCGAAGCCTTAATATATTTTGTTTATTCAACGCGTGAATAAACTTTGTATCGAACGACATCCAATTTGTTTTCCACTGTTGGAACCAACTTCGTGTCTAAACTTTTATTCACTGCAATGTTTGCTTCCTATAGATTTTGAGTTTTAAAACTAACACTTATCATTATGAAGCCCGACATATACGGACCAATAATTTTATTGCGTTTATCTACATTTAGAAACTATTATTTTATTTGTTACCTATGTCTTACTCAGTTTCACAAATACTCTGCAATGTCTTTGATAAACAGTCGAATAAATACCTCAATATCTGTGACGAAGTCTACTGCAGTTGAGAGCATTAAACATGCTGAGATTTGATAAAAATACTGGTTTCATCTGAAATGTGTTTTTCTAATCGGATGGTTGGTTCTACAATGAAGTTGTGGATTGTTGCTTGCCGTACCGCATTTGATTAAACGAAGTGATAAATGCTCTAATTAAGTAGCAATTGGTTTCTTCTTAACAAATTTAATGACTTTTAGCTGACGTGTCAATGTGAGTCTAGTTGTCTTATTACCAGAATCAGTTTCTCAAGTTTATCACACTTTAAAAACTTTATGATTCCTCTTTATCAATCAACACTCACAACAACCCTCTAAGAACTAGTTTTCTACCTTCCTCTGACAGTGGTTAAAATGAAAATGAATTACCGAGCTTTCGTTGTTTTTATTTCATTAACAAGTAATAACGATTGCCATTACAATTTTTCATGATTGACATATCCTTTCACTTTTTTTCCTGTGTGCATACTAATCAGTATTTATTCCTTTACGTTCTGTGTATGTAAATGAAATTGGTAATTTTGCTTTAAAATCAACAAACGCATTTTATTTTGTGTAATACAAAAAAGTTTTCTTTACACTCAGTATACTCATTTTTTTCTTTATTTCAGGAGACTGTCTTGTAACCACCTATTTCATTCGACCTGTGTAGATCAGTGGCTTAGAGGTAACCAAACGTGCCCCAGATGCAGAGGAAATCTGCACAATTACCCGGATATTCAATCATCCTAATTGGAAATACTAAATCTCATATTTGTGTATATACATACCATATCTATTTATCATATCTTGTACCATATTGTTTTATTTCAAATTTTATAAAAAGCAATGGTGTCATAGATTTTATTTTTGAAATATTAATAAAAAGAATTGTGCAAACGGAAGTCTATTTATTTCGAGAATTTTATGCGTATTGACATTTCTTTGATGTAATATATGAAATAATAATAATAATATTAATTATTATTCTTATTATTTGCCAACAGGAGCAGAGCAGCCCGAGAACCTAATCAACAGAACTAAAATTTTCAGGGATGACGTAGGTACGGAATTTTGCTTCAACATATCGCGTTATTTTAAACCAATTTATATTATCCGCTATCAAGTTGGGAATATCAGTTGGTTCAAATCATTGAAGACGATCAAATTTAAAAGGTTCTAGGAACATAGGAAAATAGAATACTAAAACGCAATACACCTAAAAAGAAATTTATGAAAAATAAACCACTTTCCTAAAACATTTCTAAGCATTAAAAGTATAGGATAAAAATAAAACGATTCCCACCAACTCCTAGACTATACCTGTACTGATATATTTATTTTGTATCCTTAAGTGCGCCAATACTGATTTACAGGAACTTCACAAACTCACTAGAAGACGTTTAACGAAATACTGATGCCACATCAAAAATTGTAAGTTGAAAGGCTATGTTTGTACAACGTAGCCTTTCAACTTAACCAGGCTATGTAATATATAACAGATATCCTCTGGAAACAAGAGAAAAACAAACTGTACTCTTCTTAGGAAAAAGACTTGTCATCATTACATTGGTGGCAGCAGCTGAGAAAAATTTCCTGAATCTTAACAATGCTCAGTTCTTTGCTCAATCAGAAAGCAATTTCGATACACTACAAATTTGGAAAAGCAAAATTCTTCACGGTAGATATCCAAACTCCTCCCTAAAATGGTTACAAAATGTTCAGCTTTCTCCTGAAGCCGAAGGATTCCTCAATAGAAACTTAAAGACTTCGTCATGGCAACACAGAACCACATAAATAAAAATTTCAAAGGAACACAGTAGCAACTGTGCCGCCACCTACAACGTAAAACTACGTGAACAGTCACTATTTCATGGCACTCCCTCATTAGTTCTACGTCCTTTAAGTAATGAGCGAAGGAAAGTTGACTTAGCCCTGCGTTGTAGGTTGCGGTACAGTTGCTACTGTGCCCTCTGATTTTCTTTATTTAGAAATAAATAATCCACTTTATTTCGGTTTGTCACATGCGTCCGTTAGTTTGGACCGTCAGCTACAGAAGGCGGGGCTGAGGTCATCTCTGTCATTATCTGTAAGCTACTTACCTACCTTTAAACGGCGCGCGGCGAAACAAAATAAACCTAAATGTAACTTTCTAAAGCTACTGTATCGAAGGGCTAAGGGGTGGAGGGTTGAAACTTCTTTTGCTATAAATGGAAATCTATAAACTATCTAATGATGTATTATTTGCACATTACTCTACGATTTTGAGTTTTGACGGTATTAGCGTTCAAAGTGTGACATGTTTTCGTTGCATTAGTGCTCCCGAGGTTACCCACCTACCAAGCGAGCGGGAGGCGGGGGAGTAGTTCTACGTAAAAGAAAAACACATAACGTAAGTTGCAGATTATGACACCTTTATAACGTGTGAAAAAATCCAAAAAAACCACAGAACTCATTTCCGATGCCTGCTCTCTAAGTGCATCAAAACAACACCTTAACAGACACAGTCTGGTAGTTGTTACATCAATACGCTGTATAATGCTGCACTCCACCTTATTACATGTATAAACCAGAACCCTTTCCAGAAAATCCGAATTAAATCATCTGCTGTGATACACCAATAATAGCAGACAAGGCCGTTGACAAAAATTAGCCTCTCATTGTGATTCCAGACAAAAATTGAAGAGGACTGTAAGTGATAACGGTAATGTCCTAATACAGACAACTTTGAAATCCTTCGGGAGATGCAGCAAAGTATGGCGACGAAGATCACGGGCTGACGCGGCAGTTTTCTTCGCGGAAAACCGTCGAGTTTTGGAACTCCAAGGAGTCCGTCTGAAAATTGCAATTGTAACATTAACCTAACTTATCCCAAGGACTTGTGCAGCAGGAAAATGAGTGAGAGCCCAAATAGGAAAAGCAAGGGGTAAATGAATGGAAATGAGCTGACACCAAGAGTTATCTCCCGAACTAAATGTGATACATAAATCTAATAGTACTTTTTGTAAAGCTCACAACGAGTGCTATCTGGAATACCTTGTCGGAATGCACCCTGTGCTAATACCAAAGAAGTTATTCATTGTTATAAACCTGTTAGCAGGTAAAACAGTGAGGCAACTAGAGAAACTAAGCCTAAAGAGCTATCTCCAGAACTAATGAAGAAACAGAAACGTAGTACCACTTGTTTTGAAGCTTAGGACAAGGGCTGTCTTTAACACAATGCAGAAGTAGACCCTGGTCTAATACCAAAGAAGTTATTAATTGTTATAATCCTGGCAGTAGGTAAAACAGTGAGGCAAAATGGAGAAAATAAAGCTTCTTTTAAACTTAAGGTTTTCATAATCAGCATGCATTCATTTGATGGTACACGCTGCCTTTGGTGTTAAAACTTATTTGTGCTATGTCTAAAAGAGAAAAATGGTTTCAATCCTGACTGTGTTTCCTAGGTTGTTGTTACAAACGCAATTTGTAGACGGGCCCCCTAAGAGGTCCAAGAGTTTAAGGTCGTCAGCAAAGATAGCTGCCGTGGCTGACCGCAATCTTCGCCGCGGCACTTCGCTGCATCTCCCGGTGAATTTCAAAATTGCCTATATTAGGACATTACTGAAAATCCAAAGGATTTGTTAACAAAGCGGAACGAAGCATTAGATTTGCAAGGGAAATTGCTTCACCCAATCTAAAACACAGTCATTTGAAAATTCTGCGCTATCGCAAGAAAATTCCTGAGTTTCAAGGCGAGAATCTCCGAGAATCTCCGCTCTTTGTTCATCAAGAAATTTGACTTTTTGAGAAACTCCGCCTTTTAATCACCGAGAAATTTGACGACGACAATAATAACAATAAAAACACTTTTGTTATGAAACACATGAAAGCACAAGCAATTGCTTAAAATTTTAGTGTTTATTTCACATTACAATACTGAAGCAAGTTTAAATAACTGCCACTGTTGTTTCAGTATATTGTCAAATTTTAGCCTTTTATAGCAGTATGCAAGAGTAATATTGATAGGAAAAAAGAAAACGAAAACCTGTACTTAGTGTTGTGGAATGTTATGTATTATCTTGGTTTTGATCGAGCGGAACACAAATTCTGAGAACACACGAAATGCTGAGTTTTAACTTTTGAACGCTCGTGCGTTTAGTGGCCGCCCAGATGTCGGAGTGATCTAAATGCTAGTTTCTGACCATTCCTCCAAGCTGGGTCTAGCTTGGGATCCCGTCGAGGCAAGAGTGTAGTATTTGTCTTGTGGCATTGGCTTCTTTCCTTCCATGACATCAGTAGCCATAAATTAAAGATAGGCGACAGCTGACAGACTATTAAGTCGCTCACGGTGGTCGTTAAATGCCATCCATATCCACCCTTCCCCCAAAAAATGCTGTAGCTACGTGAATGAGAATCTCAATGGACAAGGTAAAAGAATCAGCTTTCACTGTTTAAATGTTCTTTCCTTTGTTATTCCGTTCAATAGGAGTGCAACGGAGCATCAGCAATATCAGTTGCCGCAATACAATCTTGATGGTATCAACAGATACCAATCGTGGATCACATATCTACCGAAGAGGCATTGACATCTTTCGCGATATCATCGCTTTCCAATCAACTTCCAGTCTTTCGACATCTATACAAATCTTTATTCTCCTTTTTCACAAATCTCCACACCCTGTATATTAATCATCGTCATTTTGTGCTATTCTGCCTAACTGTCCAATTTCACGAAACGCAAAAGCTGTTCGCGGATGTATGTAATGGGTCGTTCAGTTAGAAAATGTTTAACCAAAGGATAACCAAATTTATACAGAAAAACAAACTCAAAGGGAAGATTAGAGGAATATGTAGCACGCAGACATTTTCGCAATGACGTTCTAGAATTGGGTTAAAAAAGGCGACCTGTTTCTCCATGAAAATTGTGAGGTCCAGTTAACTCTTGTTAAAACTCATGTTTTTTGAAAAAACAAAAATAAGTTTCCCCGATGTTAAAATGCTGCTTGCTGGGACATATATGAGAGTACATCTTAGTTAAAATAAGAACTGGATGCTGAGTAGAAAGGAATAGTTCAGCTCGAATAAAGTCTCAGTACACCAGTGTCTTCCCATAGGGCACAGCTCTTACAGGTAATATCACGGGAATCTTTCTCAAGGTGTAAGACACAATTAAATGAAACCCACTGCCTGTTGCCAAAGTATTCCTACGCTTTTCTAGAATCAGGTTCACCGAATTCACGTACTTTATCCAACTTATTAACTAGCATACAAATCGCTTAGCCAACTCATTCGTTTTTCTTCCATAGCAATTCAGTAGTTGAAATCTTGAATTCGTTTGTGCATTTAAAATTTTCCAGAAAATTACCCACTTTCAGTTCGGAAACGCAAGATTAAAAACACGTTTTTCTGGTTTGAAGTTGATGATTAGTTGCGCATTGTAGCACAGTTGAATTAATACAGAAAAATGGCACCTCAATTATTGTCAGCAACGTAAAAAATTAAAAAATAGCTAGGTGAATCTGCTTTAAACTTTAAAATTGTCACTGACATTTTGCAGGCTAAGGATCCGCATATTGAGCAGCCAAGCAAGCCTGTGCCGCTGTAGAAATCTCGTAGATTACAGAACACATAAAACAACAAAAGCATACGTACCTCTACTCCGTCACGCTGTCCCGACATGGAGCCACAACCTTTTTCCTGAGTAAAACTATTAGGTGGATTTTTCGGAGGAAGAACTCAGTGTTCTTTGATGTGAAAAAAGAAATTCAATGCACTTGGATTTGTTGGTCGTATTGGAACTCTAGTCCTTAGAATTGACTGTGTGATTCACAGAAACGTTGGTAATCCGAGTTAGAGATGTCTAAGAAATATGTGGTGTGAAACAACTTTTCCTAGCGAAGAACATTTGTGTATTACAATGTGCTATTCTTTACGTGATATCGGGCGTTGTCATGCAGGAACTGCACACCTTTCCTATTAATAAATACTTGATCCTTGCAAATATTTTTGTCCTGAATCAATTTTAGCTGGCAGGAGTGCGGATTCGCTGTGGTGATTTTTCGAAGTGGTGGAACCTAATAATAGATTATGCCGTACACAGTACACCAACACATAACAAAATTTTACATCAGTGCAGAAGTGGCGCACTGTTTGTTGTAGGGTATCGTTTCACTTCGCGACATACAGTGTAGGGCACATTTGTGAGTATGATATGGATGCTAATTCTCATCGCAGGTGATCACAAGGTTGAGAACGTATTCCTTGTGCTAACGTGAGGGCAACTACGTACATACAAATGTGTGGAGACCCGGAGTTGAGAGTGTATGTATTTTTTATTTTTGATTTAGCCGTGACTCACTCAACGATCATTTGTAAGATTTACACCTAAAGAGGAGATTTAGAATCGACAGCTACCCTTTCGAGCCAAGTAGGAGAAACGAAATGACATTAGGTCGAACCTAGAGGCTCACGATAAGAAAGACTACAGTCAGAGAAAAGGGACAATGCTAGTGCTCGCCCCATATGCTGCGGCGTCCCACAACATCAAAATACGCACTAACAGTAAGGAAGACGGATGGGCAAAAACAGACACTTTTTTTTTTTATCAAAGTAGGTGCTATACCCCGGGAACGATGGATCTGCGGGCCTATCCGACGCAAGGCGGACATTTTGACGCTCAACACACGTGACCCATCTGAGATCGATCCTGAGACCTTTCCTTCGGCAGACAGACGTGCTGACTAAATCCGTGGTTTTCTTGTGGTAAGAGACCGAACTATGCCCATTATTTCAACTCTTATACCGAACCTATTGAAAGCCGTGATACGTTTGTGGGGTGGCTTCGTCAATGGCGGTGGGAAGCCCCTCGCCCATGTGTGAGGCATCGTCCAAGTATTCGTAACCAGGAAAAGATTTTTTAGAACCAATTTTTGGAAGTTTTTTCACTTGCGACGTCGACAACAATCAATGTTTACATCCGTTTACTTGTCTGCGCCATGTTCGGATCTAATTTTTAGTAGTGGGCCATTCGTCCCCAAAACCTTCAGGGAAGACTCCACTTTGAATACTGTTTACATGAAATAGTATTCACCCACAGCAAAGAACAATTATCAATCCTTGTATGATAACTGAACAGCGGCACTTCCAGCATCAGTTCTGAATATACAGTACTTTCCCTTTAGACCACTCGTCTCCAATACTCTTCCTATAGACCATTTTTTCCGCAATGCAACAACTGTCGGCGGAATCTGCATACTCAAACGAACATTTTTCTATCTAATATATGTGTAATAAGTTAATTAGTTCCTCCAATCCTCCCGGGAGAAATTACCCATCGAATTTAAAACATAAAACGGGGAAAACTTCCGTGGAAGAAGGAATTATGCATATTTTACACTACTCATAAAAATTACTACACCAGGAAATACTTGTTGGAGCGCAACACAAATTGCTGACAATGTGTTGACTTTTGGGTTATGCAGATGATTTCAGATTCGAATGATTTGCATGATGGTAGATGCTGTTTGAAGTGCAAAACAACACTGCGTAACTAAGCCCAGTCCGCCAAACCTGGACGTTTTGTCCACTGCATGGAAGTGATATGAGCAGTGAAATCACGCGTAAGGAGTGAGAGTGCCTGGGCGACGTCAGCGGGAATCATACAATCACACGGAAACCTTAATAACAGCCTTCATTACAGGATTATCTCCCGCTGGTTCGTCCCCGCCTTGCATTGTGGGAGAAATGCATCTGAATGCAACAATTGTCAGCCGAATGTGGCATAAGTGTTTAGAGGAAAGAATCGGTCTCCGTGGAGTAGGTTATGAACATAATAAAAGCCTTCATCATAGGGTTCCGTAAGGCTGGTTATCCCCTGCGTCGCATCCAGGCATAAATGCATGGCAATGCAACAATTGTCGGCGGAATGTGGCAAAAGTGGTTGGAGGAAGGAATCGTACGTTCTGGTAGCAGGCCTGTCACCTTAATAAGAGCCATCATAGGGTTACGCAAGGCTGATTGTTCGAGGCCGAAATGCAACGCAATGCAACAACTGTCGGCCAATGCTGCAAAAGTGGTTGGAGGAAATTATCGTACGTCCTCGTTGTAGGCTTATCACCTAAATCGCGGCAAAATGCCTTGTTCGCTTCATTCGTTTGCAGGATGTAGAAGCCCCATAAGCCACAGCAGACCATAAATGTATCGGAATAAAACACCTGCCAGCCAAATGTAGCAGAAGTAGTTGGAGAGAGGTATCGTGCGTTCTCGTCGTAGGCTACGCACCTAAATGGAAAACCAAATACCTTGAACGCCGCATTCGACGAAGTGCATATCTAGGTATCGACACGGATTGTGAAGCGCATATTGGAGGAGCCAAGGTTGCGCTCCCTAAAGCTATTGTGACCACTACCACTCAACGGTGCACATCGCCCTCCCCCTTCCGATGGCACAATGGTCTAAGCGCTGGCTCTTGAGGTGCGGGTACAAATCCCAGCGAGGAGAGACTTACGACACTGGCTCGCTTCCATACCTGGAACCACTGGCTTTAAATTAGGGGCGGCATATGCTTATAGGAATAACGCGAATTTCTATAATAATACTTATAGCTCACTGAGTTGCCCACTGTGGTCGTTAAATCACCAACCAAAAAATAAAAAAATATATAGTAGTCAATCGTCGAGCAAGGTACTGGAAGAGTTGTGCAGAAACAGACATGCATTGCAAGACGAATGGAACCATGTATTCAGCGAAGCATCTCAATTCTGTCTCAGGGCACTCGATCGCCTACTGAGAGTCTGGATACGAATTATTCACCGGGATCATCCTTATGCCATCCGTGAGGATATACGGTTTCTCCCCCAGGTGTTATGCTTCAGGGCACTAACAGTTTCCACACTAGTTCAACACTCGTGCGCATAGATGTTACAATGAGTGTACGGCAATATGTCAATCAAGCACTACAACTCGATTTCGTACAGAACCAGCTCAAAAATAAGTTGACAAATTGAGAAAGCCATTTACATTTTTCATAATTTTATAAATTAAAGGCTTTTGTATTTATTTCCGAACCACGGAATAACGCGAATTACTATAATAATACAATGCTACACCGCGTGATCACTGAATTATGACGACCCCTACATAAAAAGTGGATGCGGCCCATTGACTACGTGATTTCCAAGAGGGAGTGATTAGTCGATAGACGCAAAGTATATAAGGTTAGAGCGCATCAGTACGTAGTAAAATTCAGTACGTGATGGGTAAACGGGATGATTGCATCGGGAGGCGACGCAACTAAAGTGTATCAGGATTGGAGTGAAAATGGAAAAATAATGACCCGGAGGCAAATCTGCACGTGACAGCAAAAGATTGATATGAGAGGTGAGCAGTGGGTCTGCCGTATCGTGCACGCAAACAGACGCAGAACTATTCAACAGTTGACAACCCGGAACAGTATCTATGATGACCACGCGTCGCATTTGTGGGCTATGACAGAAGACGACCCCGACGACATCTTCTCCAAACTTCGGCTCATCGGCGCAAAAAACTAGCCTGGTGGAAAGGTCATGCAAGTCGGACGTCGGTTGAATGGAAAAAGGTATTCCGGTCTGGTGAGTAGTGTTTTCTGCTTAATTCCATGGATGGTTGTGTTATATATTTGACGCAAACAACATGAAGCACTCGATCCGTCCTGTATGGTCTCCATAGGCCAAGCCGGTAGACCCGGGTGTAGCATGTGTGGTATGTTAACCTGAGAGGTACTTGGACACCGGGTGCAAAATCATGTCTGGTGCCAACTATCTTTAATTGCTTGCCGACTCTGTACACCCACCAATGTTGTACGTTTTCCCGAATGGCGAAGGTTTCTTCCAGATGACAATGCGCGGAGCTACAGATCACATGTTATGCAGTAATGTTTTGAGGAACACAGTACAGACTTCCAGTATAGCAATTTATCTCCGAGCTCCCCCAATAACAATCACATAGAGCACTTGTGGGACAATATGGATCGGCAAATGTGACGTCTTGATACACCAATCACCTCCATATATTGAATCGATGCCACGTTTAATAGCTGCTCTACTGAGGACGAAAGAATGACCTACCAGGTATTAGGAAGGTGGTCATAATTCAGTGATCACTCAGTTTGTTATAAATGCTACTACGTTAAACCCGTCAATTATGACGGGGGTTGGGGGGAGGGAACAAGATATGTAGAGTAATTGTTTAAATAACAAGGTATTGTTTTTGTTTGTGATGAGAACAACACCAGAAAAAGTATATTGGTTGAGGCAGTGATTCGACAATTAAAACAAGCGCCCTTCTACTGCGCCACCAAAGTACGACAAACGTACAGAAAAAGGAAATTTTATTGTTTGTGATA